>CM045908.1:1200000-1628289 GCA_025169955.1 Salix arbutifolia
TAAAAAAAATAAAAGTTTTTTATTTTTTTTAAATTAAATTTTTTTATTTTTTTTAAATCATTTAAATAAAAAAATATTTTCCAGAGTATAATAAATGATAGTTTTTTTCTTAAAAATGAGTATAGCTTTATTAGTTGAGAAGGTCACGCAAAAAGAAGAAGAAATTTATAGAGATTTTTTTTGGAGTTCAATTTTAATATTTAATTAACTCTCGTTCCATTATCACAATCATTTCATTTGTCATAATATTATAACTGAAGGTAATATCATTTAAAATTTATTTTCAAATGCAATTGCTAAAAAAAAATATCTCTGTCCAAGGAATTATTATTTTTTGTTTAGCTTGAATAAAAATAAATTCAATTGAGCAAATAATAATAATAATAATAAAACTAAACTTAAGATTATATACAAATTGAGGGACCGAGTGAGAATTTAAAGTAGAGAAGAAAGACGTTGTCAAGAGAAAATAGGAACCAAAAGGAAAGAATGAGATGGGTACTATTGGATAGAGTTTGAAAATTGAGGGACCAAATGAGAATTTAAAGTAAAGAAAGAAAGAAAATAGAAAACAATGAGACCATGGAGTGGTGCTATTTCTCCAAGATAGATCCATAAGCATCAAAGTATTAGATCACAAGGGAGACATGCAGAGGTAACTAATACAAACTCAAATCATAGATGATCAGTAGTAAGAATTGGAATTAAAGAAGTTTTTTTCTTTATGATCTTAATTTCGAATATAATTACTAATATAATAATTATTATAGGTTTACATAATCATTATTTTTAAAATTTATAATTTTAATTCAACTATTAAAATTAAAAAATTTACTCCTCGTATGATTTTAGATTGCTTGTAATTACTAATATAATGAACACTGTAAAATATTTATGATTTAATATAAATTAATTTCATACAGCTATCGTTGTTGATGGTGGAGTTGCTGACGAGGCTCGTGGTTTTGTTAGTGTGGTGAGCCAGTGCAGCTGTGATCGGTGTGATTGTGGTGGTTGACGTTGAAAGAGATGGTTACCGATAAGAATTTGATTTGAAATGAGCTGTCGACTTGGGTTGTTTTGGCTAGTTGTGGTGCTGGTCGGCGCTGGCACTGGTGGTACTGTGGCCATGGAATGTTGGGGGCAGTAATGAGAAGGAAGATGAAGGGTTTATATCTGACATTGAGATTGAGGGGGAGAGGGGCTGTGTATTTTGACCAAAACGAGGGGTTGGGGTGATTTTTTGAGACAGTGAGATGAGGGAGAAGGGTGGTGTCATTTTAAAAAATAAATTAATTAATTCTTATAATTTTTAAAAAGTTTTGCCCATTGTTAAATTTCAGTACTTGTATATATACACTGAAGTCTTGTATTCTCTGTCATATATTAATTGAGTCCTTTTATTTTATTACTATTCCTTCATCATAAAGATTTATGAGCTGACATGACACGTCATTATCTTGAAGGCGCGATGTCTGCCCAAAAATCAAAGGAAGATGGTAAATAGTTATTACTTCGATAACGTTGAATAGTAGTTTGTTTTGATAGATGCTGTCTTCACGAGTAGTACGTCAACTCATTTTTTTGTTTTTATTCACTTCATTGCTCTCTCATATTAAATGAGATTAAATGATTACAGGAAGTAAGATAATTATCTTGCTTTTTTTATTAAAAAAACATTTAAATTTAAAAGTCATTTCTATTATATTATTGTAAAATGTACGCTCGACCTGTTCAATGTACTTTATCTTATCCTATTTTTGTCCGATCTCTCGCATGAGAGTACTAATAAGATTTTCCTCTTAATATATATATATATATATAAAATCATTATTATTATGATTTTATGTTAATCAAGCCTCTCTCTTGGAAACCATCAAACCATTAGTTCATTGAGTTCAAACATGGTTTGAAAGGCAAGTGGTATGCTTATTAAGGGACTCTTTGAGAATATGAGTGTGATTATTTTTAAAGTATTTTTTATTCAAAAATATATTAAAATAATTATTTTTAATATCAGTATATGAAAATAATTTAAAAACACTAAATTTTTTTAATTTAAAATAAAATAAAAATTATTTTTTTCAAATGTGTTTTTGAAACGCAGTGTCAAATAGCTCATAAATCATTAGTTCATGGGGTTCAACTATATTTATATATTTTAGAAATTATATCTAATTTATTTTAATATGTTTGATTGCATCCAATTATCAAGTTTTTACCATCAAAACTAATAAAATATATCACGTTTAGTTTTTACATCTTCAAAATATCTCTGATTATTTTTTGAAAAGGAAATGCTATATCTCTTTTTTTTATTTCAAAACTTACCACATGTAAAATATTTTATACGCACAACTTATCAAAAACAGGGTATTTTATCTCTATTTTCGAGTCTCAATTAGAATTTCAAATCTTCTTTTTTTATCCTCTTAATAAAAGGTATTATATATATATATATATATATATATATATATAAACTTGAGCTCGAGTATGTGTAATTAGGGGATATACATCCTCCGATAGTTTTTGACCATGAAAACCTCTAAAATATCAAATTACAATGGAAGACTCGAATTTTAGAAAGATTACAAAAAATGATTTATAATAAATGCACCCGACAGAGCATGTGCAAGACACGGACGTGAATGAATCTAATTACTTACGGAAGAAGTTGCCTGTAGTAAAAAAAAGGCATGTGGCAGGGACATCTTGGTACTTGACCACTCAATCAAGATGGCGATGTATAGGCCCAAATGAAACGGGGGCACCTCACAGTCTCACACAGCTAATAATGATGCTGACATACAGATGTGACCTTTATGTGAACCACTCCGATAGATTCGTGATCTATGTTACCTTTATGTAAACCAAAAAAAAAAAATGTTTCTAATCAACATGAACATAAAAAAATATATATTATATGTATATTTACCGACAAAAAAATTACCACTTTAAGAGGAAAATGGAATGGAATGGAAACTAGAAAAAAAAATTGTTTCCCATCAAGATCTTAAATTGAATATTAAGTGTGTTTAGTATTGTTATGCAAATAGTTTTTTTAAAGTATTTTTTTATTTAAAAATCAATTTTTTTATATGAATATATCAAAATCATCATAAAATATTAAATAAAACATTACTTTGATATTTTTTAAATCAAATATATTTTTAAAGTGCACTCAAACACAAAATCAGACATAAAAACAAAGAATATCTTACACTGTTTACAACTTAAAGGACGACTTAGTGATGCACGAAAAAAAGATTAAAAAGATGAAGTAATGAGCTAAGAAAAAAAGCTACAGAAATATATTAAAAAAATCAATGAAAAAAAGAAAAGGCTGAAAAAAAGAAAGAAAAGGGGGGAAATTTACAACTTTATAAATTTTATTCAATTCATCAAAAAAAATCTAATATTAAAAAAAAGAAGCAAACACTAAAACCATAATTAAAACAAACATTTGAGCTTATATCTCAATAAATAGAATACTTAACAATAGTTAAATCAAGATCAACAAAGAAAACCTGATTAAAAAATCTCAAATAAAAGATCAAATAAATTAAACAAATAAATAAGTTAAAGTTTAGTCTTTCAATGATTTGAGCTACTCTTTTTTTTATGTGAGGAAATTTAATCTCTAAAAAAATATATTTTGTGAGCCTAGATGAGCGAATAAAATCCGGTTGTCCTAGTTAAAAGGGTGTATATCCTAATTCGAACTCGAGAACTGCTGTGTAAATCACAAGTCTTTTGTCATCACGTCACACCCTCTAGAGACAATTTGGGTTACCCTTTATTGCCTCTGATTATACCAGTGCGTAAACAATGTTTTAAATTTGATTTTCCCATCAACTCCTGCGGAGTTGGAAAATTTTAACCCCGATAAGTGTAGTTCAAGACAACTCTAATAATGCTCTGCTCTTAATGATAATGATCAAACTATTGTGATATTTTTATGATAATCCAAGTATAGCCTGAATTTGATTGTCTAACTCATAAACTGAGATTTGTTGAAGTTCATCAACCTTGATAAGAACGAGTTATGCATCTAGGGTAGCATTAATATATTCTTTTTGTGCCAAAAGAGAAGGATAATATGACCATGGTTTCAAAAAGATCATCAAGGATAAGTTAATGTGTTTTATATACAATGAGGTCTTTCATGTAAAAAGTAGAGTCAATATCAAAATTTAATGACATAATTATTTGAATCAATCATTTGTAACACTTTGAATGACCTAACGCTACTCGCTATTTCTAACAGTTTTTTCAAAAAACATTGTTAAACTATAATATGTATCATGAAATAATCTTCAACATTAAATGCATCATGACACTTATGTAAATTAGCTCAAAATTTATATTATCCATAAGTTTTTTCATTATGTTTTATGATCTTGCCATGTAAATTATGAACTTTACACTTAAAAGACTCAATTTAATCATATACTTTAGAGTGAGGAGATAAAATAGAAAGATTTATCGTCATCCTGGATTTGTGACCATTAGCCTTTTATGATTGAGAGTATGGAATATAACACACATCTTTTTAATTGTTGATGGATATAAATTGGTCATAAACTTGTGAATTGAGACAATCCTTATCCTTATTAACATGAATAACGGGTAAGAATTCAAAAAGGTCAGTAAAATACTCATGATTTATGACTTGATGGATGTAAAGCATTGAAACAATCTTTAAACATAAAGAACGGAACATTATAGAGTTCAGGAGGTTGTTTAAAATCTATGACATTATAGAGTTCAGGAGGTTGTTTAAAATCTATGACATGTTGAATGTCAATCATATGAGCTGAAGAATTGGGAAGCTTGAAAGGTTACCCAGAATCTAAACAAATCAGGTGTCAGAAATAGAGATCAAGGAACTAGATAATTCAAAATGACAACAATCTTAAAACTTTCTC
The DNA here is from genome assembly GCA_025169955.1 of Salix arbutifolia. Lineage (NCBI taxonomy): Eukaryota > Viridiplantae > Streptophyta > Magnoliopsida > Malpighiales > Salicaceae > Salix > Salix arbutifolia. Next base: position 1,204,929 of record CM045908.1, read on the forward strand.
AACATTGCACTTATTTATTTTTTCATACAACTCTATTTGAGACTTTCCATAAACTCTTATAAACTAGGGGAGACACCGTTAACTCTTTACAAACCTGTTTTTTTTTTCAAACTCCTTTTGACCTATTATATTAGGTATAATGATAAATCTTTAATTTATGTCAAGCACAAGTTTGTAATAAAATATTTAAATTTTAAATTGATATAAATTTGTTTGTTTAATAGGTTTCAACAAAACTTAAATGATTTAAAAAAAAAATTAATGTTAAACAATATATTTTTAAAAAATATAAAAAAAATAAAAAGAGAACATTGAACAATATTTTTTTTTCAAACCATTAATCTAGGATATTAAATATGAAATACTATATAGGAGAAGTTGTAAAATGCAATTCTTAACAAATATAACATCAAATGATGAATTATTACAATTATTATTCTCATTATTATTACTATAATTGTTAAATTGTAGTATTATTATCGTTGTCATTATCATTATTGTTATTATTGTTGCTATCATTATTGATATAACCATTATTGTTTAAATCATCTCTATAATCATTATTATCACAACTATAACTAGTATTATTATTATTTTTATTTTCATCATCATCATCATTATTAGTGCAATCATTTAATTACTATTATTAATATCATCACTGTTATCACATTTATAATTTACTATTATGATTACTAATATTACTACTGTTATTAATATCATTAAAATTATCACTAGTATTATTATCATTATTAATATCATTATTAATATCATCAATATAATTGTTTTTATTATTATTGATATTTTTATTCTTATTTTATGAATTATTGTTATTATCATTGCTATAATTATTAATATCATAAGTATTATAACAATTATAATAAATATTATTGTTATTATCATTATCACTAGTGATGTTACTATTATTATCATTATTACAATTGTTAAAATTATTATTGTCTGAGCAATGAAAATCATAAAATTATTCCGAATAATAATAATAATAATAATAATTATTATTATTATTTAATGATTTTCATGGTTTTTATTATCCATGTCAAGCACACATATCAACAATTTTTTAAATAAAAAATATCAAAATACTCCCCGAAGCTTTTTCTAATAATGAAAAAACACATATGAAAATATTAAAATACCCCATAAAAAATAATGCGTTTACTATTCATAAAATGCAAACACAAAAAATAGCTTTGTTGGCTACTTTTTTTTTTTTTTATCTCATTTATGGATAAAATCATTATTTAATTGTTCATGAAAATAAAATATCTCTTATCTAACAAACAAATTTTTTAATATGATTTTAGAGGCAAAATTATATTTTTATTGTTATAAAAATTGAAAAAGACACATACATCCTCGAACAATTATTTAATGACATCGAATAATTATTTAATGATAAAAGGTAAAAAAGAGATTAAAATACTCCAAATATAAGAATTAATTTTTATAAATGAAAGGGTATAATAATAATTATATTATTATATTCCATATGGAATAGTAAATTTTATAAACCGGGTTTATAGCTGAAGTGAAATATCATCTGGCGTCCCCATGACGAAAGGCTAGTTTTTCATGCTCGAGTACATCACTGTTAGTGCAGGTTGATGCAGGCTAGTCAATTAGTCATAGCAGCAAAATAAATGCGACTGCAGCAACAAGTTGGAAATTAAAGTTCGATGACGGAGAATTATTTGAGAGCTATTAACACCGAGGGTTATCACCGGTAGCAATTAATTAACCACATGGAAAACTTGACTTGACTGTCATGGCCAGAAAACGTCACAGTACTGCAAGAGAGGGAGAGTTATATTAACACTTTAGATGTATGTGAACATATCTCATCGGAGAGTTTATTGAGGTTTTCTCAGTCTGGAGAGGCTTCATCAAAACATATATAGCAGCCGCCTGGAAGCAATGGAGGGTCTAGAAGGAACTTTGGCTGAGCTCAGAGACACGTTTAAAAGTGGAAGAACTAGAAGTGTCGCATGGAGGAAAAGCCAACTCAGAGGCATGATTGAGTTTGTCCAAGATAATGAAGAGAGAATTTTTCAGGCACTTGATCAAGATTTGGGAAAGCACCCTGTCGAGGCTTACAGGGACGAGGTAATTGAGTTTTTGAATAATTCTATTTTCTGCTAAAACAACCCTTCTGTCTACAGGGAAAAAGATGGATAGGGGTATGATCTTGATAGCCAATCTTGCTGTCTAGACAAGATCTATATATCACTTATCTGGTTGTGAATTATACTTCTTTAATTAAGTAGTAGTAGTAATAAATCATTACTTTGATGTAGGTTGGTGTAGTCGCGAAATCAGCCAAGCTTTCTTTGAGCTGTGTGGAGAAATGGATGGCTCCTAAAAAGGTACTGTGTGTATTTGGCTGGTTGAGTTTAATTTTGAGCAGGGACTGATACTGCAGAAGAAATCCTAAACTGGTGCTTATATATGCTTTTTTAATGTCTAGTTTTGGACTTTGTATAGGGCGATTTACCACTGGTTTTCTTCCCTGGAAGTGCTCAAGTGATGCCTGAACCATTTGGTGTAGTTCTCATAATGGGATCCTGGAACTTCCCTATCTGTAAGATCAATCAATTCTTGACAGCATTTCTGATGTCAGATGTTTTTTTGCAGTAGATGAGTGAAACAAAGAGTTAAGAAAGTCACTTGGTCCCAAAGAATAATTAGAAATCATCAAAATACCTCAGTCATCCACCAAATCGTATCTTCATTGTCTCGAATTGAATCCATCAAGTCGTTAATTATAGCCCATCTGAAAAGAGGCGATTATTTCCTTACAATTGTTCGACAAACTCATTAGAATCTGTTCTGTCATTGCCTGCATATGGAATTAAGCAAAACAAAAGAATGGTTCGTTGGTCCTAGGTAGTTTATACCTGGAAGAAAACGGAAATAGCTGCTGTCAAGAATCAACAGGAAATTATCAGCTTTTAGATTAAGAATAATCAGAAGGCCTGCTCTGTGTGTGTGTGTGTGTGTGTAATATTTACTGGTGCTGGATGCTGAAAAATTTCCCAATAATCCTCTTGAATGCAGCATTGACACTGGACCCGTTAGTAGCAGCAATATCTGCAGGAAACGCTGTGGTTTTAAAACCTTCTGAGCTATCACCAACATGTTCTTCTTTTCTTTCTGAGAACATCCCTAAATACCTGGATCCCGAATCCATTAAGGTCATTGAGGGCGGAATAGATGTTTGCGAACAACTTCTACAGCAGAAGTGGGACAAGATATTCTTCACTGGTACCACTTCCTTTCTTTCCAATTGCATATTGAAAATCTGCTATTGCCTTAAAAATAGTTTGCATTATTTTAGTTTTGTAGCCCTTGCTTATTACTAATGTATCTTCAGGAAGTCAGCGTGTCGGTCGGATCGTAATGACGGCAGCTGCACAGAATTTAACACCAGTTACACTTGAGTTGGGAGGAAAAAGTCCTGCCATCATGGACAGCAACTCCAACCCCACCAATATGAAGGTTACCAAGTGGTTACTGGAATCTAAATGATCCAAGGGATTACTATAATGTTTGAGAATACTAACTGACTAACTTGAGCATGTTGGACTGAAGGTAATAGCCAAGAGAATAGTTGGAGCGAAATGGGGGTCGTGCAGTGGGCAAGCATGTATCGCCATTGATTATTTGCTTGTAGAAGAGAAATTCGCGACTGATCTGGTAATGTAAAAGTTCTGCAAAAGTGATTTGGTTTTGTTGCTCAGTTTTTATATCCACATGTTGGCCTTTTTTAGATAGACTTGCTAGCGAAAACAATCAAGCAATTTTACGGTGAAAATCCAATAGAATCAAAGAGCTTATGCAAGATTGTAAACAAGAACAACTTCAAGAGGCTGCTTCACCTTCTTAAAGATCCTCTTGTTGAAGCCTCTGTTGTTTACGGTGGTTCTGTAGATGAAGAAAAAATGTGAGCTTTCTTCCTTTGAGTATCCTGAAATGATTTGCTTTTCAAAACTATGATTTTGGTGCCTCTATCTGTGGAAAGTTATAGAATTGATGAGTTTTGTTTGTCTTTTTTACCATTCAAACAAAACTGAAAGAAGCTCTTATCAATCTTCATCGATAATCTTGTAGGTACATTGCGCCCACAATCTTGTTAAATCCTCCCCTCGATTCTCAGATCATGACAGAAGAAATCTTTGGCCCCTTGCTCCCAATCATCACAGTGAGGATTACTCCTGTCCTTTTCATTACAAAGTTCTGTTTCTTATCTAAAATATGCTGCTACTTCTGCAGTTGGATGATATTTATGAAAGCATCGATTTCATAAGCTCCAGGCCAAAACCTCTTGCCATTTATGCCTTCACCAGGGATGAAAAATTCAAGAAACAAATCCTATCAAGAACATCCTCCGGGAGCGTGACTTTCAACGACACCCTGCTTCAGGTATGATACCGCTTGCTTGCTTCAATATTATTAGAACCCAGAGGGCATTAAATTGCATGTTAAACCTGCAGTTTCTATGTGATTCTCTGCCATTTGGAGGTGTTGGTCAGAGTGGCTTCGGAAGATACCACGGGAAGTACTCTTTCGATACTTTCAGTCATGAAAAAGCAATCATGCAAAGAGGTTTCTTCCCTGAGCTTGAGCCCAGGTATCCACCATGGAATAGCTTCAAGCTTCACTTCATCAAACTGGCCTACGCGTTCAACTATATTGGATTAATATTGCTACTTCTTGGATTGAAGAAGTAGCTAATGAAACAAGCATCCAAGTTTGGAGGAAGGCAGCACTTCCAAAAACAAGATTAGTAATCTTGTATCAGTATCGCTCTATCATGCTTCTCATCAATAATACCTCCTGCATCAGGCTGGATTAATATTGCTGCTGTTACTTGGAGGCTTTATTTAATTTAATCAAATTAAGATTTTAAATTTATCTTCTGTTCATGGAAAGAACATTAGAGGGCTAAAATACCTCAGTGGGCTAGCTTGCTTTAATTTCTTTTCTTCTTCTTTTGTTTTCAGATCAATTATAGACGCTGATAAAGTCGGGATTCGAAAATTAGTATTTCCCTGGCAACAGAAACCAAAAGCTTCATTTCTTTTGATGTTCACCCATACCATTCAAGTTCCTGAAGGATGCCCCCAATGATTAAGATTGAAAAGTTTTAGAGCCCTTCAGATTTTTGACCGGATCATACCCGGCTAACTTTCTGTACCTGACCAGTCCAGATTTCATAACCTGGTCAACTTTCTATGAAGCTTAACAATGTTCTCGGGCTCTGAAGAGAGCTCAAACACACAAAAACATCCAGAATTATGCAATAATCCTTAACAAACAGGTCTAATTTATCTCTCATGTAATTTCAATTTCATGTTATATAATCAAAGCTAAATAGCATCACCAAATGCTGAAAAAACCAAGCTAACAGTAACTAGCCAGTAAAGCTCCACAGTTGATCGATTACACAAAACTTATAACCAGATAAAGCATCATTTAGAATTCTAGTTTTATGCAATCTACAGAGAAATCTCCAGTACTCTATGGATTCAGTTATTCCGGGCCTTCCATGCACAGTCGATACACGAGGACCAAGCAAGTCCCAGCAGCACAGCAAGAAATCCATTTTTTCAGCAGAAACCGTATCAAAGTTTCTGGCCCCCGCCTACCTGTTGATCTTGGAAGGATCTAGAACTCTTTTTAGTGAAAGCACAGGAAAAGTATTGGCAATTGCCACAACTTTTTTATTGAAAGCATAGGAAACTGAACGACAAGTTGTTAAATGCGAGAATCATCAAGAATCAGAAACCCAAATTTAATGCTCAAAACGGAAATGCATGACCTCGAGAGTGCACATGTCCGAACAACGCAAAACCCTTTTACAGAAACCTGTCAAATCACGAGGACCCAACAATCAATAACGGGACCTGTTCTGCTGGTTCCAACCAAACCAGAACACACATGCGCTGTTAAAGCTATGTTGCCACTTGGAATTTTCAAAGCTTCAATTGTTCCTGTGACCTAAAATTATTATTAGCTTAAGAAACATAAAGGGGCTGTTTGGAATCCTTTAAAAGAATGTTTTTGAAAATAAAAATATTTTATTTTTGTTTTAAATTATTTTATTTTTTGTATTTCCAGATTATTTGATATTAATATTAAAAATAGAATTTAAAAAATATATTTTTAATTTTTTTTAGTGTTTTAAATAGTTTTGATGTACTAATATAAAAAATATTTTAATATATTTCTAATTTAAAGAAGAAACTGTTATAAATACTTGTTTGCGTGATTATGGTGTTGCCCGTTTTCTCAAATAAAAATATTTTTCATTAACCAATAAGAAGACAAGACCAATAAATAAAAGGGTGCAGTCGTCTTATGAATAATTAACCAATACGAAGCTGCCACCTATAAAGTCAAAAAGTCAATGCAAACTTTCAGCGGGCCTCCGGCGCCGCCTCCTGCTCACATAAATTCTCCATCCCAAACTAAAGATCGTAAATGGAAGCGACCCTCCAGAATCATTTTCTTTCTCAAATCTTCTCTCGCACGTTGCCAAAACCCAACAACCATCAAAATGACCCGACCCATTTTATCTTCGCCATGAAAAACCCGTTTAAGCCAATATTTATATCACCAAAAACAATCACCTTTAATTCAAGATTTCAAGATCCCAAATTCCGTCACGCCACTGCTAATTTTGCCATGGCAACGGAAAATAAAAATCGAGAGATTGAATCAACGGTGATTAGTAAACAAGCAGAGGAAGAATCGAAGAAGAAGACCGCTCCCCCGCCGCCACCGCCCCCCGAGAAGCCGGAGCCAGGAGATTGTTGTGGGGGTGGATGTGTTAGATGTGTTTGGGATGTGTATTATGAGGACCTTGAGGAATATGACAAGCTTTATAAATCTGATTCTTCAAAAGCTTAGCCCGCCCCTCGTGGTGTGATGATGAATTGTATTCTTTCAGATTTGTATATCTGATTTGATTAATTAGGCGGTGTTCTTGATTTTTATTTTTATGAAATTGTGGTCCTTGATTGTAATTCGACTATACCAGGCATCAATGGAAATTCCTGAATTAGTATTATTTTTTTATGGCAATTATTATTTCTCTTTATTTTGATTAATGAGATCGAATTTCATTGAAACGAAAAACGATTTAGCATTGTTATAAATTGTAGCCGGTGTTCGTCTGATTGCTCAGCGAGTTAACTCATTAAGCTAGCGGTTCCATTTAAATTATATATATATATATATATATATATATATATATATATATACAAACTAATAAAATAAAATAAAAATAAGAATTCAACATATTGATAAAATAAAACCTAATTTAAGAAACACATCTATGCTTGAAAGTATGGTGTTTTCAAAAACACAATTAATAAATGTGTTTTGTTAGTGTCAAAGGAGTTAGCAAGAAATTAGCAATGCGGATTGGTATTCAATACTTATATTTTAATTTAATTTGTTGGTATTTAAAATAAAAATTGATAGAAGATTAATTTGTTGGTAAAACTTATATTAAGAACTTTCATGTACTGTGTTTTTGAAACTCTTAATTTGAGTAAAATATTATAATATTTTTAATAAAAGAATTTAGATAAAACCCCACTTTTCAATTTCTACACCTAAGTCTTATACAAAATTTATAAAAAAAATTAATAATTTTTTAAATAAATAAAAACAATATTGTTAAAAAATGAAATTAAACAAGGTTTTTAATTCATCAAATCATATCTGATCAAATCATTTTTTAAAACAATTCAAGTAAAGTCAGGTTTTGAAATAATTAGAAGATTGTTTGGTATTGCGTTTTAAATGATGTTTTTTGGAAATTTTAGTTTTTTCATTTTTTTTATGTACTTTAATATATATATGATGTAATATTTTTTAAAAAATAATCGATGGAATCTGGGGGTTAAACGATACCCATAAAAAACATTACTTACATTCGAAGGAAGCAGTTAATGAGCAAAATTGTTTTTTGTTGCTTAAAGAAACGAAGATGAAGAGAATTCAGTGTAGTATAACTCTTAATCGGACAGCAATTGGGTTATTATTGTTGTTGGTCGTGTTAGCAGATGAACTGAAAGTAACCGAAGCATCGAATTCAGCTTCTGCTTTTGTTCAAAACGTTATTTACTCCAACAAGATTGTCATCTTCTCCAAATCTTACTGCCCGTAAATTCTCTCTCTCTCTCTTAATTTTTTTCATGGATATTAATTTGTGTTATTAGTATTAATTTATGCCTTGGATGTGGATGATTTCGTTCTATTAGTTTTCTCTTTATGATTGATTTGTGTTTCCTTTTTAAATTAAAAAAGTGGGTCTTGATGAGAATTTTGGGGAGTGGTTTTTGATACTGGAATTTGGTAACTATATTATTGGATTGAGATATGAATTTAGTTTTCATGGAAAGTTCTTTGAATTTCTGGGAATTCTAGTTCACAGCCAATCGTCTATAGTATATGAATTCTGGGAATTAGTTTGAATACACAGCTAACTGTGTGTGCGAAAGCTGAGTCTCACTTGAGCAATTTGGAAGGAAGAATTGTATTGTGATTTGTTTTCTTTTTGTTGGTAGGTATTGTTTGCGTGCCAAGCGTGTGTTCAGTGAACTAAATGAGAAACCTTTTGCCGTGGAGCTTGATCTTCGAGGTATCTATTTAGCTAAGGATTCATGTGGCATGGGTATTGGAAACAATGGTTTAAATTGGCAGTGCTTCTATGAATTTTGCAGATGATGGAGGTGAAATTCAGGATAATCTGCTTGATTTAGTTGGAAAGCGCACTGTCCCTCAAATATTTGTGAATGGCAAGCATATTGGTGGATCTGATGGTTAGCTGCTCAGTTCCTGCCCTCTTTCTTCTTTTTTAAATTTTCCTTCTTTGAGGGATGTATTTTTTTCATTTTACTAATGATATTTGATCGTTAATTTTGATATCTAGATCTCAGATCTGCCTTCAAGAGTGGTCAACTGCAGAAACTTCTAGGCACAGAGTAGTGGAAATGCTGGAATCTGATTAGAAGCTGCATCCGGTATAGAAGTCCAATGGAGCTTGAAGTATTGATCATAATTTGATAAGGTTCTGTTTTTGAAGAGCCATGTTAACAACACATTGCGTTGACTTATAGGGTTGATTTTATCCTTTGTTTTGAAATTGCGAGTTGAAGTTAAAGAGTATTCTCGGTAAATCTTAGCGTTTAAACTACCTTTGTTAAATGAAGTAAAGGACATTTTTCTCGTAAGTGTCTCAAATTCATTAGTTGTTCATGTGCCAACGGAGTGGTAGAGGAGGGGATTCATGGAAGACTTGGGATTATAAGATGATTTTAGGATCATTTGAATTATCATGTTACCTTACACATGAATAACAATATTAAGAGAATGTCTTCCCAAGAAGTAGGTCTATGCCACTCAGTGTTGATGAGTTTCAGCAGGCATCATGCAAATTTTACTAGTTCATGCGCCAATGGAGTTTCCGAATTTCATTGACTGATGTTGCATGATTCTGTGGTCATTCTGCAATGGATACACTGGCTCTGATTGCAAGAGTTTCTCCTATCACTAGACCTTTCCTACGTGTGCGAGGGAAGGTGCCTTGGCAATGAAGAAGGTTTAGTAACAGTTTTTGTTTTGAATCATTAACAGGTTTCCTATCAAAACAATATAGTGATTAAATTTGATGGCAAAACTGTGTTACCATGGTTGGCTGGATTACAGTGAACTCTTGTCTAACTCCTTGTGCTTGTATGTATTTGTTTTGGGATAAACTTTTCAGGAGCCCCATCATGCATGTCATGAGTGACCACCTTTCTGATGCAAAATTTCGCCTGTTGGCCTATTATAACTCTACGCATTGATTCTTGTACTGCCAGTTTTACAAGACAACAACAAATACATTTACCTAGTTGTTTTTCAGAAGAAGACTTTTACATTCCAGAGAAAGCAAAGTGCTGCAGTAAGTTTCCATTTGCAGGAAGCAAAGTGTTGCAGAAAGTTTCCATTTGCAGGTCGATGAACTGTTCAGAAGGGGCAGTGCACGATTACGAGCCAGATGCCGTATCCCTTCATGATCAGGAGCAAGCTGCTGCCTGTGACTGGTCGCCAGTCGCCTTTTTGTGCACTGAGTAAACCTTCTTGATCTTTGGAGAAGATTAGATGAACCTCCCAATGTAGAGACTTCAACAAGTTCTCAACTTCCTCAATTGCGCTTGACTCATTTCGAACAATCAGTTTTCCTCCAGGTCTTGCGATTCCATCAACTTCTACCAGTACAGGAGCAAGCTGACACCTGTAAAACCCACACAATCTGGTCATCAAGCTCCCCAGATGGGTAAATTAATGAATCCAATCATATTTTTACCTTTTTTCAGCTTTGAGAAGAGATGATCAGCATGCAGGAGGTTGTAAGTTTGAGGGTATGTGCTGAAGGATTCGCACCAATCATGGTATATCCCAAAAAGACCTCGCTCATAAATTATTGGTGGTGTATCTGGAGAGTCTGTGTTCACTACATTGAAAACCCAGACCTTAAGGTCCTTGAGAGCTGCTGCAAACCTGAACACATAAAAAATGAATTTTGCATCAGTTCATGTGAAGAAGATACGTTTTAACAGGATAATTTCGTCTCGCAATTAGCATTAGAAAACAACAACAGCTGAAAAGTAGCGCTACCCCTCATAAACGACTCTCATATCCATTATATTCTTGGCGTTGGATCAGCTGATACCCAATCCCTTCATGTATGAGTTGCTAACGACATGTTTCCAATGTTCATAATCTGCTTCAAAATCCTGAGGAGCTGGCTTGCCATAGATCCCCATCTGAGAGCTCTTTAGCCAGTGAGGAGTTATTTGTAGTCTTTCAGGCCAATCTTCCGGCCATTTACCCCCTCTCTGAGATCTAGAACGAGGAACACAGTGCATGCATGCCTGCAGAGGCACATACCTGAAAATGCAATGCCAGAATGACCGTTACTAAATAGTTAAAAAGTCATTAGGAGTGCCTGAGAAACCGACTGACCAGGAAGCATTTGCATTGTCATCACCATCACACATTGGAGGGTTGTTCTTTATTCTTTGATCATAGCAATTATTTGTGGTGGGTTTTTTTGTAGATGGCAGCATCGATACCATTAAGTTTATCTTTCTTGATAGTCACAAGCTCCCAACACATAGATACCATCAATGCAGACATAGCTAGCAAAATAACAAGAGGTCAGCTGGATTTAAGTTCATAGATTCTTCAAATAATCAGTTCTTGGTATCCAACCTTGCCATATCTCCACATCTTCCTGAAGCTTTTGGTAAACGGGAGTTGCTGACCAGACAAAATAACCTCCAGGCCGGAGATGGCGATTCAATTCCAAAAGTAGCTTGCCACCTGAACAAGCATCTAATCTTCTTTAGCCAAGGTAAATCACAGGAAAAAAAACATGTTTCATCTAATGGATTCATAATCTATAGTGTACTCAGACTGGAGATATGAAAAAATTGTGACCTTCTGCGTGCTAGGAGACTCTACAACGCGCGCAGTGGATGAGATCAAAGACCCTGCTAGGGAACAGGAGACGTTGGGAACCCATAACAGCAGATATTGCAGGTATTCCTCTTTCAAGGGCAAATTGAACTTGAGCTTCGTGTTCATCTTTGGGTGCAAACGACATTGTAAGAACATCCCTTTCAAACATATAACCACCAAAGCTTGCAACTCCACACCCAACATCCAGTATCACTCTACTGTGCTTTCCCCATTTAATTTTGGGCACAGCCTGCACCCATTGACCACGAATAAATATGGTAATTCATGCACATAAAATATGCAATATTGACGTCAAGAATCCACTTGATGAGGATATTTTCCAGAGCTAAGTACTGCTTGAGCACGAATGCATGCATCACATCAATGGTGAGAATTGAGATTAGGGTTCTTTATCTATTTATCATGGCAGGTGGTATTTTTATGTTATTTTCACGTGTCAAGACCGAGTCTATCTTTCTAATATTTGCTGAACTTTGGATAGTGGTAACAAAAAGTGATTGTTCCTTAGATAAATATCGACCCTGTTTCTACTAGAATTCAAATTTTGTACCGTAACTCAAACTGTTATATTAAATTATTGGATTAGTTTACCTGCTGAACAAAATCAATGTAGTGAAGAGCTCCATGCATGAACGGAGTTCCACCACCAGGGAAGGTCAAGAACTCACCAGTAACTTTAACCCAATTTTGACGACCTTTGACCTCTGCCAATTTTGGATGAGGTACATTGTGATACCATATCTGCAAGACAACTCTAAACAAAGTTACAACCCCACAAAATCACCCTAATTTAACCATCAAGATTTAATGATATACCTTGTCTCTACTCTGAGGCCATGTGGTGGGTCTCATGTAACCTTGAGGAAGTGGAACCAGACAAGTGGGTCTGAGCTCAGGACAATGCCTCTCTCTATGTTCAAAGTGTACGGTTATGTGTAGTTGTCTTAAGGCCTTTTCATTATCCAAACAAGGTATATAATCAGGACCTGCAGTGACATTACAGAGCTGCCAAGTGTACCCATACATGTTGTCATTACCATTTGATTCTTCCTTCTCTCCTTTTGACTCTCTGACTCTGCTGCTTGAGTTGACCATGACTCCTTCGATTCTTTTGGTATTTCCGGGTTCCTGCCACCCGGAAATAATGACTCGCCCGAGCTTGATTCCTGCTTTATTTCTTGGTCTGTGTTGCTATCCACCTTAGATTCTTGATCATGTGTTTGTTGTTGTTGTTGTTATTGCTGCTGCTGCTGCTGTATTCTTTGTTTTTGATCTTCTTCAGACACCTCATTTTAGGATTCTTGCGAAGAATTATGACCTCCGGTATCTTCTTGTCTTTGCTCTTGTTGTTGCTCTTCATATGTTTTCTCATTGTGATCAGATTCTTGATTGTTTTTATCGAGTCCAGAACCTTGTTGTTGATCTTCTTTTGATTCTTGTTTCTGAGAATCCTGTAAATCCTAACTACTTTTTTCTAATTCTTTTTCTTGTTGTTGTTGTTTCTGTTGCTCTTGTGCTTGATCTTGCCCTTCATTCTGGTTTATAGAATCATGTGACTTATTATCATCAGTTTCATATACTGTACTTTGCTCTTGTTCTTGGTTGGCATTTGCTTCCTGGCTACCTTCAAATTGAGAACTTTCTTGGCTGGTTTGATCAGCTGGTTGGTTTTGAGCGTGTGAACTTTCTTCAGATATCTGATGTTGTCTTTCCTCCTTTTTCCGCTGCTCCTCACCGGATTCTTCTCCCTTCAAATCCTGTGATGAGCTCTCTTGATCAGCCTTACTATCACCACCATCTGTTTCCTGTTTCCCGTCGTTATTTTCTTCTTTACTGCCACTGTCATCGTTGCTTTTAAGCTCGTCGGGTTTGATGGCATCAACGGGAAGATCTCCTGGATTGTCTTCATAAACACGGGTGTCCCTTTTGCTCCTGGACTCAGCGTGCTCCACCACATTGGAGATTGAAACATCTGAGTCGGCGGCAATGTCGGTGGTGGCAGTGGTGGTAATGGCTGATTTGGAGACGTGATTTGTGGTCTGTGGAGTAACCTGAGGGTTCGAAGTTAGCATCCAAACACCTATAGCACACAATGCCATGAAGGCTATGGTGATTAGCGTTGATTTGTATGAACTAGAGGAAGAATTACGCTTGATACTGCGAGGCCTAGCCATTACTATTTAGATTTCGAGCTATGTTTGTGAGAAAATATGAAAGAAATAAGATAGCTTAGAACGGGATGCGACAGTTTAAAGCAAAGGAGTGGTTTCAGATATGTTTGTGGAGAAACATGAGAGAAACATTCCAAGGTAGAATGCCTCGGAGATCCAAAAGAGTAGGAGAAGGAAGGTGTTATGTTATCTTGATGTTTTTGTAAGCGTGTGGAGGAATTATATGGGCCCAATATCATGATTTTTGGGCTGCATTTTAGTGGGTTATGGCTAGTGAATTAATTTAAAAAAAATAATGTAAACAAATATTTAAGTATAGCTATTATAATTATAAACTCAAAATATGATTGCACTCCAATTAAAAAAAGCTATTTAGAAATGTTAATTGTATTTTAATATATTTGGTATTAATACAAATATTTATTAATCATAACTAGCTAATACAATTCCAATCAAAATCTCTATTTTGCATGAAAATATATTTAAAAAAAAATTAATTTTTTTGCCCAACATGTAAAAATAGCTATTTTCTTGAAGCTATAAAAATAATAAATAGGAGTTATTTTTTTAATATTTAGGCCCCGTTTGTTTGCTGGAAAGTGGTTTTCTTTTGGAAAGTGAATTCCGAGGAAAGTGAATTCCTGAAAAGTGAATTCCGATGTTTGGCAGTGTTATGAAAAATGAACTGGAAACAGATGGTGGTGATAGTAAGGCTGATCAAGAGAGCTCATCACAGGATTTGCAAGGGAGAAGAATCCGGTGAGGAGCAGCGGAAAAGGGAGGAAAGACAGCATCAAATATCGGAAGAAAGTTCACACGCTCAAAACCAACCAGCTGATGAAACCAGCCAAGAAAGTTCTCAATTTGAAGGTAGCCAGGAAGCAAATGCCAACCAAGAACAAGAGCAAAGTACAGTATTTGAAGCTGATGATAGTAACTCACATGATTCAATAAACCAGAATGAAGGACAAGATCAAGCACAAGAGCATCAGAAAGAGCAACAGCAAGAAGAAGATTTTGAAAAAAGTAGTAAGGATTTACAGGATTCTCAGAAACAAGAATCAAAAGAAGACCAACAACAAGGTTCTGGACTCGATGAAAACAATCAAGAATCTGATCACAATGAGAAAACATACGAAGAGCAACAACAAGAGCAAAGACAAGAAGATACCGGAGGTCAGAATTCTTCTCAAGAATCACAAAATGAGGTATCTGAAGAAGATCAAAAACAAAGAATACAACAGCAGCAGCAGCAAAAACAAGATGTTGAAGATAGTAGTAAAGATTTACAGGATTTTCAAAACCAAGGATCGAAAGTAGACGACCAACAACAAGATTCCGGACTCAACGAAAACAATCGAGAATCTAATCAAAATGAAAAACCATTTGAAGACCAACAACAAGATAGAACTGTATACAATGAAAGCAATCAAGAATCTGATCAAAATGAGAAAACATACGAAGAGCAACAGCACGAGCAAAGAAAAGAAGACACAGGAGTTCAGAATTTTTCTCAAGATTCCCAAAATGAGGTATCTGAAGAAGATCAAAAACAAAGAATACAGCAGCAGCAGCAGCAACAAACACATGATCAAGAATCTCAGGTGGATAGCAACACAAACCAAGAAACAAAGCAGGAATCAAGCTCGGGCGAGTCGACATTTCCAGGTGGCGGAAACCCGGGAATACCAAAAGAATCGAAGGAATCATGGTCAACTCAAGCAGCAGAGTCAGAGAGTCAAAAGGAGAGAAGGAAGGAGGAATCATATGGTAATGACAACGTGTATGGGTACACTTGGCAGCTCTGTAATGTCACTGCAGGTCCTGATTATATACCTTGTTTGGATAATGAAAAGGCCTTAAGACAACTACACACAACCAGACACTTCGAACATAGAGAGAGGCATTGTCCTGAGCTTGGACCCACTTGTCTGGTTCCACTTCCTCAAGGTTACATGAAACCCATCACATGGCCTCAAAGTAGAGACAAGGTATATCATTAAATCTTGATGGTTAGATTAGGGTGATTTTGTGGGTTTGTAACTTTGTTTAGCGTTGTCTTGCAGATATGGTATCTCTCATCCAAAATTGGCAGAGGTCAAAGGTCATCAAAATTGGGTTAAGGTTACTGGTGAGTTCTTGACCTTCCCTGGCGGTGGAACTCAGTTCATGCATGGAGCTCTTCACTATATTGATTTTGTTCAACAGGTAAATTAATGGATACTTGTTTATTTTGTTACTACTGTCCAAACACAAGGAATTCTTGACCTTCCCTGGTGGTGAGATGGATATTTATTTTGTTACTACTGTCCAAAGTTCAGTAAATATTAGAAAGATAGACTCAGTCTTGACACGTGAAAATAACACAGAAATACCACCTGGCCATGATAAATAGATGAAGAACCCTAATCTCAATTCTCACCATTGATGTGATGCATGCATTCGTGCTCAAGCAGTGATTAGCTCTGGAAAATACCCTCATCAAGTGGATACTTGACGTCAATATTGCATATTTTATGTGCATGAATTACCATATTTATCCGTGGTCAATGGGTGCAGGCTGTGCCCAAAATTAAATGGGGAAAGCACACTAGAGTGATACTGGATGTTGGGTGTGGAGTTGCAAGCTTTGATGGTCTGTAGAAACACAAATTTTCCGCCAATCAAATTTCACCATGTGTTATTTTATTCTTTATTTTAAAGAATAAAATAAAATTGAAATAAATGACATGGAAAACAAATGAGCCTTCAAATATTTCTTGGCTAATGAAAAGTTGACATTTGAAATGAGATATTCAAGATATCTCGTCATAAAGGCAAGATTTCGTCAATAAAGACAGACATAAAGGCAAGATTTCGTCAATAAAGACAGACATAAAGGCAATATTTTGTCAATAAAGACAGTCATAAAGGCAAGATTTCGTCAATAAAGACGGACATAAATGCAAGATCCTGTCAATAAAGACCAACCAATAAAATTACGCCATGTGGCATTGGAAAAAGACCTGAAAGCCCCTACAGATCTCTATAAATAGAGGGCCTCAACCTAAAGGCAAGGGAGGGATTGGATTCCTGGAGATACAAATTTTCTTCAAGATAAGCTCTTCAAGCAAGGAAGCTCTCTCTCAAAGAGTTCTCAAGCCTCCTCCATCTACGCTTGAAGTCTACAAAAAACGAAGCTCTGTTGGATCAAGCCAAAATGCCCCATAAGAGTTCTTCAACAACACTTTGAAGACAAATCAAGGTACTCTTCAAAGCATCAAATCACAACATCTCGCTTCGCAATACACGCCCAAATTCGCGTCCTTGCAAAGCACAAATCTTAGCTTGATTACTCAAATAAATCAAGTCACCATACATCAAATCCAAGGGAAGAATCAGAGGATTGCCATATTCTTTTGATAGAATATATTACATAGAGATTGTACCCATTCATATATTTAATAAAATCATATATTTGTACACGTGTGCTTGTTTAATTTCAGGTGAACAAAATTATGTCTACAAATTTCTGGCGACTCCGCTGGGGACTTCTCTGCCTTTCATCTCTTCCCTTCAAGAAAGAATTTTCAACAAAATCTCAATGGCAAGTAGGAGGAACATGATCACCATTGTCGCTTCGAAAAGCAACAAGGCCATTGATTCAAGTCCCCAACATACTATTGAAGATTCTTCAACTCCGCCATTGAAAACAAAATCCATCGTCGAGTTGTATACACAAACTAGGCCTATTCTCAAGATGACATCAACTTCGAATGCAAGAGGGGCACAAGATGTCGCCTCAAAGATGAAGCCACAAGCAACTCCACTACAAAAGTCAAGTGAGGCGCGCGAAATGGACTTCAACACTCAAGGCGACTTTGACGATTCACCTATGGAAACTGCTCCGTGTCAATCACCAAATAAGGCTTCGGGTTCTAGCACCATGTCAGTGATGATGACCGAGACAACATCTTTAGAAGATCAAGTGGCTAACTTGACAAAACTCGTCGAGGGGCTCTCGACTTCACTCAAGACAAAAGACCGCGAGATAGCAAAGTTGATGAACAAACTTGAGAGATTGAACGAAAGAGGCCAAACCTCGACTGACAAGGCTTTCCAAATAGATCAACTAGATGTCATTGAGGAGTCTGCAATCGGAGCTGTGGAGAATATACGTGGTATTACTGATGGCATCTTCACCACAAATCAACTGAAAGAACTCATCAAGGAAGCCATCACCGACCAGGTGGAAAGCTCAATTCAACCCTCATATTCGTATGCGAAGCCGTACACCCAAAGAATCGACCTGTTAAAGATGCCTCTAAGTTACCAACCACCAAAGTTTCAGCAGTTCGATGGCAAGGAAAATCCTCGACAACATATAGCTCACTTTGTGGAGACTTGCAACAATGCCGGGACTAATGGTGACCTCATGGTAAAACAGTTTGTTCGTTCCTTGAAAGGTAATGCCTTTGACTGGTACACTGACTTGGAGTCTTGCTCGATTGATACTTGGGAGCAGTTGGAGCGTGAGTTTCTTAACCGCTTTTATAGCACTCGTCGTGTGGTTAGCATGATTGAACTCACTAATGCACGTCAGTGGAAGGAAGAGCCTGTCATCGACTACATTCATCGGTGGAGAAACCTTAGCCTCAACTGTAGAGATCGACTCACCGAAACTTCTGCGCTAGACATGTGTATTCAAGGGATGCATTGGGGACTACGATATATCCTACAAGGCATCAAACCAAAGTCTTTTGAGGAATTGGCTACTCGTGCACATGATATGGAACTTAGCATTGCGGCGGCTGAAAGTTCATCGTTACCTATGCAAGAGCCTAAAAGAAATAAGCCTGAAGGTCGTAGATTCGGAAAGAGCACTCTGAAGGTTGAGGGAAAGCAATCACTAGTAGTTAACTCGACTGCTGTAAGGGTACCAACTGGAGTTAAGAGGAATGATCATGCAACGCCGACTACCTTTCAAAGGGGTGAAAGAAAGAAACCATCATTGAAAGAGCGACAGGAAAAAGTGTATCCATTCCCTGACTCAGACATATCTAGGATGCTGGATGATCTGCTTGAGGCAAATATCATTGAGTTGCCGGAGGTGAAACGCCCTGAAGAAGCAAACCAAGTAGATAATCCGAATTATTGCAAATATCATCGCTTAATCAGTCATCCCGTATAGAAGTGTTTTGTGCTGAAAGACAAGATCATGAGGCTACACGAGAATGGAGATATTGTTTTTGATGATGAAGTAGCAGCCTCTAATATCACAACCACGGTCAAGTCAGGACCATGTCAATCACTCTCTACAATAAGTTTCGGCTCCTGTGAACCTATAAGACTTGATGTCATTTTCCCGATGAGCTTTACTGTATCCTCAAGTCAAACTCCATGTATAACCCTCACACCTCAAGTTGATGACTTGAAGCCTGAATGGTCTGAAAATTATAATGATGAAGGATGGACTCTAGTCACGCGTAGAAGAGGAAGGAGGAAGCACATACAAATGACAAAGCCAACAAGAATGAGGATCTCAATGGTGAGGAAGCCAATTAGTGAGCCGATACGCCGAAAGACTCAACAAAAATCCATACCAGTTAGAAAGGAGGGTTTTTCAGCTCAAAGTATAAGAAAGCCTGTTACACTGAATGAGTACATGCCAACAAAAATGAAAAGAATTGAAAATGTACCTGTTGCTTGCTATCAGGTTGATGAAGAGAAAACCCCTATTGATCATGATGACTCTTCAAACTTATCTCACAGTGTATGCACAACAGAGATATCCTTCAACGATGAGGACTTGTTGCTTGGATCAAAACTCCATAACCGACCTCTTTTCATTGAAGGATATGTTGATGAAAAGATAGTGAATCGCATCTTGGTGGATGATGGCTCGGCGGTCAATATACTACCTCTTAAGACCATGAGAGAGCTAGGGATTCCTATGGATGAACTCTTCCCAAGTCATCTGATGATTCAAGGTTTCAATCAAGGAGGGCAAAATGCTATGGGAAAGATAAGACTTGCGATGCACATGGAAGATATGGAATCCAATGCACTTTTCCATGTCATAGATGCCAAAACTACCTACAATATGTTGCTTGGGCGACCATGGATACATGAAAATGGTATCATCTCCTCAACACTCCACCAATTTTCAGTGTTTGTTTGTGTTATGGAAAATGAACTGGAAAATAATTTATTAATAAATTAATTTTTTTTTCAAGTTTATTAAAATAATGAGGAACAAATCTTACAAATTAAAAAGTTGAATGAGAATGAAATTGAAAAAAAATATAATTTCATAAATTATCTCAAATAAAATAAATAATAATCAAAATAATAGAGATCAAATCTAAAAAAAAATTTAAAAAATGAAAGGTGAATAAATTAAAATAATAATAATTAACATTTTATAAATTATTTCAAATAAAATAAGTAACAATAAAAAAATGAGGACCAAATTTGATAGATAAAAAATTTCAATAAAAAAATGATAAGAAAAAAGCAAATAGCAATTATAAAAATAAGGACCAAAATTAATATAAAAATTAAATTTTAAGAGATGGAATTGAAAATTAAATATTCAAAACAAATTATATATAGCAATCAAAAGTTTGAGGATCAAATTTGATATAATCAGCAAATAATGACATTTCTAAAATTTTCACAACTTCCAGAAAGTGTTTTCTGCCCAAATTTTCCGGAAAACACTTTCCTGAAAACCAAGCCAAATTTTTCTTTGACTGAAAAGTGTTTTTCGTTGATCAACTTTCCGGAAGACAAACAAACACAGGAAAGTTTGGAAAGTGATTTCCCGGAAAGTGAATTCCGGGAAACAAACATAGCTTAACCTTTTTCTTTTCTTTTAGCTATTCTCTTAGTAATGCTCTAAGAATAATGACTCAAAC
Organism: Salix arbutifolia; assembly: GCA_025169955.1. Lineage (NCBI taxonomy): Eukaryota > Viridiplantae > Streptophyta > Magnoliopsida > Malpighiales > Salicaceae > Salix > Salix arbutifolia. The sequence goes on from CM045908.1 coordinate 1,225,555, forward strand.
CCTTCGAGGGAGTACTTTTGATCAATTGGGGCAAATGGGGCATATGGGAGAGTGAGTTAGGAAGAAAAAGAAGAAGACGAAATATGTACACACTGAATTCTATGGGCCGTATCATATTAAGCATTCTTCGCAATTGGGCCGAAGAACTATCAGCAGTGGCAGGGCCTGATAGACAGATTGAAGACAAGTTCCCTTCTTATATACCAAGGCCCAACATGGATTTTGATGAGGTCGTCGAATATTTGGCAAGAATTGTGTCCATCGTGTACAAAACTGCCCTCAAATATCACCATGATTCGATTTAGTATATAAATATATATATATATATATATGTTTATATATTTATTTATTGAGGAACCCAAATTACACCTCTCATCACATCTGGATTTAGGGCACCTTGTCCTACATTTTGTTTTTTTGAGGAACCCAAAAGTTGGAAGGTTAGGGGTCCGGTTGAGCTGAGACAACATTATTGTCTTACCTTTTATAATGCCCTTCTGTCTGTTGTTCTGAAAACGTAGAACCAGATTACGGGAAGAATATGTTTATGTAATAACTTTTCCGGTTAGAATAAATTGATGAAAGGAAATGGGATCCTCGTGGCATCAACTTTTGGGTTCATGACATTATTCGATTATTTACATGCCAATATTTTCTTTCCTTTTTAAAAAAAAACTTTAGTTTATATATTAGAATGCCATAAACACACAGGATTTAGAGGGCATACCCCGAATTGAATGGCTTTTGCATGCTTACATGCTAATATTTTCAGAAGATGCCGCATTGTAATCTATGCATTTCATGATAACTATTTTAACACCGAGGAGTGTGCATGTTTAAGTTTGTTCTCTAAAAATTATCAGTTGAAGTCCCATATTAATCAGAATTATTAAACGTTTTAATTATTTATTAATTTCAGAGCTGTAAGATTAGTTGAGGTATACATAAATTAACAATGCACTCACATTCAAAAAACAAATCCATGCATATTTCAGTGCAATGCCTACCATGATCTATTTTCTACCGGTCAATTTAATAATCTCCAGTCTCTAAATGCCCTATTGAATCTCATCAGAAATCTATGATTGAATCCACCGGAGGACAAGCAGTGAAGATTTGGAATACCTCTCCTATCTGTAATTGTCGTGCTAGGACATGCTAGCAATCAAGTCCAACAAGAGGACTCTTTTATTTTTATTTTCAAGTAAAGCCCTAGAGTTGGTGCTCTATAAAAAAATATATAAATTTGTAATCTAATTAGAAAATTATTAAAAACAATTAAAGGGAAATGATATTTGGCACTTCTAACATAGTACAATTCATTTGGATAAAAATTAACTTTGCTCTTCTATTTCTTTAATGGTTTTTTAATTCCAGTCTCTAACATTTTAACTCACTCTCATGGCATGGATGGTATTATAACATTTTAATTCATTTTCTAATTAAACTATGTTTTAGTCAGTCATATTCAACCTCTCTACAATTTAATTTTGTTTTTCACTAGAAAAAAACATTATATATATATATATATATCGTATTAATTAATATGGAATTAATAACAAAAGCTAAAAAGAGGTAGCCCATGATTTATTTTGTTCTCCTATATAGGGAAAGGCTAAATAGGTTCTCAAAATTAAAAATAGTTTAACCCCTCTTCCCCTTGATTTTTGAAATACAAAATGTATGGAAGAGGCAATGGAATATTTTCTATCAAATGAAAAAATTAATATAAATTAATGGAGGGCTCAGAAACTTATGGTGTGCCATTAAGTTTTTTGAGCCCTTCAAAATTCTTTTTCATGTATGTGATAGAAATAATAAATTAATGGAGGATTATCAAAATGAAAAAACCAAAAGTATTATAAACAAATAAGTATTATCTCTGTGGAGCAGACAAGTCAAGCAAGATACTGCTGCTTTTACACAGCGTGCCACGAAGCCAGCAACAGGAATCACAGCACACCCGCAACCTTCCTGCTCAAACCGGTCACCATTTCCTGGAACAGGATCTTGCACTGATCAACAAGAACGAATCAGCCTTTACTTTCATTGCTCTTTAGCGGATTAAAGGGATCTGTCTCCTGCTTTCTCACAAGGAAAATAGGGTTCTTATAATAATTTAACAGCAAAGCGAGCAAAAGGAAAGCAATCTTTTAATTGAAGAAGCTGGGAAGTTCGGGACCACCAATTATATGTCTGCATGCCCATGAATACTACAACTTGCATTATGGGGGGCTCTACTCCTACAAATCCAGTCTCGCCCTCTCTAGCTACGACCTCATATATATTGCCATAAACCCTAGAGTGCTGCCCTAAATACCATATCAAACCCTAGCATCCTATGTATGGCTCTGGCCACGCCATGGCTTAGAAAGAAAAACCCATTTGACATGTTTCATCATTGCTCTCCACCCCTTTCTCTCCCTCACTCACTCGGTAGATTGAGGCTATATATCTTTTTCGCCTTTCAAGATTCTTCCAACTAAGAAACAGCCAATTAAGGGCTATAAATAATGACCCAATCACGCTTTCTTGTTCCTGTTTTGTTAAAAACCTAGTGGATAACAACAACAACTACAACAAATAGCTGAGAAAAGGATCTAGACGTGGTAGAGGGCTTATAGAGCAGTAAAGATAAGCTGAAGCTAAACTAATTTGCAATGGCAAAGCCAAATCGCAGGTTGGAGATATCATGTCGAGAACGTAACAAATATTGTTTGCTTCCATGATTTGTTAAAGAGCTTGATGGAGTTCTTACCAGAAGGAAGATGAGCGAATGAAGATGCGCAGAAAGATTTTGTCTTTTTCTTCATTTTGTGCTCAAGGAAAAATGAGAACCCGAGAACGGTGGACGTTCCTGGGATGGGAAATATAAGGTCATTCTCATGATCAACATCAGCATGCGAAGGGCCTTTTGGCTATGGGAAAGGCTGATTTTACAGCTTCACGAGTTATGATATTGGATTTCAATCCATTGTTTTACTTATTAATGTGGTGGAGACAAATAAAATCATTTTGAAATAAAAATCTGCCAAGAGAACACCAGTGTGACTGTGAGTTTATAAATGTTTATCATGATGATAATCTCAGTTTTAAGAGATGAATTTTTGCAATTTTATAAATTAGAGTTTTTTTTGTAATTATGATTTTGAGGGAATCTTTTGTGAGACTCGTACAAAATTCATATAAAATTAATCGCTGGGACAAAACTCGGTTTCAGGTGGGGAAACCAAAAATGAACTGCCACGTAAAACGCAGCTTATCAATGTAGTTAACTGATAGAACTGAAGGTAGAGCTAGGGGAAACAATTGGGAGCACAAAAATATCAGTCACAAATCATACAAAAAGGGGGGTTCTTGTTGAACTTTCAAGAACAAATGCAATATGGAGCAGACACCATTTAAAAAAAAAAAACCTGATAGAACTGAAACATCCACAGACCATAATACATCTAGGCAAAGCAGGTAACTTATCAGAACTTTAATAATTTGTAGCAGACAGCTTTATGTGTCCTATCCTTGCAAGTTAGATTGTAAGATATAGGCTGTCAATGAGATCCATGCACATTTTCTAAGATATGGTTCTCTCATCGGGAGGCTTGATGGGCTGCATCATTACATACATACATACATACATATATACATATATATATACATACATACAGAAGTCCCATTGCAGCATATCAAGTCAAAAACTTAAAACAGCTACGGTGTGGACAATTCTGCATACAGAACACATTCAACTCATAATACTCTAGCAGAAAAACCAATCTGTGGAATATTCAGCTCCAATTCTCCAAAAGAATCCAATGGATCAAAATGATCAGATCGAATAATAAAGCATTGTCACTCTAATTTTCTATAATATTTTCCTCTACTTTTGTGGCCCCAGTTATCTATCACACTAATAAGAAATAGTCATGCTTCCACATGATGAAAATGATGGTGTTATATGGTTAAAAATTGCAAATTAATTACATCAAATCTCTAGCATCACAAGGCTCAATGTGCTCTAAAACTAACTTTTGAGCTAGGAATATTCACTTAGATTCTCTTTATATTTGCATAAATTACACAGCTAGAATACTCACAGGATTACAAATCTGATGTTAATTGCAAGGGATGAACACTAGAAAGGATTCCACATGTTATGATGATTTGGTGTATACAGCCTTGTATCAAGTTTATGTTGTAAGTTACAAAAAATATTCTTTAGACTTCTCTCTCTCTCTCTCCTCTTAGATGATTTTCATGTTGTACCCTATATATTTAAATGATTTCAGTGGGATATTTGATGACCATATTGCTAAATTGTACATTTCACAGATTTTTTTGAGAATTTCTCTTTCTCATAAAATTTAAAACTGCGAAATTAAGCATTTTTCTTGTCGGGGCACGTTAAAGTTTAGACACCGCATATATGATTATGTTTTTTGTCCCCTAAAAGAGCATACAAGACAAACTTCTAATCAGAACAACTCGGCTAGAACAACAAAATCCCAGAACCTATCTATGAAGGCAGCGCTAGTTTTCTTAGTAGGAGCGCTCAATCCTTCTATCCATAGAAAACATTCCACATCCTCCCCCATCTGTCTCCCCTATTTAATGCAATAGATTGTTATTAAGACAACACAATTTCTCTAACGCAAGTGAATATTGTCACATCAAGTAGAACCCTAATGAAAATGAAAACAAAAAAGTTTATATAACATAAATTAAACATAGAATAAGATTAAGATGGGAAGCTGTTTTCTAGTATGTGATATTAAAAGTGAATGGGGAAACAATTTCTTTTGCTCTAGTTGACTTTATCATTACATTGTTCTGGTGTAAATGATTTTAGTTCAAATGGAATACAGCAAACAAATTATATAATTCATTGAAAAAAAGTATAGTGAGACAATTCAACTCTATTCCTTCTATAATATTTCAACATTTTTCATCTTGAAGGTGCTCCCAAAATGTTTCCATGTAAAGTATGTTCTGCATGAACTCTAATTTCGAGCTGATGTTTTTCACAGTTTCAGACAGGAAATTCATTTCCAGTTTCAATGTCTAGCCAAATGACATTTAAGCCTCAACTTTTCAACCTAGGATAACTAATCCTACAAGGGGTCTTATTTGGTAGAAAATTCCTCCATTAGCAAGTCTTCGAAGAACAGCAGTAGAATTGTACTTGTGTCATTTGAAATAACACGCTAGGTTTGGCTTTTTGCAGAATTATTTGATGCACAGAAATGCACAGAAAGATTCCTTTATTTAGAAATGACATTGGATTAGCTGTGGAAGGTGACTGTGCCTTTGCTTCAAAATGAAACATAAATATAGATAAATAAAAAGTTTTTAACTACTTAAAACCAACATAAGTCAGATAAATAAAAGGGATTATATTAAAAATAATATCCATCTGTACTCTGGTTGTTTTAAAGCTTGTGGTTTACATTTAATCTTCAGATAAAGTTGTTCAAGCTAACTACATTGCAAGAAAGCTACATTCATTAGCAATAATGCAGAATGTGTCAGCAATAAATGAAAACAAACTGTTGAGCACCAAATACTGTACAGATATTAGCCTCTACAGTTAGGATTTCTCTCTTCCCAATAAAAAAAGTCATGTTTCTTGAAAATGATTTCTCGTTTGATTAAGGAAAGCTTCAAAATCTCTTGAGTTTTCTTCACAAAATCCTCTTTTTTTTAAAAAGAAAACATAATAAAAAATTGTTTGGGAAACAGTCTTATAACATGCAAGCATCTATATTTATACATATATAAATTCTTGCAGGTGCATTAAGCAAGAGCAGTTGTCAAGAAATATTTCCATTTTTATCATCAAAGTCACATCTACGCATGTCCATTCTAATTAATTAAAGCATTTTCGCGTATAATAATATCATGTGAGCAAGTATTTCAACAGAGGGAGAGGGAGAGGACAAGAAAGAAGAGAGATATGACTTCATATTATTCTTTTCTCTCACCTTTTGGACTTGAAAGCTTTAGCTGATTAATGCATGGCTGGACACCGCCCATACCGCGCAAGGAAAGGGTTAAAAAAACAAAGAAAGAAACCGGTTTGGTCCTTCTGTTTAGTCCCAAAAAAAATACGAAACCCAATTTTCGTTTCAATTTCAAACCGGCAAACTTACGGGTAAACAGGGAAAAAGGCAAGTTCAAGTCCAAGTCTAACGTGATGCAATTTCAAACCCCAGAAGACAAAACATAATGTATAACTCAAACAAACAAGAAAACATGAACCATGTCATCGCTACATTACTACATTGCCTCTCATCAACGCTCATTCTTCTTCTTTTTTAACTCTTACTTCTTGAATGGATGGGTCAAATTTACTTCTCTTCTTACTACATTTAATCATCATCAGTTTTTTTTTTGGCAAAATGAACTGGAAAAGAAAAGGACCTTGCTGATATAAAAGAGAGAATACAAGAATGTTGTTGTTGTGTTTTCATGATCTTGGATTCGGAAAGAATTGCGTACCGGCCATGAAAGTGTTGAATGGAGCTGGATATAAAGAGGATGGATCAAGAAATGCGGCTGTCGTAGAAGCCACCGTTACACCACCACCACCACCAGTGGCTGTTCCAGCTGTGATTAAATTAAGTGGCTGTACTCCACCACCTCCAGAAGATGTCTCACCAGGTGCCATGTAGTTGCTGTCAGGGCCATGATCATAAAGAATTCCTTTAAACACATGCCCTCCAATGTTAACAGCAGTTTGATATGCTAACATCTCACTTTCATCAATGCCACTCATTCTTACACAGCGAAATAATGCAGGCGAGCTCACTTCTGATGGGAAATTCCCAAGTTCTAACCCTAAAACAAAGAACCCGTTAACACAAACTACTTTAGATTTTGATTAAAATAGTAAGATAAAAACAAGGGATTTCTTTTATAAAATTATATTTTATGTATATGAAATGGCACGCAAAAGCTATCAAGAAAGAACAAACATGCTCATGTATAATATATACACAGATATCAATCACACACAGAAAGAGAAAAATAGTTTATCTCTGCCAATCCACTTGTCAGGATTACTTCATAACAGTATTCATAAAAGGAAAGGTGGAAAAAAGCTGATGGGGTTTAACTATAGAGGTTCGTTTTCATTACACGCAATCGATGTGGCCTCTCTCTCTCTCTCTCTCTCAAGATTCTCTGTATGAGCGTGTGTGCCACTGAATTCTTCTAAAAAATGACTCTTTAGAACTGTGAGTCACTTGTTTCTGTTGAAAGAAAAGAAGAGACATTACATAAACAAAGTGTATATAGATATTGTCTTTACCTGACATGTTATTGGCTAAGCGAGTGCAAGCAAGAGAAGAGTTTGGATTTTCTCTCTGTCTCTTAGGATTCTCTCCACGAATTTGCAGTTGTTGCTGTTGCTGTTGCTGTAAGAGATCTAATTGTTGCTGTCTTTCACGGCGTTTAGAGGCAGGAACCCAAGTACTTTTAACATGGGTTTGACAGTCAAATCCTCTACTCTTACAGCAAGTCCTACACCTCATATGTATACAATCTTTCTTCGCTTGGTTGCCACAATCTTGGCAACTTATGCTACCAGCTCCTCCTGTCCCGGAACCACCAGGCCTGATCATCATGAAAGCTTCTGCTGCTGATCTTGATGAGGATTCATCAGAGATGTTGATTGAAGTTCTACTGGGTCCTACACCTAACCCAGCAGCTGATGAGTAGAGATCTTGCTGTGGATTTTGATGTCTTTGGTGAAGAAGTTGTTGGTGTTGCTGCTGCTGCTGCTGCCATAGCTCAAAACTTTTGTATGGAATGTCTTCACTTTTGTACCAAAACCAGCTTTCTTGTGGAATCTCAGTTGGTGGATTGTTGTTGTTTTGTTGGTCTTCTTGGTTATTACTGCTACTACCACCTCTTCCTAATGAGAAAAGGCCAGCCATTTCTCCTCCTCTAAGCCTGACCCAAAACTCAATTGTGAGAGAAAATCCATAATCATGAAAACCTCTCTATCTTTGTCCTTTTCTTACAACCCAACAAGCATCAAAAGGGCCCTCCTTAAATTCTCCAGAATTTTGGGTTATGGATCAAAGAAAGAAAGAAGAAGAAGAAGAAGAAGAAGGATCAGAGAGTGTAAGAGAACTAGCCGTAGTATCACTCAATCTTCTTCCCTGCTTTCTTGAGCCTTGTGTATGTGAAAATGCCTCTCTCTTTTCTCACTTTCTCACTCGCTCACTCCCTCTAGCTACCATGCTTCCTTCTCTAATCAAAACTGTGCCAAGTGGTTCGTGAGTGGTTTCTTGATTAGTTTTGTTGGCCCTTTTTCTGGTTGAAGAAAAGAAAGCGTTAATCGCGCCTTCACGACCTTTTCTCTATCATTTACTTAAGACACAGAATTACAGCTGCTTCTGCTGCTCTGCAAACGCCGCCAACCCCCTCTCTCTCTCTCTCTCTCCCCAATTTAAGTCTCGCTCTCTCTCTCTGATGATTTTGCAGTGCCTTTTTAGCTTTCACGCAGCAATGCTTCTCTTGTTCTTGTTTGTGTTGTCTCTTGAGTCTTAAGAAGTAAACTAAAAGCTGACCCTCTTGTCTTCATTGCCCAAGGATATCATGAGATGATCTCAATCTCTCTCGCTCACAAAATGGATTGATCAATCTTCATGTTAATCCAATGGTTCAAAGTGAAGCCACGTGTCGGCCAACCAGCTTTTGCTTCCTTCGTCCTTTGAACCGGAAAACCCGCTACCTTTTCCTCCCCTTTATTTTATTGGTTGTTATTAACTCTTGATTAATCACTAATTACCCTAATTAAAATTGATTTTTATCCTTTTCTTGCCTCTCCTTCACCTTTCCCCTTAATTTATGTCCCTGCGTACAAGATCCATAAAGTTTTAAATTACTTGAAGGTTTAGCTGTAAAGCATAGTATATAGTATATTCCATTATTTCATGCATGTGTTGCTAAATACTGTTTAAAAATATAGTTGAATTTGTTTTTTAAAATATTTTTTTATTTGAAAATATATTAAAATAATATATATGTATATATATATTTTATATCAGCACAAAAAAAATGAAGTTAAAATCTTTCAAAATTAGTGAAATTATCATTTGAACATGGCCCTAAAAAAGCTAGGTTGGAGAGAGTGAATAGGTGGTTCGATCCCTGAAAAGTGTGGCATGATAAAAGAGAGTTTATGATTTGCACTACATGTTTTAAGTTCGAACTAGAACATACAAAACCTACAAAATATACTTTCAAGATTTTCTCAAATAAAAAAAAATAGATAGTTCAATTTGGACCAAAATAACCCTTGATTTTTTTTCAAGATTTAAAACTGAATTAAAAAGATAAATGGATTGGTCTGGTTCAATTATACATTTATTATAATCAAATAAGCCTAATTTGGATTACTGAGCTTTTGAATGGATTGTTTTCGAAGGACTTTTATTAAATGAGTTATTTGTTCATAATTCGTTTTTATCTATTCGTTTTTAATCTCTAAACCCTAAAACTAAAACTAAAATAAACAAAACCAGTTTTTTTATAAAAAAAAAAAATTCATCAAAAAAAATTAACAAATTCATAAAACCAGTTATTTTTTAGTGGATTTTTAGCTATATTTTGATTAATCTACTCACCCCTTCCATTTCTTTTTCTTTATTTGCAAAGATGAGATATTTCATGCTATTTTTTCATATTATAAGAAAAATATTCTTAGTTGGATTTTTAACTATAAAAATGAAAACTTCACGAGATCACACGGACCTTCTTCTTTTTTTTTAAGACTTGAACATAAAATATAGCGAGGTAGAACAATAAACCAACACATGATCAAATCATAAGATCGCGCAATCATCCATAGTAAATGGAGTGATAATGTTAAAAATTGTGTACAATTTTAGTTTATTGATGTAGAGAGATTTGGGCAGTGAAAAAGAGGCGTGGTGCATGGGAGCGGGGCTCCACTTCCTCGTACTTTTTCTAATAATATTTATTATTTATTTGGTGTTTCTTGAAAAAATAATAAAAATAAGTGATATTTGAGGACCATTTTCTTAGATAATGTGCGCTTGCCAAGGGACTAAAGAACAGCCGGGGGTTGACCAGCTTATTTCAGGACCCTCTTGTCTTTTCTTGTAGGGCACTCTCCGTTGGGGAGAGGCTTGTGGCTGAGAGACATCGACTCCACAATTATTAATACTTTCGTGTATACTGATTGGTCGCCCGTGAAACGCTGTGTCCACACCAGATTTTTAACCAAAAAAATTTAATATACGATTATATTTTCAATAGATAAATAATTATAATAAAGTTAGATGTTGATTAGCTTGGTGATAAAATGAAAAAAAATAGGTAGCTACAACAGCAAAAAAAAGTAAAAACAATATTGTTATGGAAAAAGATAAGTTAACACATTAAATTTATAATTTAAAAATAATATATATCAAGATTATATGTTTTAAACAATGAGCTCAAGAAAATTCAATAGAAAAACAAACCGATGATAAATAAATATAAATCAAGATATTTAATAACATAATACATGTCTTAGGTAATGTAACATGTTGATGACAATTTTAACTTGTTTGATGATTGGAAATGTCACCAACAAAAAACTTTTATCTTTTTCCGCTGAAATTTAGCAACTCTTCTCTCTTTCCATGAATAAAGAATTAAGAAATAAAGAAATAGTTATTTTTATCAAAATATAATTTGCCAAAATTAAAGGGATGGGTCATCCAACGAAAAAAATGGGAGATGAAAATATCTTTTTCAAACAACTTGCAAAGTCATCACCTATTTTACTTGTGATTTTCACTTCAATCCTCAATCCTACAATTCACCCCTTAAAAAATTGCAGTTTAGTAATAATTTTGGTTAAAAATTATGCAAAATAAAAGTTAGAAGATCAAATCAAAAATTATATTAAAAAAAAAACTCTCATATACATCATATGCGAGAAGTAAATAGTAATAAGCTATAGTAAAGAAAGCTCCTTTATTTTATATTAACCATGTGATTTGTTGGTAGATGTATTTCCTTGCCTAGTAGTTATTGTTTTTTAATTACCTTTTATTTGGTCATTTTTATATTCATCTTTCATATTTTTTAAAAAGTTATAGTTTTTATTTTTATTTTATCATGTGCATAATAGTTTACATTATAAGTAATTTTTTTAGTTCAATTTGTTCCACACTCACCGATTGATTGGGTGTATCATTTTTTTACCCTTGATTTTTCTGTGTTTTCCAAAATTACATTTTTGGCCTAGTTTATATTATAGTATTTAACTTATTTTTTATTACAATGACAACAAAAAAAGAAAAGAAAAGAAAAACTTTATGAAGTGAAATAAAAGAAAGAGGATTCATGATGTGATCATGGACCAAGCAATAATAACAAGAGATTATATAAAAAAAAATTGGAGGATCAAACAAAATATAAAAATTAATGAAAGAAACACTAAACATTAGGAGGAAGAAAATAATTAGTTAGGAATATATGGCCAGGAAATACCTGTATAATTTCAATTAAAATCTTATTTTTTATATAGAAATATATTAAATGAATTTTTAGATTTTTTTTACTAATCTTCAACTTAAAAAATATTATTTTAACTCTTCTCTTATACCTATAAAAATAAGAATAAAGAAGGAAAGCTATTTTGTTTTAATCTTTTACTTTTTTTGTTTTAGATTTTTCATTGTGTGTACTTCAAGAGGCCTTACCTGCCACTACTCTACTTAAAATTAAATAGAGTTTTTTTAGCTTTATATCATAATATAAAAAGGATTTAAAATAAGAAATAAACTAGAGAAAAAAATACAAAAAATTCTCCTGGGGGGTGACATTAAAAGAACAATAATTTTAACAAAAGGATAAGCCAATTAAAACAATGATGATAAAATTGAAAAAAATAATATATTATAAAATTGGGACCAAATGATAAAATCAAAAAACTAATATAAGTTTTACAAAGAGATTAAGGAAAAAACTAGAAATCAAAATAAAAATGATCAAATTAAAAAAAATACGTGATAAACTGCAATTGAATGATGATGAAATTAAAAATAAATATATTTTTATAAAAGGGTCAACAACAAAAATCAAAATCAAAATCAAAAGAATAAAGATTAAAGTTGAAATGTTAACAAAAAAGACCAACCTAATTTTTTAAAAGAAAAGGAGAGAAAATAAGAAAAAAAGCTTCATGGTGCTTCCACTAACATGACAAATGAGCAATTTTTGCTATTAGAAAACATAACGAGTGCCCACTCAAAATGTGTGTGTGCCTCCTCCACGCCCATGTACCAGCATGTATGCCAACCATTTTTTTTATTTCAGTAATAATTAATTCTTATTAAAAGATTAAATTGTTCATGATGAACATAATAATAGCAAAAAACTAAAGCGCAAAGACCAAAAAAACCCTTGGGTGCATGGTTTAGTTTTTTATTTCAATGTTGAACTTGTCATTTTATTGTATTTTAAAAAATAAAAGACAAATATTCTTGTACGATAATTTTAATTTTTTTGATTTGTAGGATAACTAGATTATTTTATTATATTTAAAAAAACACTTATATCATTGGTTAATTCTTTAATAATTAATCATTCCTGAGAAGAAGAAAAAACCAAGATACCCAAAAAAAAAGAAATTAGATTTATTTTAGAAAAGACACAACAATAATTATATTATAGTGGTGGATAATAAAAAGTCTCTATCGCCATGCTAAATTTCCTTCCGTTTTAGTTTTTTTTTCTTTAGTTGATGATGGCTAAATTTCTTGTTATCTTGTTAAATATGAGTCAATAATTATTTTACTGTTCGATTAAAAATGTAGTTGAGATTGTTTTTTAAAATATTTTTTATTTAGAATTGTATTAAAATGATGTTTTGTTTCAAAAAAATTATTTTTGATATCAGTGTATGAAAATGATCTAAGAACATCAAAATTTTTAATTTAAAGTAAAAAATAAAAATAATTTATTTTAAAATATTATTGAAGCACAGTACCAAACACCCCCTTAATTCGATTAAAAATGCTTCTAGAAATATTATTTGATGTAGATATAAGAGGATTTTTATTTTTACTTATTGTATATTGATAATCATGTATATTCTGTCTAATTGTTGAGAAAAAAATAGAGGATAGACAGCTTAATTTATGCTCATTTTTTAAAAAATCCAAATTTAAACCTCTTTTTTGTAATAATAAAAAAAAGGACGTTGATAATAAGTAAATCTCTTCATTTCTTTATCAAAACTACGAAAATAAAGCTCAATTCCTTTAAATATTTGTAAACGATCCGGTGCTAGAACCAATTTTCCTGGCATGAAACTAAAATTCTATAAAAGCTAGACAAATCATTAACATCGGGAAAGACAAATTTAAAAGAATAAAATAAAAATCCACAACCCTCTCTGACATTTGAACCCTCATCGTCACCACCATGCGAATTAATAAGCTACTCTTTTTTTTCTTGATCAATTAATAAGCTAGTAAAGGTTTCTTTCGATGATAACCCAGGTGTCATAATCTCTTTCGTTCAATGAATGTAGGATTGTTTGTATAACAAAGGAGAGAGGAAGGAATATATAGTGGACCAACCCCACTGACACGTGGCTTAGCAGTTTTTGAACGATAGTCAAAATATATTTATTTAGGGCAAAATACCACGTAAATTTGCTCTCCTATTTAGTGGATGGACCCTCTTTTTTCACTAAACATTTAACCATCTTACTAGACTGGTCCTTGAAAGCTTTTGGACTGATTGAAAGATCGATTAAGTGTCTTTTTTTAGCGTTTCGTTTTAAAATTATTTTTGAATTTTTAATTATTTTTTAATATATATAAATATAATAATGTTAAAAATATTTTTTTAAAAATAAAAAAACATTAAATATCAAGCGATACGGTTCATTTCTTTCGTACATCTTTGGACATGATACGCTGCACGATTTGGAAGCTGGTTGGTGCTGCGGTTAACTGGCATTTGACCAAAATTTATTTATTTATTTCATTTTAAATAAAAAAAATTAGTGTTTTTAAATCATTTTAATATGTTGATGTCAAAATTAATTTTTAAAAAATAAAAAAATATCATTTTAATGTATTTCTAAATGAAAAAAACATTAAAAAATAACTATAACTGCCCTCCCAAACAGGCTCTTGGTTTCTTGCTACTGGATTTGAAAGAGATTTGTTGTTGTTTGGAAGTGTAGTTTTATCGTGTTTTTTTAGTGTAAATTGATATTTTTTAGTGTTTTTATCCTATTTGAACATAGTGATATCACAAATAAATAAATAAATATTTTAATATATTTTTAAATAAAAAATATTATAAAAAACACCTGTATTTACATTCCAAACAATAACTACTAGTTATAATCAAAACACACATGTATAAACCAGCCAGCTACGTAACTATCAAACGCTTTTCTTTTTACTTCATTTAAGTGATTCTTGACAGAAACATTTCGAGTCTTTCAATTTGTTTTTCTTATTAAATAAATACTCTAATTAATAATTGAATTTCATGCAATGCGCATGTTTTAGCTCACGATAGATTATTAAGAGTTTGTTTTTGTATTTCAAAAATGTTTTTAAAAAAAAATTATTTTATTTTAAATTATATATTTTTGGTGTTTTTAGATTATTTTAATGTATTGATGTAATTTTTTTTTTAAAAGTCATTAAAATTTTGATGTCACATAAAATTGTATCGAAAATCCTAAATTAACCTAAAAATCACCTTTTTTTTTAATTTGACGATGAAAAATGTTTTTTTATTTTGTTTTTTAAGATATGAGAAATCTTGAAACTATATGCTAAGTAATCTACGATGATATAATCACATAAATAACATTGTATATTAGTTTTATTGTGTAAATAAATTTCATTTTCTTTTAATTTGATGGGAAGCACCGTAATGATATTTTTTTTTCTACAGCATGACTTTCAATAAATTTATAGGGAGAAAAAATACTACAGCTCCCTAGTGAAAAGAATGGGTTAGGAGGTTGATGGCAACTCCTATTAATAGTCAGGCCACGATCACTGTGGATATGATAAGGAAGGGTCGAGACACCTATTTTAGTAAATTAGATTAACTAATAATTTTACTTAAAATAATAAAATACTCCTGAAAATGTTAATTTCCAGAAAATGATACATGAAAAAGAAATGTTAACGAATTTGAAAGTTATTTAAAAATCAAACAAATGGATTTAATGATAACTTATCATGAATGAAAGACTCGAAAAAAAATAATAACTACTCAAAAAATCTAATAAATATTAAAAAATATTTTTAAAATAGTTAAATAATACATGTGCTAAGCTATTAAGAAAAGAAGGAATAAAGTATCCATTGCTTCTTTCTGCATCTTTAAAGTTTGACTTGTGGATATATAATTTTTTTTTTATCAAAATGTAAGTTTCCAAATTAAATACAAATAACTTAATAAATGCTCTTTAACAAATATCATTTAGCTATTCTAACTCCTTGATCATAAAAGTTTTTTTTTTTTATCCTTCAACATTTGATTTATTAGAGATTGAACTTAATGATTTGTTGTGATTTGATTTTAATAATTATCCCAGTCTCATTACTTATGATGTAGATTTAGTAGATGAACTTGGTTGACTCTACTTTCTCTCTCTTTCTTTTAAGAAGTATTTTTCTTAAAAATTTATTCTTTAACATGAGTTTGATTGAGAATTAGACTTTATGATTTATTTTGCTTTATTTTCTATTTATTTATTTTAATCTTGTAAATTGGATCACAAGTTTTGTGTGTAAACCGAGTTGTCTTTGTTCATTTTATTCTATTTTTTTATTTAGATTGTTTTTTTTTTCAATTTCATTACTTAACAATGGACCAATTATGAATTGTGCATTATAATATGTTTTGATTTGTTTTATATAGGATTATTATGGTTTCATAATCAAAGTTAGGGATTTCACAGGTTAACTCAAGTTGACTCATATCAATTCAATGTCATTTTCTCAATTTTTTTAATACCATCTCATATTTTTTTAAAGTCATACTATATTTTTACTAATTGTTTATATTGTCTTTAAACCCGTAAATTTGACCAAATCAACCCCCACAAAAATAATCAGCATCACCTAGTATATAATTTTTTGAATTAACTCTACCCATAGCATATAGCGTGGGCCGACCATCTAATGTCTCACTAAAAGAATATTGCTTGTAATCCAGCTAGCAAATACATATATTTAATCTTTATTTCCAACATAATTTCGTGTTTTTTCTATCACCCAAGACATGAGCAGTCGCGGAATATATACTTTCGGTGATGTCCATTCCAAGAAAATGTAGTTGGTAAAGGAGAAACAAAAAGCGAAGAAAATAATATTGAAAACCACCAAGAAGATGCTTCCTTTTTGACATCCATCAAATCCATTTTTGGGTTCACCTACAAACCTTGATGATAGACACCTCCTTTTGTTAGTTACAATAATTCTCGAAACATAGAAATTAAGGTGATTTTCTAGGTTGTTTATTCTTTTTAATTTTTATGAGTGAGGTAATTGTTATAGATAAAGATGGAATTTTTTTTTTAATCAAACTAGCTAATGAAAGATTACAATTTTTCATAGAATCAATGCTATTTTATTTCATACAACATGTAAAACATTGTGCTTATCATGGATTTATATGAATCCTCCTCTAGTAGTCAACTAGATAATGGTACATGTAAATGTGATAATGATGGTATGAAGAAAAAACTACGAGCTTGAATTTCAAGATAATTTAATATTAAGGGACAAAATAAAAAAAAATAAAAAAAATTATAAGCCAATTTGATTTGACATGAAAAACTTGCAATTTGAATCATGAAGCTAGTTTATCCTTGTAGAAAGAAAATAAAAAAAAAATCAATTTTTAATAAACTCAATGTTGAACGTGAAATAAAAAGAGTTGGTGTAATATATATATATATATATATATAAAGGACTGATGTCAATCCAAGTTGACAATTCATACCCTTCATCTATGTCATGAGACTGAATTCACTGCATGAAAAAATACTATAAAACTCAATCCTCAATATGTCAATGTTAAAGAAGACATGCAAAAAAAAAAAAAAGTCAATTTACAAAAAGGATCGAAAGCAAGCAAAAAACAATTAAAAGATTGAGGATCATCTTTGACATAAAAATAAAATAATATGAAAGCTTTGAGTAAATCAAAGTTAACATGGTATACCTGTGATGAAGGTTATGAGGCCATACTATCCTCATAAAAAAAAATTAAAAATTTAAAATAGTTTAATCTTCAATAAACTCAATGCTGAAAGAAAAAAAATTGATGTAAAAAAAGATTATAATTTTTTTAGTAATCCAAGTTAACATTTCATATTTGTGACCTAAGTCATGAAATCAGGATCAGTATATATATAAAAAAAAACATGAATTTTAATTCTCAACAAATCTAATTTTAAATGATAAATTGAAAAAAAATCAATTTAAAACATAGATCTAAAGCAAAAAAGAAATAAAAAAATAAAGATAAAATTTTATATATAAATAAAATAATATAAAAGCTCTAAGTTAAACCAAGGTAGTATGATAATTCTGCAACATGCGTCATGAGGACAAGTTATCCTCATAAAAGAAAATAAAAAAATAAAAAATCTCATTGTTATTAAATTGAGAAAGAAAAATTAGTGTAAGAAAAATACCCAATGTGAATCTTGATAAACATTTCATGTTTATGATCTGGATCATGAGACTAAAATCACTATAATGAGAAAACTACAAAGCTCATAGCTTAACCAATGAAATAAAAAAAATCAACTTCAAAATTGGGTCAAGCAGATAAAAAAATATTTTAAAAAATAATTTCAATCATGCTTACGGACAGATACTAGACATATACTAAGTATCATGCAAATTCGAGAAATACGACACTACTGAACTCTTGCCATTAAACATTATTTATTTAATTAAAAAAGCTTGTGTTTTACTATCATCAAACCACATTAAGCTAGTTCGTGCTAGACAATTTACTTATATTTCTAATTTAAGAGAGGTATAAATTGTATTTTTTATATATATAAAAACATCAAGTTAATATTTTTTTAATTTAAAGTAATTATTTTTAACATTAGTATATCAAAATAATCTAAAAATATATAAAAAAATAATTCAAAACAATTTTTTGTTTCTTTTCAAAACCACAATCTTATCGCAATACCCAATACTAGGATTTAGCCCCCGTTTGGGAGTGCGTTTTAATCGGTGTTTTGCTGAAATTTAATTTTTTCATTTAGTATATCAAAATAATCTAAAAATATATAAAAAAATAATTCAAAACAATTTTTTGTTTCTTTTCAAAACCACAATCTTATCACAATACCCAATACTAGGATTTAGCCCCCGTTTGGGAGTGCGTTTTAATCGGTGTTTTGCTGAAATTTAATTTTTTTTTATTTTAAATGAATATAGTTTGGTGTTTTTAGATCATTTTGATGTGCTGATGTCAAAAATGATTTTTAAAAAATAAAAAAATATCATTTTAATATATTTCGACATGAAAAACACTTTGAAAAGCTACCGCAATCGCACATTGGGAATCCACTCGGTAATACCTAATAAAAAATCCAGGCTGATTTTTTTTAAATAATATTATTTTAAATTAAAAAGATTTTATATTAATTGACGGTTTAACCCAAGTTAACCTAACTGGTTTATGAACCGGGTATTGATTTGACCCTGTTAGGTTTCATTTATGGCCAAACCAAATAAAGGTTAAATATGGCAAAAAGCACGCCCTACAGCTACGAGTCAGTGAGTCACTCACTGTTCATCACTGTGCCATTTTCTTCTTCTTTTTTTTACAGTGACATTTCAGTTGTTGAAGCCTCTCTCTCTCTCTCTATATATATATATCTATACACACACACACACCACGCGCTCTAAGGAAGGAAAAGGTGGATGTGGAAAAGAGGGAGATGAAATTATGATTTGTGCGAGTCCCAATAATTGTGTATCACTGCTGCCTCCTCCTCCTTCTCGAGCCCTGTGTTTGTTCCCATGGTTGACTCCACCTCCTAGGCTCTACCCTACTTTACACACACTCACTCTTGCTGCAGACTTGACTACTCTGAATTAAAGGGCCAAATGTTTGCTGGTTTTAAAAAGTGTTTTCTTTTTTTCTTTTTAAATAGTTTTCATACAATGATATAGAACTGTTTTTCAAAAATAAAAAAATATATGTTATTTTAATATATTTTTAAATAAAAAACTTTTAAAAACATTTATTATCATAATACTAAATAAAAAGAGATATGTTTTTCTGTTTCAAAATTGTTTTTTAAATAATTTGAATTTTTTATTTTAAATTAAAATATTTTTAGTGTTTTAAAATTGTCTTGATATTCTAATATCAACAATAAATTTTAAAAAATAAAATTATTTTAATATATTTTTAAGTAAAACACATTTTAAAAAATAACTTTTAATATGATATCTATCAACAGGGGCAAAATACGATTGAATTCATTTACATCTCATATATTAATATTTTAGGTAGTGTTTTTTCTCTCTATATAATACTGTTTTCTTTTTAAAAAAAAATTTACTTTAATTTATCTTAAGTGTTTTTAAATTTTTGTTGTATTAATATCAAAAATAAATTTAAAAACAAAAAAAATATTTTAATATATTTTTAAATAAAAAATACTTTAAAAACACACACATTGTCACACTAACACTACTTCCTCCATTCTTATAGTAGTTAATTATTTATTCTACTAAAACAATATTATGAAATTTAGTTATTTTATCTTTTTAATTAATATAAATTTTGTTATTAATCTCTCTCTCTCTCTCTCTCTCTCTCTCTCTCTCCCCCCCCTTTTTTCTTCTTCTTATATCTGGTAGTATAAATCTTTTAACTTGAATAATTTTTTTTTATGTAAAAAACAATTTTTCATAGTCGTTGAAGTATTTTTTTAAAATCAAAATAATGCCTATATTTTGTGTGATTGAAATTTAAAAATACTATAAAATAAAGCTAAGAATTTATTTAATAAATTTAAAAATTAAAAAAGATTTCAATTGGATTTTCATGAATAATCTATCATCAATATTATTATTATTTTTATATTATATATATAATAATTGAGAAATAAATAAAACTCAAATAAAATTTATGATATTATTTAAAAAAACATGTTATTGTTTTTTAAAAAGTGAATCTATAATTTTTTTAATATGAAAAAAACTAAAAAAGGTAAGAAAGAAAAGAAATGGACAAAAAAGTATGGCCCAGGGGGAGACCAAGACTTTTTTTTTAAATAAAATAAATGAAAATCAGCATCTTGTTTGGAAGGAAATGCTATTGCGATCGGGATTCAAATACATCACAAGCAACTCAGCCGATTATTAATCGACAACATAGAATTATAGATTTAAATCTCTTTTCCTTTTCTTTAACTAAATTAAACCAACAACCAGTACCCTTAACATTTCAATGATATCCATTAGAAATTTTTATGGTCGTTAATTTCAGGCCTATAAAATTAATTAAAATATATATAAATTAGTCCAGATATTCATGTTAATAAAAAAATATTCGATAATATTATTGAACCGTTGATGTCCATGTAGACTTGTTTGTCTTTACGGCCACATGATATATATTTTTTTAAAATAAAAATATACAGTCTTGTTTTAATTCGATTTTACATTAAAAATAAAATATTATTTTAAAAATAATTGTTATGAATCAAAAACACATGTAAGTTTAGGAAGAAATGAGTGCAAGGCAAGGATTCCAGGCGCAGGTGAAAGCCACAAATCCCAATGCTAACGAACTCTTTCTAGGTCACAACTCATGACAAGTAATATTAATATACAGAAGCAATTATAATTTATATTCCCTGCCTGCATTACGTGTTCTTGTCAACATCCAATTAGGGTAAACCCCACAGCAGTACATGCTTGGATCGTCCCAATTCTCATGTATGGCAGCAGTGAAGAACCCAGTTTGTTTTTAACCTTCAAGTTAATTAATTACCTAAAAAAAGAGGAATTAATAATGAAGAAGAAGAAGAAAAGGAGTGGGATTTTTTCCAGTGATGAAGGGCTGGAAGCCATTGTCAAAGCAATAAATGAGGGTGTCTGTGATATGCAGCAGTGAGAAATAAGTGCGAAAGATTTGGTTGCCTGCGAGATGAAAGTATGAAACCCAGAAATAACATTCCTTTCCATTGATTGCCATGGCAGGGAGTAGATTGCTGGACTGGAGAAATTAAAGTTTATGAAGGTGCATGAATGGAGTCTGAGATGAGTACTGGAAATCCCGGATGCTATCTCTGATCACAGCTTTACCTGTTGCGACTTTTAGGAGCCGGATCGGCTCGCATGCATTCTTGTATTGCCCCCACCATCCTCGTTTTATCTTGACATTTTTCTTCTCGTGGGACCCTTTTAGGAGTTAGGTTTGGCCCCATTCTCGATCTGCTCCACTGAGTTCTAGCTCATAGACGAGCATGTAGCTTGCTGGGAAAAAAAAAAAAAAACTTTTTCAAAATTTGGAATTATATTGAACTGACGAGTCGTGAATCTGTTCGGTTCAATCTAGTTTTACTTTAAATAACTCAAATTTTGTTCTTGAAAATATATCTTTTAGAAGATCTACAGCGTGCAAATGTAACCACGTATTATTATTGATGCTGTCTACAGGGATGCCATTGCCAACCACACCAAGCTCCTCTTATTTAACACGATCGGTATCACGTCTCTAATCAGAATATACATTTTAGAAAACAAAACTCAATATATAATATGAACGCACTTCATAAAATATATACAACATGCATAGCTATTTTAGTATATTAGACTGTGAATTTTTATTTTTTCTAAGAAAGCTATAATTATTCAAGAAGCTGGCATCATATACATGAACCTCACGAGAAAGTTTTCAATATTAACAAGGGAAGAAATTAAAGCAACAATCAAAACATTTAATATAGTCTCATAATCGATCTACTAGCTAGGATATCTCACGAAAACCAGCAGAATTTATGAATCTGGTTAATGTAAATAGGCTAGATACAACGTTATTAGATGTGTATTACTTTTGGAAGGTACAAACATGGTGGCCTTCCTTCCATTTTAATTCTGATTTTAATCAGAAGATAGACTTTCTGTTTAATAATCACCCACAAAACTAGAGGACAAATAATTAATTTCTCAAAACCCTATTCATTTTTCCATTAAAAAATGAATGGAACTCCAGTTACAACTTCAGATTCCACGACTTCGAATATTAATTATCATTGGATTCAAATGACAAGACAGTGGACTATACTATATTAAACAATAATTTGAGTAGATTACCTTTATGGTTCCATTTTAATTTAATCTATTTTCTCATATCAAGTCCAGTGATCGCTTGATTAGTTGATTATATATTTCATGACATACGTAGTGTTCCTCGATCTCCTTCAACCCTAGCTAGTGTGGATTGATTTCAACCTCCCCAGCTTTCCATAAATGCTCAAAAGAAAAACTCCAAGCTTTTCATAAGACCAACCAAATTAGAGGAATAATTCGTTCAAAAAACTCACAACATGTGGCTCTCGCTCAGGAGATCGTCAATAAAATTGTCAGCTTTTGAGAAGTGACCCCCCTCTACTATGAAGCCAAAGATGTAATTAGGACCACCATTTATTTATTTTTCTTCACTTTTATGCCTAATTTACTTAATGGCCTATGGTGGCCTTGGCATTTATCGTCTGTGGGGGCATTGCCTTCATTTATGTAATGCTTACTTGATTATTTTTCAAAGGAGACTCTCACTAGTCACCATGTGATGTTGCCCGTGACTTTACCCATTTGCATGAGAAAGATGCTCTTCGTTTTTATTTATTTATTATATTAATCTAAACTACTTTGAATTGAACTCGGGAGATGCTTAATTCATAAGCATGAGAAATTAGAAATATCAAGGTCTAATGGTCTATAATCAGCAAATCTACTATTAAATGAAGTTAATATACACCAAATATTTGAAATACTATGAATTATAGATCCTATTAAGTTTTTTTGAAATCAAAGGTTTAGATTTTTCCAGCACAATCTAGTCCTTCTCTAACACCTCGGATCAATATTTTTTTATTGCATTTTGAACATACAGAAAAGGGGATTTCTGATGTTTTCTTAGAGGTGATAGTTTATACGAGACTTTCAGATCGATTTTAGATAAGATCATGAGGATTTATCATAATTGACCTTTCAAAATATCATTACGAAGGAGAGCATAATGACGACTCTACAAGCTACACACCCACCTTCTGTAATGAGTTGTAGGCTGCCTTTACAGGAACCATTATCCTAATAAGTGAAAGAACATGGGAGCCATCTTCGCCACTCGTGTGGTGGGTTAGCCTCTGACCCCAGAGATGCATCGGATCAGCACCTGACTCGCCAATCTCAGTTCCCATCTCAGGTCCAAAGTTTTAAGAGGATGGCTCCATCGCTGTGATCAAGAAGGTATCATAAAATCAAAGTTCTCGTACTCTTTCCATGCATGTCCCGGGTTCGAGGATCTAATTAAGGAGTTAATTGTATCGGGTTGAGCCCATCATGAGCTACAAATCCAGCTAAATTATGATTGATTTCAGATGAAACTCTCTAGCAGATTAACCAAAAACTAGTTTCAGGAAGTTGTTTCGAAAGTTTGAGTCTCTCGTTTTATCATAATTCTGGCAAGTTTCAACAAGCTAGCTACCTGCCCACCAGAAGAAAATTGTGTGGCGTCCTTGGGATGACCTAGCTAGTTGTAATGATACATGAGGTGGTCTCCTCATACATGGTGGTGCCCTTCCAAGTCTTTTAATTGATCCCCACTATAGTAATCAAGGCTAAAAATAATGAAGTATAGGATCATTGACTTACCCGTCCTTGACTCCTTGTGCCTAATTCACTTTACTAGCTAGCACTATTATGGAGTAATTATAGCGATGTGGACGTGATATTTGTGCTTTACATTCGGCTAGTTTTTGGTTTGAGTAAGGGATCGATCAAAAGTCATGTTCAAATCCAAATTTCTTAATCCTTTTGATTAAGTCAAATTAAAAACCTCATTTAAACAAACATTAAATATTACTTAAATTTAAGTAGTGCTATATTTCCATTTGCTTACGGTTTATTAAATTTGTTCTAAGCAAATCTTCTGCGATGAATTATGAATTACATGAAAGTTAACTATATTTCTTTAATATTTCTCCTGAAAACGCAAAAAAACACGGTTTATTTGGAAAACATCTCAAAATAAATCAATTTAATGCCTTTTCAAGAAAAGAAAAAAACTAAAAAATGGGTTGAATCACAAAAATAAACACATTTTAAGGACGTAGATCTCCTTTTCCATGGAAATTGGATTCAAGTAATGGTATTAATTTCCAATAAATTAGTTTAATCGGCAAGCTTGTCTACTTTCCTTAATAATTTATATTTTCTTCGAAGAGGTCTACCTCTCCTTTGTATAATAACAAATGAAGTCATCTTGTTTTTTTTTTTTTTTATAATATTTATATGTTTGGTTTACGTCTTTGTTACATCATACTGCTACGACTACTGAGTAAAGAAGTTAAATGTTATTATTGAGTCTATAAAGTTAATATGACACGCGTGCAATTCAATAAAAACTAGAAAAAATGAAAATAAGATAAAAGATAAATAAACGAATGAACAAAACAAATTTAATATGTTTTTTTTTGGAATATATTATGACTTGAATTGGGGATACTATAAAAGTCCGGGAAAAAAAAACGATTTTTGAAAAAAATAAAAAATAATAGAAAATGAATTAAGAAATGGCTAAGATAGAAAAAACATTCTCAAGAATAACAATAGTATAAAAAAAAGAGTAGAGAAACATTTTAAACACAAAAAAGCAAGCATTAACCCAAAATGACAATGATAAAACAAAAAAAAATACATCAATAACCTAATTCTTCAGTCTTCAATTAATAGAATTTTACAAGGCTTTAAACGTCCATGGATTGGTTATCAAAAGTCCTAAAGTGGAGATGTACATCGTTTTCATGACAAAAGATCAGCAAGTAAATGATTATTACAACCTAATATAGTTATAATCTAGAACAAACACATGGCACCCCATAATTAATTTAGGTTTTTGAAATAAATCAAAATATTAGCAACACTGATTGTAGTCTAAGTATGATTCTAAATTCTTGTTTGATTGATATTGTGGTAGCATAAGTAGAAACTTTATTAAAGGCGATGGAGAAATGAGGGAGTCGTCATCGATGGAACTTTCATCATTTCGAAGGTTGCCTCGATTGGACAAGCAAAGCATAAATACCATCCAATATAACCCTTTGTCTCGGTGCTTGGTGAAAGTGATGCACCGCCCAAAATAGTAAGATGGCACCATCACCCTTTTCTTCACATTATATTTTATATTATTATATGCTCATCATCAAGCCCTTTTCTTCTCGCAAATAGTGCCCTAACTTTTTTAATGTGTCTAATTTTCAATTGATGGTCTAATCCATTTTGCATCACTGTCTTGATGGAGCTTGGTGGTGTTCTTTATTGGTTAAAAAAATGGGTATCCACCTCTGGAGAATTACCATGTCAAGTGCCCGTGCCCACGCTAAGAGAGCATCATTTGATGTTTTTAATCCGGCCAACCGTGCATGACACCCTAATTATGTCTAAAAAGTGTTTGATACTGTGTTTTAAAAGTGTTTTTAAAATATATTGAATTTTTTATTTTAAATTAAAAAAATCAAAATTTTGATGTTTTTAGATTATTTTCATGTGTTGATATAAAAAATGATGTTTTAAAAAATAAAAAATATTATTTTAATATATTTTTAAATAAAAAATACTTTTAAAAACAAAATCAACTGCAATACCAAATATATTTTTATAAAATGAGTTTCCAACTAGTGGCTGTTCCTAATAAAGCAAGAAAAAAAAGGGGTACGATTATGGAAATAGTAGTGCAATAAGAAAAAGGTGGAATATTTGTAGTTTCAATTTTCCTATGAGACTGCCAAGCAGAGAGGGAGCAATATAACATGAAATAAGGTTGCTTCCCTTGAGGGGCGAGTTCATAGTGTTATGCTCCTTTTCTTGATTACCACCTCGGATTCTAGAGTGTTTATCATTGCATTTCAAAAATATTTTTTTTTAAATTTATTTTTTAAAAAAGATTTTAAATCATTTGATGTATTAATATCAAAAATATTTTTTTAAAAAATAAATAAAAATATCATTTTAATATATTTCTAAATAAAAAAAATATTTAAAAAAAAAACATCAAACCCTCTTTAATTTTGATGGGAAAGAAAAAAGGAATTGTTAATATGGGAGTCGTTGGACACACCAGCTAGCCCGGTACTACTACAGTAACCACACAATTCAAGGCCCTTGTCACCATGTCCATTGTCGTACAGATTACAGCGGCTAAGGTGGCGTCTTTGAGTTCTTAACCATTAAAAGGGTTCTTGAAGGTTGTGTTCTGAGTTTAATTAAATATGTAAATCTTACTCACCTCAGATCGCCAGACCTTTTTTCGTTGATGATGCATGTCCCTTCCTATCCTTTTGACCACAGCCCTAAGAATCCACCAAGTACGAACCTATTAGTTCAATGCTTACCTTCCCAGTTTAAAATTACTTTATTTTTTTTCTGCTTTATTAAAGGACATCGAGGCAGATGAAAAGGCGTGTTTTATGCACGATCAAACGAAGAAAGCAAACCTCTCGTTAGTACCCTGGCTTGATGACAGACAATTCATTCAAGACCATAATCCAGGCCGAAATTTGTGACAGTGATCTGTAACGTTCAAGATGTAAGGTAAATAGGAAATGTCAGCAACAAACATGAAAAGTTGCTTTCGCTACAAGTTAATACAAACATTTCCTAAAACCCAAGTTGCTTTCGCTGCAAGTCACTACAGACATTTCCTAAAACTCATGTAAAGCTCAGTCGTCGGAGTTCCCGATGTTAACAGTACATTTTACAGTAAGATACGGGGGATATGCTGGGGAGGGATATCAATGCCCACATCATCAAATCCCTTTTAACCCTTTACCTCGCATTTCTTTGATAAGCTGGCCTGCTGGGCAGATTAAAAAAGGATATCATTTTTTTTCTTTCTTTCAAGGCCGATGCTCTTCAGTGCCACCAGTATAAAACTGTCTTTCATCGAAGACCAGATGTAGCACGTGGCTTCCCCTTAATGGAGTTTATGTGTTGGGTGACAAAGATAACTCCCATCACAATTAAAAGGCAACCGACCAGTGTGCTGAAGAAGAGGGCACCTGGCGACCTGGTCTGGACAAAGCCGTACACCCCATTTGAAGTCACTACAATCACGTCAATAAGCCCGTCATTTGTGAAATCCTCGCAGATCAGAGCGTGGGTGGGCGGTGCAGGAAGATCAAACGATGTCTGGACACTTCCTCCAGGAGATATAACCGCAGCCTCTTGATCACCAGCTGCGAGGATCATTTGTTGACTGTCATGTGCACGCAAAGAGAATGCCCTAAATGTGGGGACCACCATACCGCCTTCCATCATCCCTGATGGAGAGGGAAGGTTTGACCATGTGGCGCCTGTCAGTATTTGCCATTGCCAAACAGCATCGTGGCCATGCAGGCCAGGAGAGTACGACGTCACCTGAAAGAAATGATACACTTCTCAATCTCGTTGCAATTAACAGGGCAAAGGCGCGCCCCTCTTTCTCTTCCAAACCCAAAGAGCTGATTGTTAAATCGAATACTACAGTAAAGGTGATGGCCAAACACGATCTAGACAAGAAGCTAGGTCTGAATTAGAACATACCTCCCCTCGATTTGTTAAGAAGACAACATCACCATGACTCCCCTTGCGATGCCTGTGGCCATCACTTCGTGGAATGAGAATAGGGGTTGCCACCTCTAAAGAAGATACATCAGCTCGGCCAAAATTTCTGCTGAAATCTCCATGTTGGAATAAGTTAAATGGCGAATGATGACATATAGAAGCATTAAAAAGTTGCTCTCGTACTGGTACACCTGAAGTGGCAACAGCCCAACAAGGTTGTAGCACTTCCATTGCTCCGCTAACAACAGTCTTCTCAGCTCCATTTCCCCCAACAGCCTGAAAAGAGGAATTGTTAACCATTATAATGAGCACCCGTATATCAATATCTTATGAAACGGTGAGCAGAACAAATGTATGAAGTTTATTTTTTGCATGAAAAAGCCTTTTTACCCACTCCCACCACTTATTTGTAAACAAATATAATTCTCTGATTGGCCATGGATCTAAAACAGTGAGTAGCATACAGTTGGCATTTCTCAATCTCATTTTTAATTACCGATCACAGCAAAATAGTTTGCTGTGGTCTGGGTTAAATGAGAAATGTTATTGTGGCACATAAACAACAACATTCATGACCAGTGATGAAGATTTGTGACACTACGTAATTAATAATTTAGAAAGAGCACATTTGGAATGTTGAACATAATCCACGAGACAGTTGAAAATAAACTCATTTAGTTTTCATTTATGAGTAGTCTTAGATGAAAAAAACAATTGCTCACCTGGACATGATCTAGGACTCCATCACCGTTGATATCAGCATGAAGACCACCTTCTTGAAGATGAAGCTGATTAAATCAATGAATTTCATCGAACTTGTTAGAACTGCCTTGATAGTTAATGTAATCAGCAGTCGAAATTGTTCCAGTTAACAGAGCACATTCAACTTTCCTTTCACATGAATATGCAATGGGTGATACAGCACAAGGCTAGGCTTTTAAGAACAAATCTCTAAAAGAATTTACCAGCTATCAATAGCTATAAAATATTCTTCCAAATAAACTACATGATGGCACAATGTCACATTTTTAACATTTACCTTACAAAGGGTGCGGCCAGATGCCAAATGAACAGCTTCTATCCCTTCTTTTTGGTGAGCCACAACAACATTAGGAACCCACCAAAGCTGAGTGTAGTTTGTTATGGTAGGAATATATTGTGATGGCTGCAGCAATGAAGTATAACAGACAATCATCATTTATCAAACAATGGATAGGTAAATTTGGTAGTTGGTTCATACAGATGTGATGCACTACACAATGCCAACATATAGCAAAGGCAAGTTAGAAAGCATTGCCAATGGAACTCTATTTGCTTTTCACCAAAGATCTTCTTTCAGCTAGTAAGAGATTCATATAAAAGCACAAAACAAGAATGGGGGCACAATCATTCTCCAGAAAGTTATTCAAAATCAAAATTCACAAAAAATTGCGACACAATGCAATTTCAAACAATGGAAAAGTTAAATCCACATCACTTGTTCTAGTAATGTAGCCAGCATTTCCAACTAAGGAAAGTTACTATTTAGTAGCCTCCAACCATCCTACAGAACAGGAGGCAGGTATGTTTTTTCAAAGGATTTCTCACACTTTGAGTGGTAAGAAAATTGTATCAGGGACACATCAGCATGATTTCAAATTGCATTGAGGAAAAGAAAAGAAAAACCAAATTTTAATGTGGAAAGCAAAGCTGATTGTTTAAATGAAGTACGGAATTACATGCTAAGAGGTACAAGTATTAATACATGACATATTACATGCTAAAAGGTACGGAATTACCTTCTTCGATTTTGTTGAGCTAGCATATTTTGCAGCTTTCCCAATCAGGTTTGAAATTTTCTTTGTCGTGTCTTTTCCAGGAGGATGGTTTTCCTCAGGCTTGTGGAAAGGGTAGTTTGAGTTCTTTCCATTTGATTTTTTAGATGGTTTTCTTTTGTGGCGCCTGAAGTGTGATAGCTGCAACACAGTATCTTCTCTCCTATCCTGAAGATGAAAGAATGTCCGGTGAATAACTCTCACATAACAAAAACATGGTCATAAATTCATTGGATTAAGAAACATAATTACCCAGTGATGCGGCATAACTCCAAGGATTGATTCCCTAAATTCCCTGCATTCAAACTAAGGTGTAACATGCCTCAGAAAGCTTATCTTAAAGAAAAATCACCAATATATATGGAAATAATTTGAGGCTTATCCTCTTTTTCTAAGTAAATCTTTTAGCAGGGTTGATTTTTTTTTTGGGGGGTGTGTGGGCATGAGTTGAAATTGACTTGAAAGAATGAGTTGAATGCAATCTAAACTTAATGACATTCTCTTAAACAATCATGAAAGATAAATTCTTCTAGGTTTTATCAGTAACAAGAATAAATGGTTTTGTATCTGCATTGAGTTGAAAGCTACCTCTCCAGGATGACGAGTGTTTAAAGCATGCACATCAAGCTTGTAGTTATGTTGTGGAATCAACTGTGATGCAGCATCTGAAGACGGTTCAATGTTCTACAAGCACCAAAACAGAAACCTCAGTAACACAACGGGAGAATACATTGCATAGTAGAACCTTAGAAATACTTATCAATGTTCGAATACAGATGACACCTGCCAAAATTAATGCCCTCAAATTGCCAATGAATTTCAGAAACCACGTGGATGATGCATTAGAGTATTCATTATTGTACTTTTCAAGAAGCAGCAGCAACTTATCAAGTCATTCACAACCACGTGAATAGAAATAAAGAATCATAATCAGGAGGACAGTTCATATAACAATTAACAATAAACTGAAATTAGTAATATCCAACATACTAAAGAACAAGTATTCAGAAATTAGGTCACCTCATTCTTTCTAGTCCATCGAACAGCACCAGTTCGACCAGCAAAAGCATACAAGGCAAAATGGCGTAAATTCACAGTTCCATTATTCTCTGATGGCTATAAAGGATACAAAAAGCGTTTTGTTAATACCCAGCTGCCACCAATAAATGAAAAGGAGAATAAAATGAACTAGTCATCACTAGTTCACATTGTTCATACTTTAAAAAATGGGAAACACAGTGGCTTGTAATAAGAAGGGATTCAAAATATTTATGAGGGCAAATTCTTTCTCAGTAGTCAGAGAAACATTATCAGGAAGTTTCTCTGTGTTACATGACAACCAGTACTTTAGAATGGCATCACATAATATCCATTTAAAACTTACACACAAAATTAGTTGGCTGGCCCACTTATGGATCAACAAATACCATCACTTCAGGATGTTTTCAATAGTAAATACTAGTGTCCTGATAGTTGTTGCTGGGTTTAAACAACAATAGATCTAGCTGCAAGACTGTAAATCACATTATCAAAAGAATACATGAATAAGCCAGAAATGTCCATACCTCTTTCTCACCAGCGCTTCTTCTATGCTGCTCAGCATTTTTCTCTGCCATGCCGATTTCTTCAAAAGGATCTAAATAATTCTAAGATGGCAACATAAAAGGCATACATAAGTGCATTGTATAGGAACGAAATTCATGACACTTACATCAAACAATCTTATGGCACCTCTATAAAATAGCTGATGCAAACAAGTTGTGCAAGGAAATTTGGTTTCTATCTATCAAGAAACATAAGATTACAGACTCATAGACTCTGCAATCTAAAGTAAGCACAATAACAGCACATAGAAAAGAAAATTGATGAAGCAAGCCTGAGCTTATTTCAAACCTCAACATGCCAAAAACATTTATCCATTCCCTTGAGGTTTTATTGAAATCATGCAATATTAGAAGATGCTTCCCAGGGATCAGATTTCCACAGCTGTGAGGTATTACTTCACATTCTACATTGAAAAAATTAAAGCCAGTACATCAAACATGCTATTAAGTCAATGGTAATCATTAAAATCAGGATTATGATATGTTCCCCTGTTTCAGATTTAATGCATAAACAAGGGGAAGAGATTTTGAACCATGTAATCAAAATAGAACACAAATAAGCAAGTACTTTCTCATCTTCTTCTTGTTGTTTTTTTCCCAATAAGACAATCAAGTAACTGGAAGTTGGATAAATGCAAGAATTACTAGAACAGAAAATCACAACCAACATACATGTGGCTGCATTTCCATTCTCCCACCAATAATAACCAATCCTGCATCCCCGTGCTTCAATGTATAGTTAGTTATCGATATCGCAATCTCCCTATGATGTGCATTATGCAGAAAGTCCTCCTGTACAAAAGAAAATAAAGCCAACTTATTTTATTTTGCAAGATGGAAAATAAAACGGGAAATAGCAAGCAAGCAAATACTCAGAACTACTAATGATATAAACTTTCACACAACCTGCACATTAGTTTCCCAAAGCTTCTTAAGGTTATGATCAAAGCACATAACAGACCACCCTGAAGTAACAACAACCAAAACTTGCTTTAATGGTTGTCCTTCCTTATATCTCCTATCAATAACACCAGTCGCCATAGCTACTGCACGTCTACCAGTAGCAACCCGTGTTTTATCTGGCAATAGTGATAGTTCTGTTAGCAATCTCGCTTCACTAAAGCCCTCATCTACTCTCCTCGAATGCGGCTCCAATACCTATACACATACATACAAGCACAAATTCACAATTAATAAAATAAATGTCATCAAAAGACCACACACTCATTCTGGAAAAAAAAGAACAAAATTAAGCAACTGTAGTTTTCAATTTGTGAAAACATTAAATTAAAATAAACACACAAAACTGACAATTAATACATGAACCACATGCCATCCCTTTCAAAATCAGGCAGTTTCCAAAAAAAAATGTGCGAAAAACATTATCAAAGGGATGAGTTTTGCAGCTCTAAGTTAAGTTAGCATTTTAACTTCTTTATTAACTTTCCACATCAGCAACCTCATTCATTATGTGGATTTGAAAAACAAATTTCTAGGGTTATGTTGTTTAAAATGTGCCGCCTCAAAACAAGATAAATACACTGCCTCTCTTCCATTTCTTTCAAAAGAAAGACATGATCTTGCTTCTTCTTTTCTTTTCCTTCTCTCAATGTAACTTTACCTTTTCAAACTCTAAAGTAATGAAAGGATTTTCCCTTCCAACTCCTCTTTCTAGTTTATTTGCAACATCTCTTTGAGGGTTTGTTTGAACTAATGTATCTTGTGATTTTATTTGTTACAAGTGAACGGGTGTTCATAACTATAACTATTAGATTCTGTTCTTTTAAAGGATATATATGCAGGCACAATAGGCATGTAAAAGAAATTTCTTATCAGTTTCTCTCTCGGTCTTCTCCTCCTCCACCATGACAAAAACAAATTACATAAGGTCCACATAAAAAAAATATCATTATTTGACTTTTATTTCATTTTTTCTTGGAATATATGGTTGATTTGGGAGTAGAACAAACATGCATCACATGATGAAGCAGCAACCATAGGCATGTAAAAGAAATATCTTATCAGTTTCTCTCTCTCTGTCTTCTCTTCCTCCACCATGACAAAAACAAATTACATAAGGTCCACATAAGAAAATTATCATTATTTGCGTTTTATTTCAATTTTTAAAGGACATGTATTCAGGCACAATGGGCATGTAAAAGAAATTTCTTATCAGTTTCTCTCTCTGTCTTCTCTTCCTTCACCATGACAAAAGCAAATTACATAAAGTCCACATAAAAAATTATCATTATTTGAGTTTTATTTCAATTTTTCTTGGAATATATGGTTGATTTGGCAGTGGAGCAAACATGCATCACGTTATGAAGCAGCAACCATGGGAGATCTCTCTATAGATTTATCACACTTTTGATTTAGTTTTTCCTTCTAACGTTTTCTGCTTTAAATTATAATTTGTGTTTACTTATTACCAAGAGGTTGTTAATTATACTATGTAAAGGCCTTTTAATCATAACATGCTTGTCTCATAGAAAGAATGATATTGAGAAGAACACAAGAGCTCTTCGACGCAGTGGTGGCAAGATGTATTTTTCTGTTGTCTATAAATTTTTTCCTCCTTTTGTCGGTTAAAGTAATGATTGGATATGTGAGGAAAAAACAAGTTATAATCGATTACACATACAAATGACATCTTGATGTTCAGGGTAAGCAAGAATAAATCGTTGCTAATATTGATAAACATAGTCAAGCGCTCGGTAGCATAGCTTCCATTCGGATCCACGATCACAAAATTAAATTATGTTATTTGTACCAATTTTTTGTTTATTTTTACTAATATTTGCTTAACAAAGGTCATGCATAGTAGAAAAATGTTGAAATACATAAATTAGCAATTCACATAGTTTATGTAAAGCATTCATCACACGAGTTTCTTAGTTATAGTTAATCATACCTGGATTTTGGCGTCGTAAGTAGCGACGAGGATTTCTTTCTTCCCGTCGCCGTTAAGATCGGAAACAATCGGAGGGGGAAGACGGTCGGTCTCGTATTTGATTGGATAATCGTCGGACAAATGGAACCATGCCTCTCTAAAAGAGAAGTCTCCTTCGTGCTGTATATAAAAACAAAGAATTGGTGTAAGTTAGAGTTAGAAATAGCGATTACTGAGAAAATCTAGGGGGTTAGGGTTTAGAGAGAGAGCAGACCTGGAGAGAGAAGAAGATGGCGAAGGCGGAGAGCATGAGGATGGCTAAATCGCGTTTTCTCATTTTGAAAGGAATTCGATTCTCTTCTTCAGTTGATAGATCAAGAGTGAATTTTGATCACTTCATTACAGCTCTCTGTGATGAAGCAGACAAAAATGAAAAAAACTGGAGCTTCGGGGAGGGACTAGAAAGTTTTTTTCTTGAAAAAAATGAAAACTGCACGTCGTTTGAAAATGGATAAAGGTTTATTGTTTGAGCCGACATGTCTGTCAGTCACAATCGTTGGTTACCCGACTTAAGGATTTACCCGACCTCATAATTGGGTTGCTGGTCAGGAGTTTGACAATTGGATCAACTCAATTTTTGTTTTTTGTTTACACAGCATCGTGAATGATAATCACCTTTGAGATTTTACTCAAAATTATTATCTTGCACATAATACCATTAGAAAGTAGATTTTTGGTATTTGTATCTTATATTTATTTCTAAAAAAAATGATACTTATTTATAAATGTGATTGAGATTATTTTTAAAAGTATTTTTTGATAATATATTTTTTAAAACTAATATATTTTTTTATATTTTTTTAAAATTATTTTTGATATCATATCATGAAAATAATTTAAAAATACTAAAATTATTTAATTTAAAATAAAAATAAAAAAATTTCATTTTTTTTTAAAAACAATTTTGAAATGAAGTGGCAAACACTTCAATGATATTATGATAAATTTTACTTTTTATTTAGTGTCTGTTTGATAGTATGATTGCGGTTGCTTTTAAAAATTATATTTGACATCAGCACATCAAAATGATCTAAAATCATCAAATTTTATTAATTTAAACTTAAAAATAAAACAAAAATTATTTTTTTTCAAAAACGTTTTTGAAAAGGATTACTAACACACCTTAATTATAAAAAATATTATTTAATTAATTAAATTAGTTTCTGTTTTTTGCACTACGTTCCATACGTGATTTTATTTTTAATTTTGTATTATATAAAAACTAAAATAAGTTATTTTTTTATTTATAAAACCAATTATCTATCTATTTTACCTATAAAAATTTATAAATTAATCACACAAGAATTTTAACCACAACTATTTTTTTTTTATAAAAAAAGCAAAATCTAACCTGATGCTAGAGATTTACTGGCTTGTGGTGAAGACCCCCCACCATTTCCTGCGTATCTTTAAAGTGAATGACAGGTCGTTTAATTTGTGCGTGTGTGTAAAAAAATTCTATGAAAGACAAAAGGGTGGCAGCCATGATTTGTAGTTGTGGATTATATTATTTAAAAATATATTTTTTTATGTAATTAAAAATTCATTCACTCTGATTGGATCTCTCTTTCTCTTTCCAATCTACAAAGGGTAAGAACATTTGTATTCTCCCCAATCTCTCTCCATTTACAAAATACGCATTTCTTAATTTCCCTTTCTTCTTATTACAAAATCAGATCTGTTAATTCAATCTGTGATTTGTGTTTTCTAGGTTAAGATTAATCTCATATAATTAATCTAGTTGATGTTGTTCTTCCTTATGCAAAGTGATTTTAATTTTAGCTAGGGTTTCTAGTTCACCAAATCAGATCGATTTTTTTTTTGCAGGCAATGGGAGAGAATGCGGGTAAGGGGAATGAGATGATAATGATGTTTGATGAAGAAGATTTTGGAGTGAGTAAGCAGCAGATTGATCCTAGAAGATCTCGGTTTCCGCATTGCATTGTGTGGACACCTCTTCCTGTCATATCCTGGTTGATTCCCTTCATTGGCCATGTTGGTATCTGTAGAGAGGATGGAGTTATTCTGGATTTCGCTGGCCCTAATTTTGTTTGCGTTGATAATTTCGCCTTCGGGGCTATTTCTCGCTACATCCAGATTAACAAAGATAAGGTATAATTATGTGTTTATTGACCAATTACTTGCATTGATTTGGTGTTTTTAGCTCTGATTAAATTAAGCTGGAGGATATATTGTACAAGGATGTGAGTCGTGTGTGTTCAAGTGGATAATTACTGGGTTTTTTGAGCTCTTTTATGTAGTTAATAATCGTTGTGGGAAATTTTGGCAGGACTGTTCCATATCTCTCCTTCCAACATTCATCAATGGGGATCAATACAAGGAGGATGAACCTGGTACTGATGCGATAGCGTGGGATGATGCTTTACTAAAGGGCACACAGGAGTTCCAACATCACTCCTACAGCCTGTTCACTTGCAATTGCCACTCATTTGTTGCCAACAATTTGAACCGATTGGGGTTTCATTCTGGTGGGTGGAATTTGGTGAACCTTGCTACTCTGATTTTCCTCAAGGGTCAATGGGTGAGTACTGGAGCTATGGTGCGATCTTACTTGCCATTTGTTGTTGTATGTGGTTTTGGACTCATATTTGGTGGTATGACCTTTCTAACTTTTTTGGCCTTCTTTACTTCCCTTCTTGTTGGTTGGTTTCTTCTCGGTACCTATTGTTTCAAGGATTTGATCCAATTGTAGATTTCATTTTATTTTTCATTTGATCTTCTTCGTTTCTAGAACCCTAGTTCAGCAAACTTGAGTTAATTCATGTGTATACGTAATTGCAATTGTGAAAGTACTATATGAAACTCAGACAGATGTGTTGAAGGTTGCGATAGTTCATTGCTTCTTTTCATGTTTAAATACTATTTTCACTCTTGGTAGTCATGGATCTTCATTTACTTATGCTAGAAAACAAGACTCTACTGCTTTCATGTGTAGTGAATCAAGAAGTGATAGTGAATGATTGCTTGTCTTGATCACTTTGGATTTGTTGAACTGACAAAGTCAACTTGATGGCTATTCAAAATTCTTATTATGAGTTTGATTAATAGCTTTAACAATACCCCCATCTCTTCTTGATAGCTAGTGAATGATTGCTTGTCTTGGTCGCTCTGGATTTGTTGAACTGACAAGCTAACTTGATGGCTATTCAAAACCTCTTATTTTGTTTGATGATAAACTTTAAACATACCCCCTTCAATTCTTGATAGCTAGTCCTCTTAATCATCTTGTGTGCTTCAGACATGTAGCAACCACACCTCTTGTATCCCCTTAGTTTTATAGTTGGGGGACATGTATTTCTCTTCCACCAAGCTTTTTAGCATAAGCTGTTGAAATTGCATCCTATTCATAGCACTACCGTGTTACATCCTGTTGTTGAAACAGATGAAAGTAGATTCAGAGAACTTGTTAGACCAATTAAAAGCAAAAGATGCAAAAAAATGTTATCAGTCGGTGGATGTTAACTTGTCAGGAGCTACACTGTCGTCGTTGTCCTGGTTGTTTTCTTCAGGTTGCTGAGGTTTCAAGGACCAAGTTTGGTCCACCATATTAATCGACCTTTCTGTCATGGGTCACCCTTTAGGCCAATTAGAGAAATTTGTGATGGAAATATCATGATTGCATTTATTATATTAGTGCAAAGAAGACTTTAAAACCCCAAAATTAAAATTTATCTGTGAAAAGGGTTTCTCTTTTTCGCCAATTGTCAGAGACGCCAATGAGCGTAGTAGCAGTATCAAGTATGGTGATCTCATTTTCCCGCCAGAACTGTTAGGGTTTGTTTAGATGGTGTCTTAGAACATTTAAAACAAGGGATTGAAACGTGTATAGTATCAAGGATGGTGTCCCATCCTTTCTTTTCTGAAATAATAATTATAATAACCTAAAATTACTGAATTCTTTGTTAGGTGCTATCTCTTGAAATGGACGAGAGAATCACGTGATAATGCTCGAGAGAATCACGTGAATAATCTTTACAAGGCGAAACTCACTAGAGAAATTTACGACAAACCGACATAGATATGGATCTCACCTACCTATTCACAATGAATGTCATTGTCTTTGCTGGCAAAGCATTTTGCTTAGATAAGCATCCATGTTCTTCTTGCAATTCTTTTAAGGTCTTGATGGAAAAGGATTCTAGTTCTTTTATTGGACGTCAAACGACAAAGCCATTTTATTTTTCTGCAACAAGAAAAATTGTGGCCATAGAAAATACACCATAATTAACTAAGGTGTGTTTGTTTTTGCGATAATAGTGTTTTTTAAAAAAATATATATATATATATTTTGCTTTAAATTAATTTTGTGTGTACTTTTAGATTATTTTGAAGTGTTTTTGTGAAAAATAAATTAAAAAATATATATTATTATGATGTACTTCTAAACAAAAAATATTTTAAAAAATAATTTTTATTACAATGTCAAACACTATATAATATTATACCCTCTTGTTCTTTTCTCCTCGTCTCCTAGATATTGAAAAAGAAAAGAAAATGCTCACAAAACTATCATTGTCTAACAAAATTAACCATGTTGGGTTTTCTAAATATTATATTCATCATGAAAAATAATAAAACATATTTTTTTGGTGGTTTATAAGATCTTGTTAGATAAATTTATAGTTGTTTAGGGATTTATTATCTGAAGATTTAATCTTTTTTAGCTTAGAATAGTTCTTTAAAAGTTAGGTTATTACAAATTGTTTAATTGTTAGATCCTCAATGATAATTCACACACACCACGAGTAAACAATCTTCTAAATCTTTATTTAAAAGAAATGAATTGTTATGACTCAAGTGGTAGCTCTCCGATCTATGAGTTGCAGTTTTTTTTATCTAACAAACAACTCTTCTTCAACAATAAGAGACATAACTTATTATTTATAGAAAAATTTGAAAAACTCTGTAAATCAACAAAGTATTAATTTGCTCCCTGAATAATATTAATATATTATTTAGAACAATTTTAGAAATTAACTCAATTAAGTCATCACTTGATTTTTCTAGGTCTAGAAACATAATCCATGTATTAATTATATTTTAGTCTTTATTTTCTAGAATATACTTTAATCAAGTTATACTTAATTAAATCATCTAGTTTAATTTATTATCAAGGATTCTTTATGTGTATGTCTCATTAGGTTTCTAATATATTAGTTCAAATATAAAATATAATTTTTAATAAAATAGAATTAAATAATTTAATTTATTATTAATTTAAGAATTGATTAATTTATATTTAAAGATCGAGTGCATCGTCTAGTAATATGTCATGATCCCCTAGATATCAGAAAAGTTATTAGTGATTTAACTTAATTTTTCAATGACCGGTTTCTCAATATAATTAATGTTCCTTCATCAATAATGTTATGATTTAACATTAAAACATGAAGTATGTTTCCATGTTAAATCGTGTTTGTTTTTTATAGAATAGTCATTGATGATCTAAATAAGATTTCAAACTTTTCAAATCTTATTTCATACTAACCAAAGATTTCTCAGTCAATGTTATTTAAAAATAGATCGAATATTTTCTATGATTCATCTAAGGTGATGAATCCTCTCTTAATCATTAAAGTATCTTTATATGGTTCATGTTATACCTGATATCTGCCTTTTCATGATCTAAATCAAAGATAACATGTAACATGATGAGAACATAACATTATTTATATAAAATAACTTAGTGATCTCAAGTCTAAAGATCACTTATACAACCATCACATGATTTTTCCATAATCACATGTGATCTTTTTTATGGGTTAGTTCGATGTATATGTCTTCTGACAAGTGCATATATTTAGTTCTAAGTGACTATATATCTCAACTTGTGAGAGCAACTACTTTCTTTTATATAAAAAAAAACATAATATGCATTAGTCTCTACGATTGTAGTAATTATCCATAGAGCATTGACTATGGATATATTTAGAAACAATATTTTAATGTAATAAAAATCTCATAATTATAACAACTTTATAATTTTTCTTGCATGACATTTTTATCTCATGTATTTTTACACTTTATATTTATAAATATAAACTTTTGTTTTGTACTCTTCAGTCTTTATCATAAAAAGGAAAAAAACCTTGTAACAATTTGACTATCATTGATTGCATTAAGTTAGTGTTATAGGATAAAAAGTAAAAAAAAAAGAAGACATGTTTAGTTAAATAAATAAATTTATTTAAAACATACGTGTCATTCCGTCGTCTCTCTTTTAAAACCGTAATCAAATACTGTATTTAAATATATGATCCGGCAATTTGACTTTCTCTTTTTTTTTTTTTTTATTACCGATATCATCCCATAAAAATTCCCTTTTATTCTTTTGTCTACCTCCCAAATAAGCTAGAAAATATCCCCTTAAGACTATTGCAAATAATGGATAGTCAATGTTTATTTTTGAGTTTCAAAGTTTTGAAAGTGTTTTTAAAATTATTTTTATTTTAAAATATACAAATTGATTTTTTTAATTAAAAAATATTTATATAAAAATCTTCTAAACTGTATTACCAAACACACCTCCTGAAGAAATCCTAAAAGCAAAATTGAACTTAATTGGAAAGTAAATAAACAAAATTTATGATCAGTAAAAACAATATAATATAATCCGAAAACATTAATCAATTGTTATTTAACACCAAC
The DNA here is from genome assembly GCA_025169955.1 of Salix arbutifolia. NCBI lineage: Eukaryota > Viridiplantae > Streptophyta > Magnoliopsida > Malpighiales > Salicaceae > Salix > Salix arbutifolia. The sequence goes on from CM045908.1 coordinate 1,266,473, forward strand.
CAGGATTACGTGTGACGTCAGAAACATTAAATCAAGCCCCCTATTAGCCGTCCAATTAGATTAATTTTCATAATCGAACAATTCCAACGACCACAAATTAATCAAAAACAAAACAAATCCCCTTAAACATCCTCAAATTAGTGAGTTATCTTTCCACGTTGCATGTATTTCCCCGTAACCTTAGGTCATATTAAAATGGCAACATCGTAATATAACTAAAACCAAGCCCACTTTTCAACCGCTTCTCTGTATTTAAGGCAACGTAAAAAAGAAGAAGGAAGTAACAGAGGCCTAACTAAGGCAAAGAAAGCTTCTTTTTTTTTCTTTCTGTGGTAACAACTCTGTGTCTGTTTCCTTTGAAAGTTTGTAGAGAGTTCGAGAAATGGCAGCAGAAGATGGGCAAGTGATCGGGTGCCACACTGTTGAGGCGTGGAACGATCAGTTGCAGAGAGGAAATGAATCTAAGAAGCTGGTATTTTTTTTGCGTTCTTTTTTTTTGTGTTTTTCGGGGTTGATTTTTAATGTGTTTTTGTTTTGTTTGTTTCTTTAATTTATGTTAGTGTTTTTTTTTTTTTTTTGTGTTCTTTGATTGGTGGATTTGAAATGATATAACATAGATTTGTCGCCTCTGTTAACAGTTTTTGCTTAGACTGGATTTGATTGTTTTATTGTTTGGGATTTGGCAATTGGGCTTCGATCTCTTGCTGGGGCATGCATTTGTTTAATGCTGATTTTCTTTCTCTTAGAAAAAGTTAAGGGATTCCAACGACGTAGCTAGAGAGAAGACAATAGCGAAGCTCTTTTCAGAGATCATGAAGTTTATTTTTTGGATAAAAAAGATACTTCCTTTGAATTGAAAATGATTTTGTGTTTTTTGATTGGTGGTTTTGTTTGATAGTTAGTTACATGCGATTTCTTTGTTGGGATCTGATTTTCGGGCAACCTATGAAAACTATTTGTCTAAGTTGGGCTCCACTAGTGGACTGGCCTGTCTTTACTCTTTAGGGACCAAAGCATTGAAGGCCCTTTAGTCTTGGTTGATGACTGGTTGCCGGTAGGGTCTCCTGGGACAGGGTTGGTTTTTCTACTGTTGGAATCTTTGAATGAGTATATTTGTCTGTCAAGACTAAACACAAAGAAGCGTTTGTTCATGTTTCTATGAGACAGATGTTGTGTTTTCCTTGAACAAAGTGACGTGGTCAATTCAAAATGTATTTTGATAATTAACAGATCAAACTTTTTGGCCAAGTTTGTCCTTATGTAGGCAGGGGAGTAACAAGATGTCTATTTGGATTGTGTTTTTACCGCATGGATTTAACTCTGTGGTTGATGCAGGTGGTGGTTGATTTTGCTGCTTCATGGTGCGGCCCCTGTCGTGTCATTGCTCCTTTCCTGGCTGAATTGGCTAGGAAACTTCCTGATGTTATCTTCCTTAAGGTTGATGTTGATGAATTGAAGGTAATATTTACTCAAATAATTGCGTTTAGTTTCTGATGCTGAAGTTGTGAGGTTAGAATTTGATGGATGTTTTTTTTTTTTTTTTCGTTTGCAGACTGTCGCTCAGGATTGGGCTGTGGAGGCAATGCCAACTTTCATGTTCCTGAAAGGGGGGAAGATTGTGGACAAAGTTGTGGGAGCAAGGAAGGATGAACTGCAGCAGGCTATAGCAAAGCACACAGCTCCTGCTGCTGCTACTGCTTCTGCTTGAAGCTGATGAATTTGCTTATCGTTTTTAGATATATGCTATTAGAAATCTGGATTCTGAACCTTGATTTTTATATCTCTTAAAAGAGTCTTGATGGCTGTTGTGAATTTAAATTAAGCTACTTTTTCAGCTTGCTTCATTTTGCTTGAATGGTGAACAATCAATGGTTTTTGCTATTGCGTGAGTCCATGTGTTCAACCGATGCTTGCTTTGTGAAATATAATCTCTTACAATTATGCCAGTTGCATTTAACTGCAGCTGCTCCAACTCTCATTGCCATGGACATTTATTTCTGGATTTATTTTTGGCATTTTATCAAATTCTTGTGATCCAATACATGCGGGGATTACTTTGGAACATCTTCATGGGTGGTTGCTGGGTATGATGCAACATTACAGTTGACTCCTGGAGATGTGGTCTTAGAAATCAATTGTAGATAGAATGTCCTCAAGGTTTCCTTAAAGTGCTCAATGCCCTTGTGGTTTTTATTTCCCCAACCAAAAAGAGAATAAATGAGAAAGTTAAAGGAAGAAGAATAGCTTTATATACAGGAAGAAGCACGGGAAAGAAGTATGGAACTGTTTTGAGCGATGGAAATTTGAGTTGGGTAGGCAAAGCAATAACCTTTTGTTTTGTTTGCGGTAGATTCTTACGGGTCAACTCTAGAAACGCCGACAATTCACTCGCTTCATAACTCCAAATCAAATATTTTATTCTGCTTCAACCTGCATTCTGTGCTGCAATTTTTCCTCAGTTGCACTTGACGTCTAGTATTTTCTGAAGAATGAGGCTGTCCAAGAGTGACGAAGTACTTATTTCTTTTCTTGCCGGTTCCGTGGATTTCATGTTATCATTTGAGAGGCAGTAGTTTTTGGAGGCTTGAAAGGCCACCTGATGGTGCTTGGTTCTGAAAAGGAAATTCTTAAAACTGAGAGAGTTAATCTGGGGTGTGATTAGCCATTGGTGAGATTATATGCATTTCTAGTCGGAGGTAATCATAAGCAAGCAAATCATCACGGAAACTGGTCTCTCTTATGCTAGGGTGGCTGCAATTATTAAAAACCGGAATAGGTTCCGGTGCGAGATCAAATGCAATGGTGGAAACTCAAGGAGCCATATGTGTTACCATGTTTCTTGATCCTCGAAACTGTGACATGGCAGTGTGGAAGTGTTACGTGGACAAGTTTTCCAAAGGGCAAGTGTATGAGAGGCGTGGCAGAAAAGTAGAAGCTTGAAGATGGAGTTTGTCGAGCAATGCATTATGTCCAGCTTGCAGATTTCATTTCAATTTCTATTGTTATTTCCTATTCTTATGATTGTTAGTTTAGATAGTGTAGTAGTTGGTTATTGAACAAATTTTGTATATTGTAAGCTGGAATGTTGAGAAAGCTAGTGAAAATTTTCAAACTTTTATAGCATTGGGATCACATAATTCAAAATAGGTCATGGAGGAAGAAAATCCAGCCGGCATCATTCTTTACAGATTGATTTCGCTGTCAATCTCCCGATGATAAAGGCTTTGTGATTTGCATAATCTTAAATTCGAGTTAGAGCGTGCACTCCTTGTAAGAGCCTGGAACAGCTGAAATTTTACTCACTTATCTGGACCCATAAAATACACTCTAGAATCCACAAAAAAAAAGTATGCATTGCGGCCCACAACAGGCTCTCTCCGCAAGGGTTAGGAAAATTCTTATTTTGGCTCTGCTGATGAAGATAGAGAGTCGCTTGTTTTGTTTGCCTCCCCTTATTCCTCGTAAGTTTGGCAAAATTGTGTTGCATATTTGTGGGGTTCCCTTTTCCAGGGTTGTTGAAGGATGGCTGTTAGAGATTGGTTGGGTCAAAACAAAGCTTTCAGGCTATCCTAACTCGCATACGGTTTGTCAGATTGTAAAATATAGGTTCGTATAATTCACGAGCTGGGAAAGGCTACATTAAAAGCCAAAATGCTCCGATTTTTGCAGCAAGTGACATCTTGACAGTTTGCGTCGCTGTACAAGTTTGCACCAGGGATCATCTTCCAGTTGCATTGATCATTTAAAATTTATTGATTCATCAGAACAAAAAAGGGAGAGACCCATTTGTTCAAATGCTAAGGTTAGTTCCATAAGCAACTGGGAAATCTGAGCTGCTTTAGATTAGAGCAGCATCCTCAAGAAACCAAGAATAGAGCAGCGTAAAATTCTGGCCAAGTAAAATGAAATTGAACTGGCAGAATGCTCTTTCAAATTCAAGCAGGAACAACTACACAAACAATGGTCATACTAGGATCCGCTCCCAACATGAAAACATACTTGGGGTTTGATTTGCCCCCCACTTAATACAAACACGAGATAAAACACACCACTAGAACACTTCTTCTCCCAGTGCCCCCCATCCACCTAAAAAGGAGGAGGACTGGGGCTTGAAATTCACCATAGGCCTCAAATTGCAGAGCCTGGGAATTTTCAAACTCACCTATCTAAGAAATGACTAATTTACAGCAGTCCATTAACCATATTAAATTAAGCGCTAACTTTCCTTGAGCAACAAACACCCTTGCCACAGCCTCCCAGTTTAAAAGACTGTAGCATCTTACCTATCTAACTAAACAACCTTTTGCTGTACTCACGTACTACTGTTCTTCCTTGCTTTCTTGCAGGTAATGTGTTGTTAAATTATTAGTTGCAGTATAAGGGACTTTGCGTAATTAACCCCTCCAATTGGTAGGGGCACAAACAGCTTCAACTGACAACTTCTTCATCACACGTGGACATGGATCTTGTCCGAAGTTACTGTTGGATATGGTAACAGTACATCTCTCCTTCCCTATACATTTCTGTGAAAAAGAAACAGAACACGATGAGAAAAAAAAATGCGAGGATGCTTTGAGATTATAAAACAAGATGCTGCATACCTTCTCTAAGATGGCATAAGAGGTAGAAGCATGGCAAGATCCTTGCTGATAAGCTCCACAAGTTCCTAAAGGAGTTCCAAAGCTTGCAAATTTTATGGAAGCAATGGAATGGCCTAAACTACACCGGAGGTGAACCTTGGGGCTGTGGAACTCTTCTGCTCTTCCATAACTTTCAATTTGCCAGTTCTTAATAGTTGGATGGAATTCAGAGACCTCAGCACAAACGCTGGTCACTGATCTCTTCACAAGAGAAATTCTTGAAGGATCCCCTCCAAGTTCCTCGAAAACAACCAAGAGATTATTGGTTGGCTTCAACCAAGACCGGGGAACATGGTACCTGGAAAATGAAGCTTGTCAGAGACAATAAACGTGATGTTTTTTCTTTTTGGGGGGTGCTGGGCCTAGGTTTTTTGAGTTCTATGAATATTTTAGCATGTCTCCATGGTAGAATTAGCATTTACCATCTTTGAGTGGGTTGGCCACACCCAAGCTGACATTTGGTAGGACGGAATGTTCCAGCATAATTGCATTCATTGCAAGTACCACTAGCATATGCAGTCCAGTATCTTCCTATGCTTTGCCCATTAATCCATATTTGACCCTTTCCCATACCTTCCATGTCCAAAGCCAACGGCTCATCTCCTTCAGGTGCATTGAAATATGCCTGTAAAGTTTATAGAATGAGTCAAATTCCCCACACAAACGACCTGTTTTCTGCAGCAACCTAAGTTGGACTCCACCTATATTTATACCTTATGCCATGTCAATGGCTGAGGTCTTTGTGCAGCTAAAGATGATTGCATCCACTCAACAGAGGTAGCACTATCTGGAGAGAGAAGATTCATGGCCTCTCCTTTCAGACCAACCTGTTGTAAAGAAAGCAGTGAGGGAATAGTTCATCAAATTAACAATAAATTGATGAGCTTTAAGCAGTCAAGAGTACTCGACCTGGTAGGTCCATTTTTGCCAAGACAGGTCCCATTTTCCCTGGTCAAGTCCATGCAGTGCAACTGGACCAAGGATACCAGTGTTCCAGGACTCATAGTGTCCACCCACATTCTTCATTGACAACAAACAAAAACATTATCAGTAACTTAATAATCAGAAGGCATCAAATCACTGGTTAACTGCCCAGAGTAAAGATGAATGATATCTTAGTCGCAGGGTTTTCAACATCCCAGGTAATAATCTTGAAAACTTGGTGTGGTGCATATTGCTAGATGTCATTGAGTACCAAACCATTGTTATAGAAATGCGCTCTGACCTAAAGTATATAGGCTTATACATTTCAATAAAAGTACAAAATGTACACATGTTTCATGATAGGCTAGGCCTTTAATGGATTTTGTTGATTGATTTTTTATGTTCCCTTAGAAGAGAGTAATATAGTGAGTGGGCAAGGGAATCCCAGTTTCAAACAAGCATTTGTCAACAGCTCTGTGCAATTTCAACAACTGTTCATCAAGTAGCCAATTTCAGTTGTTTGAGCTTATATCCCACTCCTACTCTTACCACCTAATGAACTAAAACACCAGAATATAAGCAAAAGTGGATTAGTAAAACGAACCGGCAATCCAACAGCAACACTCAGTAACGCAATTCTGTTTGTCCCAGGACGCAGATTGACCTTCCCGGTATAAGTAAACCTCCTATTTTCTCTCGTCCCAAAAGCAGAACCTATATGATGCATATATAAGTTCATAATTGCTAATCAGCTAAAAGACAATCTGTGAATGATACAATTTATGTACATACCTGAAAGCTGTCCATTGATAAAGATATGTACGGCATGGCCTGTTGATTGAACAATGAGAGTTGGGAGTTCCCCTCCATGCAGGAAGGATTCGGATGAACCAATATCAACACTGTACAGATACATTGAAAAGTGAAAGGGTCATTATAACATCCAACTATAAAATGTCTGCATCTTAAGATCACTGGGGGGGCACATATTGGAGGATCACAGAGGAACTTAATACAACCAGCTGTCTTACCTAGTTATGTACCACAGATAATCACTGGCATCCCTTGTAACATTTATCTGCTCCAAGAGACCAACAGTGGTGAATGTTGAGCTGTCATCCAGAGAAGAAATATCCTCATTGTAACTCTCCCATGAAAATACCCCATTTGTCGGCAACATTTCCATTTGAGATGTTTGAACTCCAACCTAAAAAAAGACCATCGTATTTAGTTTTCTCACACTTTATGCTATATAACTGAAGATGATTTTTTTTTCAGGAGGGGATGGTAGATTGTCCCCCTGGAAATTGTTTATAACAAGTTAAGAGGAAATTCCTTGCCTTGGCAGTATTAAAGACCACATTTCTGCAGTCAGGAAGGATGCTGATGGACCAAGGAGGCAAGTTATAATGCATGTTGTTAAACAACACTCTTGCAGCAGATTTTGTATCATAGTTTGCAAGAAAAGCTGCACAATCGCCTGATTCTGTAGAGTAAACATGAGCCTGCAAATACCAAATATTGACAGAAATTGATACACGGTACCAGATAACAGAACTTCCAGTACAAGAGGAGTCTCAGAAGAGAAGAGGAAACCTGTTGATAGGTTCCTAATTGAGTGACAATGGGATCAACTGAAACTAAAGCTCGCTCGCACATCTTAATGGATCTATGAAGCTCCTTTAGATGGCCATACTTTGGTTGCCTGATCAAACCTATTAAATTTACGAAATCAAAATGGTTAGGAACCCATGATGGAAGCTAATGTGCTTAAAGACTATCAACAAGATACAACTTTATTCCTAAAGCTTGGAGCTTTTTCAAGTCAAGTTATATTGCTGTGGAGTATGGATGAAGGGTTGATGAGCCCAACCCTTCAAATGTAACCATATCACTCAAATCCTTACCATATTCATCTATTGGAGCATCGTAGTCATAGCTAGTGGTGATGAAAGGCCCTCCAGCACTGCGACCAAAGTTGGTCCCTCCATGGTACTGTTTCACAGAACACACAGGAAATCAGTCTCTCGAGAACAGAATTTACAAACCAACAATTCTATGTACTTGGAGTAGCTTAAGAAAAAGGAAATGACCATGTAGTAATTAATGAAGGATCCTCCTTTCTGTATGAATTTAGCAACTGCAAATGCCAAATCTTGAACAGGACGTTGGTGAATTGTACCACCAAACTCAGAGAACCTTCACAGTTTAATGAAGAAGAAATTTGGGTGAAATGCCAATCCATTGTAAATTGTGAATCTGATATAGCAAAGCTAAAAGAAGCAAGGTGCATACCATCCACTCCAGGCCTCTGTCCAAATTGTTGGCTTGTAAGGTTTGTTAGGAGCGAACGAATCACAGTAAAATCCATTGCATGTGTTTATCTGTCAGTGGGAAATGCAGACTTGTGACTGTTTGTAGGAGTATCAACTCAAAGAGAGAATAAAATGAGAACTAAACCAAGATCTTCTGTTAGGCAATGCAAGGCTACTTACCACCGGATCCGGGGCATCATCTTCCTTGCACATCACCCAGGGAACTCCAGTTCCTGTTTGTATGGCCATATTTGCAGCCCATGTCATATAATTATAACCAGCAGCACCAAACAACTTACTTTGTACGCCATACTCATTTTCAATCTGCAGAGCCATAGGAAGCAGAAAATGAAAAACAGTGCAATGTACTACATGTCGAGGAGTAAACAATATATAGCATTTTACAAGATTTCTTCCTTTTTTCTATTTAAACCATAAAATCATTAGCAATTTGTTGTAATTTCAACACATCAAAGAGATTAGTTGCATGATTTGGCAACAAAAATTGAGACAAGAAGCCAAAAATGAAAGGGGAAAAAAAAGCCAAAGAGGCAAAGAACACAAACCTGTGAGAGTATAATGGGGCCACCCTGGGATTCAAACAAATTTTCAGCCTTCATTAATCCGACAATCTTCTCAGTGAACCCTTGCATAGCCCTCTGCAACAGTACATGAGCACAGGATTTTGCTTATTTTTCACTAATTCTGCTTTTACTTGCCATGCATTTTTATTCAAAGTACCCAAACTAAAAAAAAAAAGAGCAGACAAAAACCTTGAAAGGCTCGTTGTCTGTTCTAAAGCTGATGCCTGGAACATACTTCAGCCAGACAGGAAACCCTCTGCATATAAACACATGAGTGAATTTAGCAAAAATGGAAATTGTATTCACAAATCAGCACCTAAATTGAACAAAATAAACTGAAAAGCCTTCAAATTGCAAAGCAACCACAATGGGAGAAGAGTCAGCTAGATCCAGAGAAAGAGAAGAAGTAAGCGGTAAGTACCCAAAATTCCATTCTGCACAAACATAAGGTCCAATGCGAAGATGGGCATAGAGGCCAGCTCTCTGTATTGTCTTCATGAACCTCACAATATCATATCTCCCTTCAAAGTGGTACTGTAACAACCCACAAATCCAAACACAGCAAGAAAATAAATCGAGAGAAACCAAAGCAAAAAAAAAAAAACCACAGAAATAAAACCAGGAGGAGTGAAAAGAGAAGTACATTTCCAGGAGTAGGCTCATGCACATTCCAAAACACATATGTCTCAATCACATCAACCCCTCCATCTTTTGCCTTCAGTATCAGATCTTCCCACATCTACCAAAACCCAACATTTTCCAAGAAAATTAGACACCCATCAAAAACAGAAAGCAAACTACACACACACAATGAAACAATGAAAAGAAATCAAAAGGGTTAGCTTACATCAGGAGTGCTTCTTGGGTAGTGAATAGAGCCAGAGAAAAGAATTCTTCTTTGGCCATTAATCATAATTGCCTTTCTATCATAAGTCACACTGCACTGGATCAACTCAGAACAACCCACAAACACAACCAAAAATACCAAACTACACAGCTTGGACACTGAGTTAGTTCCCATTTTTCTTGTCTCCCTTCAACTCACTCCTCTATCCACCTCAGTAGGCAAAGAACGAAATCAGAAACAGAGAGACAAAGAAAATGGAAGGGGAAAGGTTTCTGTTATTATGGTCTCTTCTTGGGCTACTGTGAAACCATTTCTACTTTGGAGACCACAATTTCGCAGGTTTCAGACACTGAGCTTTTAGCAGAACCATATATATATATATATATATACACACACACTCACACACAAAGTAAAAAACTACAATCTGTACATACAATGTGTGTATACAGCTGGCTATTTCACTGCAGTTCACAAGCGTCAAGAGTCATCATCAGTGCGTGGCTGTGAGCTACTAAAAAGTAGTAGCGGGTAAAAATTAAAGAAATAAAAACCTGACAAAATTAAAGGGAATACGGTCAACAGTAAAACTAAGAAGCTTTCATGCACTTTTATCTTTTCTTTAACTTGGATTAGAGACCAGAACAGCATGGTTGGCGATTGCTTAGCACGCGTTAACATAATCTAGTAAACACCAGAGAGTTAGGTGTACTTTGGAGGTTATTATTACAGTATCTTAAAATCTTTTTTATAATCAATTATTACACAAGACATTATTTATTTATTTATTTATTGTCATTTTTTCGTTGCCCTTATAAATTACACAATAAATTTATTTTGTTGATTTAACAAGCATCGCCTCACCTTAACAATTGATATTCAAATACTTCTTACATTTGTTTAGTCTGAATTCTTGAGTTGTTTTATGTTTTACCTCATTCACTCTTTATGTAGATTTTGATTAGTGTTTTAATACACAAAAGTAATAGAAATTAATACACACACACGTGTGTGTCTACATAGAAATTCATTATATAACTGATTAATTATTTATGTATTTTTTATTTTCTTAAATTAAATATATTTTTGTCTCTTGTATATTTTTATTTTTTTTATTGTGGAATATTAACTAAACCTAGAAATTATGTTAAAATATTGTGGGACATGTCTAATAACTTAAATTGATGGATGAAATTTTTTATATATATAATATCATAATTTTGTTAATCAAAATAATTATGAATTTGAATCTCAACATTATCTTTCTATTTAATAAAAATATAAAACTTGAAAAAAATATTAAAAAATAATATAAATTATATAATTGATTAATAAAAATTATAGGTATGAGCGGTGATTGTCGGTATGAACTAGTGGTGTTATGGAAAAGAAACTAAAAGTTCTATGATATACCATTAAAAAATGCCAAATTTGCTGCCTTTGTCTTTGAAGGTTCTTTCCCTAAATTCCTTTAGGCCCCACAGCACAGCCTTCCATGTGAACCATGAACCATCCTCCCATGCTCTTTTATCGTTTATTTATTTGTTTATTTTTATTTTGTCACACTTCTTGCTTGCCAACTTTTCCACTCCCCTGATCTTTCCTTCAGTAGATCTCTGCTATCTCTGTAGAAAAACTTAGTGATTGTGTTTTTTAGTGTGTTTGTAGTTGTTTTTTAAAGTGTTTTTCATTCAAAAATACATTAAAATTATAATTTTTTTATTTTTAAAAGTTATTTTCTGATATTAACACATTAAAATAATTTAAAAACAATAAATTTTCTTAATTTAAAATTAACACACCGCTAACATCAACCCCCGACAACAAAGAGAGAAAAAAGAGGTTTGCAAACAATTCTTGCCGATTCATTTATTTCTTACAATTGACCCTTGTGTGCCTCTATTCATTGACCTTAAAGACCTTACAAAAATGTTTTAATATCAAGAGTAAAATTTTTACAATATTTACATAATTAATCCTACACTTTGGATGCTTAATTTGACCAAACCCTACATCAATTTCAGTGCAATGAGGCATACTCATGATTCATGACTATGCAGTATGCATTTCTTGATTTGACATCAATCTAGAACATGATCTTCAATGCGGCAGGAACTGGTTTGCTAATTATGCAATAGTTTTTTTTAAAAAAAAAAGAAAAGAAAAAATGAAGATCATTGTTGGAGTTGGAAAAATCAGTCGACGGCTACCGACCGTACTTCTTGCCTGGCGGCAGAAGGATTATATATACTGCCTGGAAATTTTGATTCCCTCTCAATAAAACAAAGAGAAGGAAAACATAATTACAAGTACAGCTACCTTCATGTGGAGATTGAAAAACATGTCTTTCCTGTTCATACTTACAAAGCTTGTTCATGTGCTTCTCAATCCATCGATCTGATACTAATAATAATAAATAAATAAATAAATAAATAGAATCAATCAATTTAGGTCCACGGCCATGATCTTTGTGTTTCACAGACCCACATGCCACATGTTTGTGTTTAATAGGCTGCGGAAAGCAGCAAGTGTAACGTGTGGTTGCAGCTTTCATTTCAATCTTTGTTCTTTCTTGTTTGTCTGTCATCTTCAATGGCGTGAATGATGGAGGAAAGTGCGAGGAAAACACTGGGGCCTGAGTTGCATTCCGCATAATCTGACCACTAACCTCATTATGGTCACCCACTCCATACCGCAGATATCGCATTTCTTTATGTTAATAATATTCAGGTCAAAGTTCATGTCAGGAACCATTCATAATTAACTTATATAACCTTGTTCGATCCATGTTTGATCCATCGGAGAAATCACTTATTGTTTGCAGGATTTTGTTTGCTTAGAAGGGTGCAGCCTAGCCAGGTTTGCCTCAATTACCAGGCTCGGAACCCTGCAGGCTGCAGGTTAATTATAGTAAACTTAGCTAGGCTTGGAACTGCAGTTGATCATCGGCCCGAATTAACTTGATTACCCTGTCAGGGAGTCATTTAGCAACCAAAAATTGACGTCAGTGCCTCGAATTCTAATCAATATCTTCAATCTGACAGGCCATTGTTTAGTGCTCCAGATTACTCGACAATGGCCTTAATTTCGATGTATGGCCATGTGCACCGTTTACAGTCATGGTCCAGCCATTCATTTCAAAGAACAACGAAGCAATCTTCATGCCAGGTGTACGAACGACGAGTCATGTGATCCTTCTTCTTCTTCTACCCAAATTGGAACGACAAATTTTGCTTGAGTTGAGTAAAGGAAACAAATTCGATTTGTGCTTTTGCATGAATGGTGGAGGGAACGTGTTCTTACCAAAACAGATTCTTCCATCGATCACAGATAAAATTCTTCCTATCCTCTCTGTTGAGACATCCTTGTCATCATTTTGTCCATAAAAGATGGTCGTGTCTCGATCTTCACATGTACAGAGACGACAGCAGCATCTCATTCTGAATATTTATACCATGACTACCCTTTTTTTTAGAAGCTTTTTGTTTTTACAGATAAGGGTGTTTTCGAGATAGACAGCCTTCTTTTTAACACTAGGATAATAGAATTCTATCGTTATATAAAACATACATGCATAAATTAAAATTTCATAATTATATATATATAATTTGTTTTTTATATTTTTAAATTATTTTAATATACTATCAAAAATAATTTTTTAAAAATATATATTATTTTAATATATTTATAAATAAATAAAACATTTTAAAAAATAACTTAAATTATACTTTAAAATAACATTTCATTTTTAATTATTTTTTATATTTTAAATTTATTTTAATGTACTGATATATGTCAACGCAACTTAATTAAATGTAGGTAAGTAGTTCGAAGTTAACTTTGTAGTTAGCAGCTTACATGTTGAGGGAGAAGTGTGGGATTACTGTGTCATTGTCCTGTCAAATTACACGCCCGTACATTGACAACACATCAAAGATGTGATACGAATCTGATAGAATTTATTGCTCATTTCTTTCCGTATAAAGACAGCGAATATTTATAAAAGATTCTTGATTTAGTTTTTATATATATATATATATAAACTTGTATGGGACTTCTAGTGTGTTCATACAGCAAAAATAATAAAAACAATTCTAATTTTAGATTTAATTATTAAATTGAGTTTGGTTAAGAGGTGAATGTATAAAAGATAAGCCGGTTATGATAGGTTAAGAGTAGAGAATTTTAATTAGTTCCACGAAAATATTGATTTTATAGTTTGAGTTATTTTCCATACTTTTTTAATTGTTTTTCATACTTTGTTTTACATCTATCTTTACTATTATATAATTATTCGAGATACAATTTTTATTATTTTATATAAACTTTCTAAAAGATATTGAAATTTGAATTCGTAATCATTTAATTATCAAAATATCGGTATCATGTTAAATAATTATTTTACTCAAAAACTTAAAATTATTAGATGAAGTCCTTAATATCATACTAAAGAACTTTTATCCATAAAATTAAATGATTAAATTATATTTTAATATACAGTTTATATTATTATCTAACAATTATTAACTAGTTTTCTCCCTTGTAAACTTGAGGTTGAAGAATTATAATATATATATATATATATATATAATCTTTAAAGCTTGAAAAAACTATACTGTTTTTCTAATTGATTTTTTTTAGAGTTTTTTAAAAGTGCATTTGCCTTGAAAAAAAAATCAAACTGAAAATTTATTTTATTTTAATAATTTTGATATATTAATACAAAAACTTTTAAGTATTTAAAAATCAATTTGCACCACCACACTAATTGATTAAGAGTTTGTTTCAATCGTCTATGAAATATCACAGCAAATACATAGCTAATCTCAGCTGCTTTATAGTAATCAAAAGTAAGATCCCCCCTTCATCACCAGCTTTGTCAATTCTCGAGTTGCATCTTTTTACATGGAGTGGACACTCAGTAGGCTCCATTTCCTCTTCTTTTATAGTTTTTTATATCAAATTAATTTTTTATTTAAAATATTAAACAAATAATTTATATTCGACGGAGCACAAAAATAAGAAAAAAAATTCTATATTTTTTTTCTAAAACTGGAAACTTGCTAGACTGAGAACCCAATTGATATTTATATTAAAGGTTCAATGAGTGTTCAAAGTGACAAAAGCCACTTTTTATTATTATTAATATAAATATTTGGATCAAATTATATGAATATTAATTAATTTTATAAACTTTAAAATTAATAAACATATAAATCACGGTCTGAAAACCTCATGCTACAGGTAAGCAGCCACTTAGTCTAATGTGGTGGAACATGAACCGTACGCATCACCAACCACTAAGCACTGCTTCTTTATTTTCCAGTGCGGCCACCCTTATCGTATCGTTCGTGCCCTTAAATGACAATGGTTCATCGCTCAGCAGTCCACTGCCATGAATTTATATATGACTATATATATATATATATATATATATGCCTCCATGAATGCGGTGGAAGGAAAAGATATCCGCATTTATCAATTTGAAACAACTTTTTCCTTTTTAATAGTTGAGTTATAAATTTATCAGATCAACTCTAAAATAATATCATTATATATATAATAATTTAATTTTTAATAATCAACTTTAATTTGACCAAGTCAATATATAAACTTGTTCAATTTGAGTCAATTACATGCTTTCTCATATGTAATGTTCATAAAACCATGTTATATTAATATTTTATTTTCATATATATATATATTGTTAATAAATAATATTGGAACGCATCAACCAAGTTGGTTGGATCAATTAATGAAATGATTTTCATATATCTATATATATATATATTCGGATCTCATAATAATAATAATAATAATAAGAATAATAATAGAAAGGGAAAAAAGAGCAGCAAAGTATCGTCAATCAAATCAAGATTCAACGGGAAGGAGGGTGAAAGCTGGGGGTTGGTGAGGCAAGGAGACAGGGTGGTGATTGGCTGGTACACGTGAATGAAGACGGCATGGAGAAATAAGGTGGCCGTTCGCTGGGGTCCACGGTTAAAAAAAGCGTCGGTGCAACCTGCCCTGCATGAATGATTGCTTCCATGGAACCCTAGGAAAAACCATTATCACCACCGTGCCAATTACTAATTAGCTCATGGGATTACTAATTTTTACTATTATGATTTAAATAATATAAATTTAAAAAATTATTTTAGCTTTTACGAGATCAAAATACAATTCTGTCTAGATATGATATAAAAAGTAAAATTTATTTAGTTAATTAAATAATTATTTATTCATTATTAAACAAAAAAAAACATAAACAGCTATATTATCAAACAGTTTTTCTATATTGATATCTTCAATTTATGAACTTTATATTTCGGTCTATTCTTCATCGATCACAACCATTATCCATCCATTTAATTAGAGAGATAGAGAAAAATTATAATTGATTTAATAAAAAAAATATTTTTTTTCCTTCCTTTCTATTTTTATTATAGTAATATAAATATTGATACTACAAATAAAAATAGGTGGGGTTCTTTTTCATATCTACCTTTTTTTTCTCTTTATTAAGATCCTACGTCTATTAATATTGATAATATTTATTTTTATACATCAAAATTTAAATTTATAATTAAATTATTTTTATTACTAGAAAATATGTCAACAACTTTTACCTAACGTTCATAAAAAACTTTGGTTTGGTTTGGTTTGGTTTGGTTTGATCCGAAAAAAAACAGGCTAATTATCTAATTTATTCTATCATTTTGTAGCTAACATGATGCCAAGATGTGGTTAACGACCGTTAACGTCGGTGGTGCTGTGACGTTAGGTTAAGTTGTCAATTATGCCCCCCCCCCCCCCTTGAAAAGAATATTCCCACGAGGTTCACGTGGCAATTGGTGAAGAAAGCAAACGCAAAGAAGATCTTTGCGGATAGTTTTTTTCCACGTTAGCAATAGTTAGATAAATTTATTTTTCAAAGTCTATAGGTCATGCATTTAATAAATGCGTGATCTATTAAAATTTATAAATTTTAATTTTTTTATTCATTTTCCAAATAATTAATATATATAAAAGTCCACATGTGTTTTATGTAGATTCAAAGATAAATAAATAAAATCATATCGCTGTTAAGAAAATAACATGGAAAAAAAAGGAAAAAAGAAAAAAAAGAATGAGGTGTGAGAGACAAACACCACAGATAACCAGCTTGAAAGTCGGTGATGAAATTTCAACAAGTGAGCATATTGATGCTTATAGAATGTAGTGTGACTCATCACTGGCTCTGATTGGTAATTAAATATTATGATTTAATATGAATTATTTTCTATGAATTTATTATGTTTCATGACTTTAGTTACATGATTAACAAGTTAAGTGCGGTTGAATCAAGTTTTTTTAATTTTATCTTTCAATGCTATGCTGATAAAAAATCATATCTTATAATTTATTTCAATTTGCTTATTATTAAGATATTTTATTTGATAATCTAAACTACAAGTTTGATAAGTCGATTCAAATTTATTTTTAAACCATTTTTTTTAATTTATTTTTTATTAAATTATTATAATCCCATGATTTAATATACAAATTGATTGAAAATGTTTCTCTCATTCTATAAGCTATGTGGAAGATTAAACTAAACTTTAAAAAACAAGTCATGGAAACTTGGTGAATAAAATTGGTTTTCTATAGTGTCTATAGATTTGTATTGTCAATATCTTTCATGCGTATTAAGAGTTTTATCATCGAAACTCTGGTGTATCTCTGATGTCTCTTTCTTTTCTCTCTCTTTCATCTATAGTTTTTCTTGCCATGTCATCTTTTCTCTCTCTTACCATTAGATTATTTTTGTTGTTTTTCATGTTATTTGATCTTCATAAAAGTACATATATTGACCTTTACATTAGTTAATTATTTGGAAAAGGAATGCAATAATAATAATTTATCAGTTATACACGCACTATGTACATAACTATATATAGAAAGCGCGTGTATTACATGTGTGACCATCTTTTATGTGCTATAATAGAAATTAGTTTTTCAACTATACTAGTTTAGAAAATAAGTTTGTCCATTATGATAATGTTATAAAATACTTCTTTTTTAGATCCTCTCTCTATATATATAAATGATTGGTGTCAAATCTTAAAAAAATATTTTTATTAACATGATTTAAATAAATCATAGGTGAATGTGAAATTAATCTAAAAAAAACTTTAGTTTTTAGATTGGATTATTGATTTATGGTCGCTAATCAAATATCGATAATGATGAAAACTAATTTCCAATAATTTTACAACTTTCTAGCTTTCAAAATTCACTATAAAAAAGAAATGAAAGAAGAGTTTTTAACTCAAATTTTTTAGATTGTACACAGCTATTTCTTGCCCTATTCTAAGTGTTTTTATTCTTCTTTTTATACTTTAATTTTCCTCTCAAATCTTGAACTTAGGTTCATTTTGTTGGGAGATATTTGTGTCGCATAATTTTTGGTCCGAAAACCTTGTTTATAAGTATATTTAAACCAAGATAATGTTATTGAAATCTTGAAGATACATTACAAACATCATAATTGCATAAAAAATGAGCAATAAAGTCTTAAAGACAAACGATTCATTCTTGACAATAACCAGAAAAATCATTAATTTAGTTCTTCAATAAACATGTACCATTTTTGTTTTAATTTAATCATGGGTAATTTTATTATTAGTGTGCGTGTTAGTATTCTATTATTTTTTGTGTGATAAAAACATGTTTGCTTTAGTTTTGCTTTTACATGTTTATAACTTGAAACTTGTATGAACTTTAGTTTTGCTTTATTATTTTTACAATAGACTTGTTTAATTTATCTTAAGAGAACAAGATAATTAGGAAAATTATTATATAGATTAATTGTGAAATAGGTTTTTAGCATCTTTAAAATTTAAGTTATTATTTAAATTTCTTTTAAGATATTGTATTCTCACACATATATTTAAGTTTATTTCTATATGCTTTAATTATAACTTTTTGGTATGTTATGAGTTTATTTTTAACTTTTTGTTTAGTTTTAGAAAGTTGTTATATATCTTCATTCTAGAGTTATAGTCTATCTTCTAAAATTGTTTTTCATGTTACTTGGATGGTTCAGTGCATGTCATAAATCTTATTTATTTATTTCATAAAGGGTGAGTTGAACTCTTAATATTTTTTATATCTTGGTATATCAAATAGAGTATAACATGATATTTGTAGTTAAATATCACTTATATGAGTGATAATTATGTTTTTTTTTAATATTTATGATAAAGATCAAAATCTCTAAAGCATTCATGAATCCAAGAGATGTCCAGGACAAGAATGAACACAACAATAAAAAAACAAAGCAAATTTCTAAGTATAAAGCTATATGAGCATTGTTGTTTTAGTTTATATAGAAAGCTAAATAGTTTAATACATTATATTCATTATTTAGTCGAGTAAATTTGATAGTATTTAACTAAAAAAGATACAAAGCTAAAAGTTACTTGTCCTAATGTTGTAATCTACCAAATCAATATATCCTAGGAAATTTTTAAGTCATTTTTAAACTAGCTAGACAATTTCCATTCATGTAAGTAGTTGTTGGAAATTTATTTTAATTAACATGATTTGAATAAATTATAGGTGAATGAAAAAATTATCTTAAAAAATCTTTGTTTTTTCTAAATTTAATTATTGATTTATGGTGGACAATGAAAGATTGATAATGATGAGAAATAAATCTTACTAATAGCTTTCAAAACTCATTATAAAATAAAGGGTGAAGAGAGTTTCTAACTAAATTTTTTCAGATTTTGCGCTCTTCATCACTTTATTTTTAGTGTTTTTTTTCATAATTTGATTTTTCTCCTAAATTCAAAGCTTAAGTTTATCTTGTTGAGAGATATTCGAGTTATATAATATTTGTTTTAAAAACCTTGTTTAGAAATGCACGCAAATCAAGAAAAGTGGTGTTAGAATCTTAAAAGTTATATTGCAAACATTTTAGTTGCACATGTGACGAACAATAAAGTCTTGAAGACATATAATTCATCCTTGACAGTAACAAAAAATTCATTACTTTAAATTACTTCAATAAGCAAATGTTCTTATTTTTTAAATTTAAGTATAATTAATTTTATTATTATAATGCATCATAATTAATTTTACATATAACTTCAATTTATCTGCCATTGAAAAAAACAGTCTCACACACACAATGAATTTCCTAACTCGTAAATTCTGAATCTAAAAACTATCATGATACTATCAATTTAATAAAGGTTAAATTTTAGAGGGGAAAATAGTAGCCTTTTAGGTGCCTAGGAAGTCAAGGTGAAGGCTTACGCTTTTGTGATTGCATAGAAAAGAGAAAAGAGTTTGTCAAAGTCAAAATGAAGGCTTCCTACTTTGAAGCTTTAACAATGCGGTCCAAGATGTGATATAATGATAAAAAATTAAAAATATATACAATAAATCTTTAGTATCAAAATATATATTTTTTATAAAAATTTGTAATAATCAGAGTTTTATTTACTTATCTGAATCTATAAAGTATATTTTTCAGGGAGTATAGTTTCCTCGAATTCAAAAAAAAAAGCTTTAACAATGTAATTTATGAGTGTTTGACACTGTGTTTTAAAAGTGTTTTTGAAAAAAATATTTTTTATTTATTTGTATTTTTCACTTTAAATAAAAAAATTTAGGATTTTTTTAGATTATTTTCATATATTGGTATCAAAAATAATTATTTTAAAAATAAAAAAACACTATTTTGATATATTTATAAACAAAAATCATTTTTAAAAACAACACTACACTTAATCTCTTAACAAAATACATATATAATATCAAGGAATTTCACTTGATATATCATGTTTAATACCAGTAGTTCATCAGGTTTGCTGAATAATAAGCAGGGCCAGTGCAGGATGAAACATAATTATTGAGGTTTTGAATTAAATTTCTATAACAAAAAATTATAGAAAAATATAATCATCATCATCTTCTCTGCT
The DNA here is from genome assembly GCA_025169955.1 of Salix arbutifolia. Classification (NCBI taxonomy): domain Eukaryota; kingdom Viridiplantae; phylum Streptophyta; class Magnoliopsida; order Malpighiales; family Salicaceae; genus Salix; species Salix arbutifolia. The sequence continues at coordinate 1,286,753 of CM045908.1, forward strand.
ATCTCCTCTTCGAAGCTGCTTTAACTCATACCATGAAATAATAACAAAAAGCTACCTCAACGTTACAATTCCGAGTGATCAAAGGAAAAGGAAGAAACGGTATATTCAACACAATCATCCTCTTGCCATGTGGTTAGGCGATAAAAAGAAAAGAAAAAGCCAGCAACGGTTAACCAGGCAATCAATCAAGCTTTATCGAAAACAATGATTGATTAGCACATGGAATCTCTCTTCTTGATTGCCATAGCAGATATTAAGAGGGTGATATACCAAACCCTAGCAAACAAGCCTGCAAAAGTAAGAACTCGATTCATTAGGATCTTGCACGCGCCTCCCATGCCAAGACGACGCCGTGCCTTCGTTTGCAAGGCTTGCTCGTATATATTTCGTGCACTTTTTCAGTGCATCATTGTCTGCAACATGGGAGCATGTCCATTGACGTTTCTGGGGCCAAGGTGTTGGTGCTTTGGTAGTATTAGGGTTCCACGTGGCGCAATCTCACGTCTCTGGTTTCTTCTCCTCATCAAAGCAAATCTCCTTGTGCACTTTCAACGAGCTATAATGGTAAAGTGTGGATTGGATTCCCTCGCCTTTCTCTTTTTCTTTGTTTTGGCGGGGTCGTGGCTAATGGGCCTGAAAACACGTTTCTTGATAAGTGTACGTTTGGCGCCATATAACAGCAAGCAAACTAGGGCTGACTTTGCTGAGATAATTATGCCATCACAAATGGATCCCTCGTATGATGTGTAAATTAGAAAAAAAAAACTTTGAAAAATTAAAAAATCCTTGGAAGATAAAAATTAAAAAAAATATTATAAGCTTGTATTATATATTTATCATAAAACAATGAGATCATAAGAAAGAAAGGAGCTTTCTAATTAATATTCAATCAACTCTATCATACATCCCATAAATTATTTATTAAAAATATGATAATATGAAAGATAAATTATAAGTTATTTACACTCTTATTATTTTTAATTAAACATTTTAATCAAGTAACAAAATGAAATGAAAAATATAAATGTAAAATATAAAAGGAAATGCAAGGAAATAATAAATTTCGATTCAAAAAATCCCTTTTCGTTTGGACCAAAACAAATCAAGCCCATCGGAAAGCCCAAACAACGAAGTGGGTTTTCCTTTTCTTGGGCACTCACTCTCATAGCCCATGTCACTCTTCACTTCACTATAGCTTGCATCAGCCTTCGACTGTAACCCTTCAATTCTTGATTTTTCTGGAAGAACAATAATGGGTTTTGGAGCTTTAAGAAATGCAATTCGACCCTTGTCAAGAACCCTAATAACCCACACCGGAACTTCCTCAACGACGCCTTTTTTGGCCTCAAGACCAGAGTTCAGGCTCTCTCTCGGCGGTGGAGCCCAGTCTCCATGGACTCAAATGATCAGGCATTTCAGCTTCTTATCAGAAGCACACCCTTTCGATAGATTAACCAGCACTCGGTTTCCAAAACGAAGACCCGTCGATAAGCCTCGGAGAAAAAGAGCTAGCTTGAAACCTCCAGGTAATGGATTCGATTTTTTTATTTTTTTCTTGATTTGGAGCTTCAGGGTTTTGTGTTTTTTTGGATTTTTTTTGGTTTTTGTGGTGGGTTTTGGGTATATTTTTGTGTATGATTTTAATTTGATACAAATGAAAATTTGATTTGGGGTTTTATGGGACTAGGGTTTTAGAAGGGATAAAGTAGTTTCTTTATTTTGTACTTTGTGTTTTTGTGGGTGTGGATTGGCTTTTTGTCAGAAATGTTAATTGGATTGAGAAAAATGCAGGTCCATATGCCTGGGTTCAGTATGTACCAGGAGAACCCATTAAACCGAATAATCCTAATGTAGGGAGTGTTAAGAGAAGGAATGAGAGGAAGCGTATCAGGCAACGCCAGGAGTTTATACTGGTTCGTGTTCATTAATCCTATACAAAGTTCTTTTCATGTGTTCAGAGTAAATTATTTTTTGCAATTATTTTGCTGGTCTCTTCTTTGAGTTTTGTAGGGTAGTTTTCTGTTTAAACTTTAAAATTGTGCAGAATAAAAAAGAAATCGAACATGGTTAATGAAAAATATCATGTACTAGTGTCAGTTAATGGACAGAGTATATCATAAAGAAAGTTAGTGAGCGGATATATGGTGAAAGGGAAATTCTAGTGTTCTGTGGCATTGTATGATTTTGCAAAACCTGAATGGAATTTCATATCCACAGAATTAATGTGTTTGTGCATAGTAATTTGATGAAGATGCTAGGATTTATGCATTATAGAAAAATGCAGCGAATTTTGTTTAGTAGGAGGAAACAATCATGTAGCCCCCCACCAACACCCCCAACCCCCTTTTGAGCTAAATTACATTAACCTGTAACTGTCTTGGGGATACCTAAACCTATCGAGGTAATGCTGTAGGGTGTTCATTTTGGAATTGCTTTCTAGATGACAGTCTCATCAATGGGCAATTCGTGATTCCTTCTAGAGGTGTCACAAGGATTGATAGATTCTGTTTGTCATCAACCCCTGAAGGCTTGGAAATTAATTTCTGATAGGGTATTTGTAACAATTAGTTTTTTTTACTCCATCCCCACTTTCTCGAGAGCCTTTCCTTGGTTTTGACCATTTTATGTTTGACTTTGTGCATTCTGTGAAGGCTTCATTTAAACTCTGGGAAAAGCTTTCTGGTGGAAGAATTGTTTTCTGAACTAATTGCCTGTATTTTAATTGTCCATTTCTTACATTCAAGCAAGTCTTGTTCGTTAGTAGTTTGTGCATGGAAAATGATGTAAAAATTGCTCAACTTTATCAAGAATTGTGGGTGGCACACGCTGATTATTTATCAACTATCAAAAGATAGCCAGCCTATCCTGAATTATGTGGGGATCATTGGATTTGATATCACCAGACATGGGTCTTTGTGTGATCATTGAGAGTGAGCTCTTAGCTTCTCATAATTTACTTTCCTTCACTAGTTCCATAAATAAAGATGAATACAAGAATATATTCTGCAATGCAGGATATTAATTCTTGAATGACAGTCATGTGTTATTTGGAAACAAAAAAACATTATTTGTAAGTGGGTGTCCCTTAACAACTTTGTTTGTAATATGTATGTGCTACCCTTGTTCATTTTGCTGAATGCATTGATTATCACGGTTGATTCACACCCTTGCGAGAACACTGTTGACACTTGTCTTTCTTGGGCTTCATTGTGGATCTTTTTAGAATTCATTGTGAATTGACCATATTTTATGCCAAAGGAGAAGTGTGTGGTCTCAAATGGCTTTATCTTTTGTTCTCCTTTTGTCTTCTGAGTTGTCAACACTGTTTGTTTTGATTTAACCTACCTTTTGTTATTTTGAATGTGTGTTTGTGTGCCTGTGCATTCACAAATCCTTATTTTAATCCTACACCCCCCCCTACCTTGTGATTATCTTGAAACATCCTGTAGGATGGCTGATGGCTTGACTTCAGACTTGCTTTACTTCCCATCTAAAGATAATACCATTTCATTAACAAGGAACTGGTTTTGAGTATGAACAGGCAGAGAAAAAGAAACGTAAAGCTGAGATGCAGGAGGCTAACAGGAAGAAAAGAATTGTGAGGGTGGAGCGTAAGATGGCTGCAGTAGCTAGGGATAGAGAATGGGCTCAAAAACTGGCAGAGCTGCAACGACTTGAGGAAGAGAAGAAAAAATCCATGTCTTAATAATTCCTCTTTCATCTATATGTGGTACTGTTGCTTTTGCTTGATAAAAGTTGAATAATAGACCAAATTTTGTAAGTTCCTCACATGTAGTTCCTTCCTATCTGTTGGTTGGGTTTAACCACTGCAGCTCTTGATGTCATTTAATATTTATAACAAGTTCTTTTTGCCTAAGTTTTTATTCATGTTATAAAATTCTGACTTATAAATGGGATGATGCAAGTTTGTGTGCGAGAGTAGGAAAACCTATTCTGCAACGCGATAGGGTTTATGTTATTGGTTCTTCCTCCATTTTCTCTTCTCTTCTTTTGGCAAACTGATTAATTATGCTATTCTGGATCTGTATCTTGATAACAGATTTGTACCATTTACTTAGAAAGTCACCTCCCAAGAAATAGAAAAGGGGAAAATGCAAATCCTTTAATCATGTTGGGGGCTAAGATGACCTTAATGTAATTTGGCTTACCAACGGTTATGGGAGCAAAACCTGCGAGCATGCATGAGTGTGCATGTCTTCGTGTGTTTTGAAAGCCTCATGTGATACTAGGATGTTGCAATTATTTATACAGTCTGATGGCCTTCTGTTGATCTCTCAAGTTTATCATGGCTGGTCTTATTTTCCTTTTTTTTCTTTCTATTTTAGCTTGGAGGGGGAGAGTGGATTTAATGGGGCAGTTTATAGAGCTACCCAACCATTCACATGATGCTAACTTAAAGGGATCTTTTTAGTTTTGGGGTTGCAGATTCAAATGTGGATGTTTTTTTCTGTGATTACTAGGTGGTTTTCTTCTGTGAAGTGTATATGTGTATATATATATATATATATCATAAAAGTTATGCCTAGGATTGTAAAAACATATCAGGTCATGTATATTACACCCTTTGTCTTGTGCAGTAATTGCAAGTTGTCTTGTGCCTGTTTGGGTAGCTTTTCAAAGTGCTTATCGTGCCAAAATACATCAAAATGATGTTTTTTTATTTTTTAAAAATTATTTTTGAAATCAGCACATCAAAATGATCTTAAAACACCAAACCGCCGGTCTTTAAAATGTAAAAAAAAAAAAAATTTCAAATTTCGGCCAAAAGCAGTTCCAATCACAATGCCAAACGGGGTTGAACCAGTAGGTGACCATAGAAATCAATTAGAACAATGGTGTAGATGGAAAGTGGATCGCAACCAAAATCGATTTATGGATGGTCGTAGCTGTCATAGTAGATTACCAGTTTGCTCAAGCGGGGGGGCCATAAAATTTCCAGGTCGGGCCTTGCGTCTAATGTACATTCCTTGAGTATGCTGTGTATTTTAAATTCCTTCAAGCTGACTAGTGGACACGTATGGACATGCAATAGAAATTTCAAGAGGTATGTATCCACACTGTTGAAAGTCATTTTAAGTATTATTTCTTTGGATTATTCTTCGTTTTTGTACTTTCTAGTCTTAATGTACTGTATCTTATGGTATTCCGTATCTGTACTTGAACGTGTACAAATGTGGAATTAATTATAGGAATCCTTAGCCTTACCCCACATTATTATTAGGCAAATTAAATATCTGCGTGAGAATTCTGATAGGCATCACCAGCACCATATTATTGATGGGGCTGCTAAGCATGCCTGCTTAAGCAATACATGCATGTTCAGCATGCGGGACCGAGGCAAATTGTCCCCAAACTGGAAGTGTTGCTATCATATCAGACAACAGATTTACTAGATCGAGACCTGGACAGGAGAGTTGGATTAATCTTGGAGGACCCGGCTAGTGGGTAAAACGCCCCCGCCCCGTTTGCCGTGATAAAAGATAGTGACAGAAGAACCACCACCATGATAGGGAGTCCCTGTTTATTTAATTCGGCTCCATATGGCTGTCCTTGTGGAGCTACAATTACACCCATCTGTCTGGCTATATTCATCCAAAATTTGAGATATATTCGCTGGTTATCCTCTGGTGGTTGCAGTTAATAATATGGCCGTGAAGAGTTGCCAGTGGGGGCGACGGTGAAAGGTAGCTTTCTCTTCAACTAGACTGCTCGAAGGTAGCTTTCTGCAGAGAGAGAGAGAGAGAGAGAGAGAGAGAGAGCGGTGAAAGGTAGCTTTCTCTTCAACTAGACTGCTCGAAGGTAGCTTTCTGCACAGAGAGAGAGAGAGAGAGAGAGAGAGAGAGTAGCCCTATTAACAACCCAAATTAAGAATTCAACACCGCCATGTCCATCTATCATATATACGGTTCAAAACATCTGTGTAGTTAACATGTTGATGGAAAGACATTGGTGGTTAATATATTAACTCGTAAGCAATTTGTCTTTATTATTGAGTTGCTTTCGTTTTTATGATTTTTTGTTTATATATATATATATATATATATATATATATATATATATATATATATATATATATATATATATGATGGTGTTGAATTCACTATAAAAATTGTGATTTCTAATTGAAAATGAATATTGTAATCTCTTCATGTAATTATTAACGTTGAGGGTATTTTAAGTTCGAATATAATAAATATTAAACGAATGGGGAAAATTTAATAAATTCTTGAAAGTGCTGCCTTCGATGTTTAAACGAATTAGGCAAATTTCATTAACCAGTTGGCCAACTCTTAAATTATTATTTTTTGTGAAAAAAACATCACTTGAAGTTGGTATAGCATTCATCGTTATGCGTTGGTTTTATTTTTTTCTTGCTCATTATTTGCCCATATCAATTTTCTGCGTATCATTATTACACACGAGAAACTAAAAAAGCTCAATGTTTCACAATTTTATTTTTTTTAGATTTGAGAAAACTTCATTCCCCGGAAAGCATATTTTATTGGCCCAATTGAGCGAGTAAAACCCTCAACTCTCAAACTTTTACAAGAGATGCACATCCTGACTTGAACTCGAGACCCGTTGTGCAGATCTCAAGCATTTACCATCACCCCACGCCACTTGGGGACTCAATGTTTCACAATGCTCCTTAGTGTTCTTCCACACTCATTTTTTACTATCCATAGCATTGTTTATGATTCTGTGAGTAAATGGATAAAATACAGGATGTTTCAGTTGTTTGTGTCTGGGAAGTTGAGGAGAGGATGAAACACTGTAAAGGGAAATGATACGTTTGATTGCGCTGTGATCTATTATTCTGTGGCATTGTTTATTTTTTTCATTTTTAGATGGCAGTCTCATCAATGGGTCGGTAGATTCTGTTCTCCAAGGGCTCAGAAAATGATTTTTGAGGCGTAGAGTGCTCTGAAAAGGATAGGGTTCTTGTGGTATCAATTGTTGTTATCACTCTGCCCTCAATTCGTTCTGAGCCTTTCCTTGGTTTTGACTCACTTAAATTTGATTTTATCTTTCTGTCAAGGCTTCATGTAAACTCTGGGAAAAGCTTCCCACCAGTTGAGTTGTTTCTTGTACTGTCTGCATGCATTTTCATGAAATTCACTCGGTGTTTGCAGGGTAAAATGGAATCTTTCAATTTTGCTGGAGGACTTGACGGCCGTCAATGTAATTTCACCAAGTCACAGTATGGTTGTAAGCCCTATGAACACGCAAGTCTCTGTGTTTCAAAAACCTCATGTTATGCTAGCATTTTGCCATTATTTATACAGTCTGCTGCCTTTGATGAGGCTTTGTTTATAGATCTAAACGGCAGGTTTTAATCTGCTCTGTTTTAGTTTGGAGTGGGAGAGTGAATTTAATGAGGTAATTTCCAGACCTAACCCGAGTCCCTTTGAGCATCATGTAAATGGTTGAAATTACCACTTCTCCACCATTTACATGATGCTAAGTTGCTACCTGTAAGGTCTCTTTTGAGCTTGCAAATTGTAGTTTCACCAGTAGGGTCTGTTCCTGTGATTGCTAGATGTCCTTGTGAACGGATTATCTCTTCAAGATTGTGCTTAGGATTGTAAGATCATACGTTTCGAATCAGTTAAAAAAAAAATAATATCATTTTTATCTTAGTTTAAATTCTGAATTATTCTGGATTTTTCAGTTTCATTTTGTAAAATTTTACGAGGAGTATCTTGAAATATTTATATAAGAATATAATGACCTTATAAGATGAATGATGATATTCTCGTAATATTATACATGTTCATAAAAATCATTTTATTGTTTTTTAGATTAAATGACACAATTCTAAATCATTTTATTTTTGGATTTGAACTAATTTTTTTTTAAATTAATATATTTAATTATATATATACATAAACAGTACACCCCGTCAAAACACTACAAAACCAAAACATTCTATTATAATTTGAAGAAAAAAAACCAACCGAAACAGTCTTGGATTAAATCGTCCCCACTTGCAATCAATTTTGAAAGACCCGACAAACGGGTACATGGATCCCAGCTACTGATAAAATTGACAGTGACACAAGAACTAACACCATGATAGGGGAGTCCCCTCCCCACAGAAACCCACACATGGATCTGTCTGGCTATATTTATCCACAAGTTGAGATATTATCTGTACACAACTTCCTGCTTTGGCTAGCCCGTGATGGTTTCTGTTTATAATTTGGTCATGAAGAGTTAACAATGGAGGTAACTCTGATTGGCAGCTTTTTCTTCAACTTTACTGTTGGAAAGTAGATAATGTCATCCTTCTCAGCAACCCATCTGCAGTAAGATAAATTTAATAGCAAAATCAACAAAATTCTATTACCGAAAACGTACCAATAAAACTGTTATTGTCCAAGACTCTTATAAAGATATTCGTCCTGATTCGAACTCGAGATTTTTACAGATTATAAGCTCTTTGCCGAGATAAATTGACAAATCAAAAACCACTATCCAACAATGCATGTCTTTTCAGCAACCCACGTTTCAAACTGTGGTCGGCCAAATGTTCTGTGGCCACCAGCAATTCAAAATGCAGCTGGCCGAGTAGACAAACAAGCCCTAAACATCTATACGATCATTCTCTCAGGAAATTATTCAGCACTTCCAAACAGAGGCCATGCTTATCGATGTGAGAGGGCGTAGCACATCAGATGTAATACTTTCACTAGGAGATAATTTTAGGGACCAAAATTACCTGTAAGTAGTGACAAGATGGTGAAGGAAGACGGAGATTTCAAGCCTGGATAGTTCCAGACCAGGGCATAGCCTTTGTCCACCTCCGAAAGGTGTAAAGCAATTGTTCTTAGCAGAAGCTCCAGTTTTCTGTAGTTGAAAAGAAAAATTATCATCTTGCTAGACAGACAGGAGGTGATTCTAGGCTATGTCAAACAGGTTTTACAGCTTTACCTCCCATCTCCATGGATCAAACTCATATGGGTTTTCATAGTTTTCTTCATCCATATGTACAGAACTGAAAGATGCCAGGACACACCATCCTTTTGGGATCAAAATTCCTGCAAAATTAAACAAGAAGTTCCTTATAATTTTCAGAAAACATCCCTTATTCGATTTTCAGAAACATGTTTTACACTACGTCAGAGTAAGAAAAAGAAAAAAGAAAGCGCACACAGACCTTCAATCTCTACATCCTTGAGAGCTTTCCTCCAAACTGCATTGATTATGTTTGCTACTCTAAGAGTTTCATTTATCACCTTGGGTCATAGACAAACAAACAAATAATCTCAAGTGATGATCATAATTTCATAATCTATCACAAAAATTAGCTTACTGGTGAGACTTTGTTCTATCTACTGTAAACTAATATTTATCAATTTCATCCTCCTTTTCAGCATTTTTCACTTACATTCTGAGTAAATTGCAGGGACATGTAATCAGTCCAGCAATAATCATCTCCAGAATCAGTTTTCTGCCTCTTCAATTTCATGTTCTCCTCCTGCACAATCACAGGAACCATCACCACCCTGCACAAAATAAACCCCAATATGCAAGAACCATTTCCATGCATCCAGTTTCAACATCTTAAGAATAATTGCTAATGTAAATGTGACAAGGTGTCCTTTTAGTACCAAGCACCATAGCAGAGATACCATCGAAAAAAAAAAAATGAGTGTATTTAATGTTAGGTGAAACAGAACATTCTATACGAATTAGAAGCGGTAGTAATGACCATGGAGATGCTACAGAAGGGGTGCATCTCTCTTCACAAGTAGTTTTTGGGGGGGCTAAAAGCAAGCCAATTGCCAAATATATTTATATTTGGAGCTGGAAATAGAACAGAAAAAAATGACATTGAATAGAATAGAAAACAATGGGGATCATCATGAACTTTTTTTTTTTGAACGCGATAAAACTAAAGAAAAACACATTTTATGGGTACAGATAAGCGAGTAAAACTCTGACTGTTCCAAATTTAAAAAAAAAATACTCGAACTCGAGAGATGTCGTGCAGATCTAAACTCTTCTATAATCATGCACTTACTAATTTGAAAATATAAAAATTCAGCCTAGAAGTATTTTTTTTTTTAATATAGTTATTTTTATCTTTTTATCCAAGTATATTTGTATTTTTTAATCATGTAACACTAACCCCACATAGATACAGTATATAAATGAAGAAGCAAAACATGATGTTTTTATTATTATTATTATCATAAATATCCATTTTGATTTAATTTTTTTAAATAAATAATCAACCATTGATATCATTTAAAAAACTCATTCATATAAATATTTTAGAGTTTATATAAAATCATTTTTCACAACCACGTCTAAAAAGCATAGTACAAATAATTTTATTCTCCCTATTTTTAGTACCTTTTACTAACATTGATAATAAAGTGATGCCTATAGTGTGGTCTCAACCCTAGCAGACACATAGTTAATAAGGTGGTCCTTGCCCGACAGCCGTTCGACTCTATTGATCGTACGGATCATAAGCGTCCACGAAATTGTGGGCCCCTTTCAAAAAGCACTCACGTGTGTGTCCATTGAAAAGACTTTTTAAGAAAAGTCAACCACTTTCACAATACGTTAATAAGCCGACAACGTGGGACCCAAGTAGCAGGGAACCTCGAATAATCCTAGCTCCTAGATTAAAAAAATGCAAACTCTATCGTGTGGTGGTCGATGCATAGGGCAGAAGATATATACCGTTAATTGCTCTAGAGCAACAGGGCAGTCACTGAGGAATTTGACAGCTAAGGTCATGGCCATGGGCACGGTTTCTTCTCCAGGGATCATCAGCTCTATAATATGTGAAATGATGAAATCCAACGATAGAGATTGCTTGTCATTTTGTTCACCAGAACCGTCACGTAAAAGAACGTCCACCGCATCATTAGGGATTGCATTTTGATGTTCATGATCTCCTAATTTCTCCATTCCCAATTTTCTTTGCTCAACTATCGTTTTTACTAGCTTGAGTATTCTCTCCTTGGCCTGCATGATTACAACAAGTCCAAACTGTCAATAAATTATTTTATTTAAAATTTTAAGATATTAGATAAAATTATAAAATATAATTTATATTATTTTATCACATCATCTTATATAAAAAATATTTGAACTTAATTTTTATTCAATAAAATGAGAATAATAAAATTCAATTCAAGATTATTGGGTCAACAAGACTGATACCATGTCATATAACCATCTCACCTAACCTAAAAACTTAAATTGTTAAATAAAATTTCATTATATAATTTCTGTAAATTGTTTTAAAAATATTTATTTTATGTCGTCCATTTCTCTATCCTCACCGATCCAAACATATTTATGTCATTTATATATTATTGTATTTTTCTCTTCTATTTTATAAGACATCTACTATTTTTTTTGAATAATAAGTAATAATTCAAAAATATAAAATGTTATTTTTACCTTTAAAGATTTGTACAATCTTGTTCCTGGTAATTTGATCGGCAGACATATCAATCCTTTGATGAATTCATCGAATTCTCTTTTAAGAAAATCAAAATCATCACTCGGATCAAGACTTATCAATGCTTTAACCAGGACTTTGAACGTGAACTGAAATATTCAAAGTAAATGGAAGTTAGTCCTAAAGTAGGCCTCGAATTTTTTTATTTTTTATTTTTTATTTACAGATCTTTAAGAATATAAACTAGAAATAGGGGAGAAGACATGGACCTTCTGGGTTTCTTCTTGGATTAGTAGAAGGGGCAAATCCTTCCAAGAAGCCATGGCTAGCTTCACATGGTGCTCGATGTCTCTGGTAATTCTAGCTTTGAATTGGGGTGACCTCAAGAAACCACCAATAAGTGCATGGACCTTTTTCTGCAGAGTCCCGTTGGTTTGAAGTATAGAATATTCTCCAAATATTTCCCTGATTGATTTAGGGTAGGCTGGAATGAAAATGTTGCCATGGTTTTGCAAAACCACTTTGTTCACTCCTGGATCCGTGGATACGATGATGGGCGTTCCCAGGATGTGTGTTTTGAACACCTTCCCGTACCTGCAGACAGACAGATTTTGATCCAGGCCTTGTTTGGTGGTTTTCATTGGTCGAAGAAGAAGACACTTTGCATGGGAAAGAAAACGATAAGAAAATTGTCGTTTCAGTATAAAGCTGAAAACTCTACAGGGACATAGGCTGCGCTTGCTGGTAGGAGCTTCAGTTTTCAACGGTCATAGGCATGGAGGTAAGCTACAGAAAGGTTGACTCGTCTAGAAAACCACTACTTCTGATCTATCTATGGCCTCTAGACCATGAAAACTTGTCGGCATTCTGAGCTTAGATGGGGTTGAAGATAATTAATTTTGTTACAGGTGAAGGTGTTATAGGCACACGTGTATTCGGAAGAACATTTTGGCCCCCCAAATCGACGAAATCTTTGGTAAAATGACAAAGAAATACGGTTCTCTCTTTTCTCCATACATGCAATTTGACAATGTATTAATTAAAATTCATTAACCACAAAAAATAGAGTGCAGAATATGCAAATCAATAGCCCTGAAAATTAATAATTTACATTTTCACAGTATCTTCTGTGTTGCATAAGTGACATTCTATATTTAAACTGTAGTTAAATTTGATTTTAAAAATAATTTTTATTTAAAAATACATTAAAATAATAATTTTTTATTTTTTAAAAATAATTTTTGATATCATCATATAATAATCTAAAAACATTATTTTTTTTAAATTTAAATTACACAAAAAAATAAAATTCAATTTTTTTTTTATATAAATTAAAAAACAATACCAAACACCCTTTATTTTTAGCAAAACCACACTATATCATCACGATCATCATCAGCAAGGCCATCATCATTGTCACCATACGTACACTTATTGTAATGAAACAACACTTATTGTAATGAAACAACAATGTTGATCAGACCAACAAATTAATTAAAACCTGTTTGAGAGTGTAAATGAGTAGCTTTTCAAAGTAATTTTCATGTCAAAATACATCAAAATAATATTTTTTTATTTTTTAAAAATTATTTTTGACATAAGCATATCAAAATGATATAAAAACACAAAAAAATATTCATTTAAAATAAAAAATAAAAATAAATTTTCGACAAAAACCGATTGCCGCACTCCCAAACGGGATAAGAAGTAGACGATCATAGCAACATGGTATCCAATTTTAATCATATATAATCCATGAAAATCCATTTATTATTATTATTATTATTATTATTATGGACACAATACATGATAACTCATGTGGCGTATCTTGTAGTAAGATTTTACAGCAGAAGTAAAACATCAGATCAGTCAGTTTATCACAGAACTTGGGTGGAGAAATGGGAAAGAAATCTATCAATCTATCTCGGGTAATTCAATGACAAGAAGTTTCATCACTAATTTCTTAATTGTATTTCTTTTCATATATAAAAAGAAATATCAGGATATATAGTGATGCTAATTACAATAAAATATCAGCAAAGAAGAAATGAAATTATAAAAAATGGAAACCCTACGGCATCCTAGAGAGACTAACAGTACATGGTATAGATGATCCATATTGGTGAGCATGCGAGGTTATACCCACTTTTTTCTTTTTAATCAGTTTTTAATCAACTTTTCATATAAAAATAATAAAGAAAAAAGCAGAAGAGATTAAAGATATGATCAGCTTTTGAGCTCACGCGGGGGGTGGAAAAACGAAACTGATCGGATAGATTAAGAGCTTACAGTGATCTGCGTTTCTCCATGAAACTAACAGGTTGAGAAGTGTAGCCGGCAGCAATGAAGTCGAGAGTTTCTCCGATCAACGGCCAGCCGAAGCTTCCCTTTGGAAGCACCCCACTCTTCTGCTCCATATTCATGTCGTTTTTGCTGCTGCTGCTGCTCTTCTCTTTACGATACCAGCACCATCCAGCAGAGATACCAACCAAAATCCAAAACACTACAAACCATTCCATTCTCTCGATCAAAACCCTCTTTCCTCTATCTTTATTCTGCCTGGAACCCTAGCCAAGGAAGCCACGAACCCTTCAACTTGATTTTAGAGCTATGAAAAACTGGCCCTCTGATAACTACATGCACTTGCTGGTCCGGTATTGCTCCCTTGTTCTCTCTGGTGTGTGGGTGGCTTTATCATGAGTTGGTTGAGAAGAAGCCTCTCTCTCTCTTCTCTCTCCTTGCAAGAGAAATGAATGAGAGGGGGCATGGATATCTTAAAGTGGGAGATTCGTGAGATCTAGAGCTTTGCGAATATCATTTATGAGTTGGCCATATTGTGTGCACCCAATAGTTTGAGAACAAGTATTTTGTCTTCACTTTATTTACTTAGTTTTTTTTTTTTAAAGGAATTACTAAATGAGCTCTTACTAAATAGGATGGTGTGAAGAAAAGTAATTTATTTTAGTATAGTTATAAAAAATGAATCAATAAAGATTTTATCTGTTAATTAAGAGGTAATATTAATTTTTTTTATTTTAAATTAATTTTTTTAATGATTTTAAATTATTTTCATGTGCGATATCAAAATTAATTTTTAAAAAAATCACAAAAAAACATTTAAGAAAACAATCTCGATTACATTGCGAAATAATCATTGAACCTATTTGGATTTCTAGTGCATGTGGATGCACTTGCAGACATAATCTGATACTTTTTAGGTGGTTATGCTGCAAAGCTTAAACTTTAAAGTAAAGTAATCTAGAATAATAGATGAATAAGTATAAAAAAAAAGCAACAACAACAAATAGAGAGAGAATAACTCATGAAATTTCACATGACTTTTAGCTCATCCAAGACATCTATTTATATATAGAACTTGAAAACTGAAACATTAATTTTTTATATTTCATTAATGTTTATTAATTACAGTGAATTTTTACATCAATGAATGTTCATGGTTCATGAATATTTATTTATTTTTTATATAATTCATGAGTGTTTATTAATTATAATGAATGTTCATGGTTCATGAATATTTAATTTCTTATAATTCATAAATATTTATTAATTACAGTTGAAAGTAATTTAATGATCATGCACTCACATCAGTGTATAGTTAATAGGGTTTTTTTACATGAATATTTAAAATAAATATTAATATTCACATTTTATTCAATAGTTAATAGATAAAACATGTAATATCTATGTTTTATTCATTGAGAGTTTTAAATATTTATTATTTGCATGGTTCATTATTCAGTGAAAAAGATATTTCCAATTATTATATATACGTGTGTGTGTGATTGTTACCCATGAACTTCTATTTCAATCCACGTACACGTTCCTCCTCTCCTCGAAGATTTCGGGCTCAACCTTGGTCTCTGTAAAAACAAAAGAGAAGAAGAAGAAGAAGAAATGTGATTGTAGTTTTGACCTTTTGGGCTATGATTTCTTTGTTCACCTAGATGGGAGCTGGTGTTTATGTCACGCAACTCAAGGACATGCAGTGGGCACGTGAGACAAGTCCACTGGAACTATAAATGGCGCCGAAATTTGTCAGCCATCTCCTTTTCCTCTCCACTTTCGTGCTGTGGACACCAGAGAAAACCTTCGTATTGTCTTCATCGTTCTCAGCACTGTCACTGTCACCGTCACCCCACGCTTCTTTCTTCTCGTGCACAAAACATTACCAGTACATCATCATTATTATTATTATTATTATCATTATCATACCTCTTTTCGGTCAAGCACTTCTGTATAATACGAGTTCTAACCCAACGAGTTTTTCTGCTAGTGTTTTTGGCCCAGGAAAATCAAGTGGAGACGTTTTCCTGCATGTTCATTGGAAGCTTTGACCACTTTTGTTCTGTACAATAACTGTGAGTTTGCAATCCATCGTGCATTACTCGTCAGATTGATCACGGGGAGTGTTATCAGTAGGAAAATCTCTCTGACAGGGACGCACTGAACATCTCAATCGGGGTCAAGATACAATCATGGAGAATTCGTGACTCCAGCGAAGCTCAATCATTTAGTATAAATGGTACAGAATGAAGTGGAACCAGTTGATGCAGAATCAAAAGAATATGGATTGCCGTTGTAATTTGTACAGCACTTTTGAGGTCCGTCAGAAGGCATGATTGGCTCGAGGAATCAACTATAGTCAACAGACACGAGGAAGTGGCAAGAAATAATTTCTTTCTGTACTATGGATTTGCAACCTAATTATGATCTAAATACATCAAAAGAAACATCAAATTGAATCATGTTCATAGTTGCAGCCAAGCATATAACCGCACAGAATAACATGGAAAAACGTTTTTCAATAGATCCCCTACAAAAAATTATTTCAATGTCTCTCGATCGATACCTTTACATTTACAGAAGACTTGGACCCTATATAGGCAATAAGGGAGAGTGCAATTATCATGAAAAACTAGGTAGCATGAAGGGAAATGCATCGCATGAAAAACTACCGTCCAATTTGTGGGCTCCTCATGTGGATCCTGCATTCTAGCGGGCTGAAGTTTTCCCTTTGCAAATATGTACCTCAATGCTTCCACCAAAGCTTAAGCACTGGCACCTTGCACCTATAGGCCAATTCAGTGTTCAAGATTGGCAGCAAGTCCTGGCTGCTGGCATGCAAAATTCTGAATCTCCTAGCAAGAAACAGCTCCACCAATGCTAGGAAATAATACATTTGAATGATCTAACGATAATTTAACTGAAAAATGGAAATGCATGCCATTTCCAGTAGCTAGTGCTGTTCAGCATCAGGTTGCATTGGCAACAGCTTCTTGGTCAAGATTGTTGTAAAATGAGCTCAATGTGGTAATAGTAAGTGCCTCTCCAAAGAGTGAAGCACGTGTTGATTTCATTATAAGAACTTCCACATAATCACCAACTATGGGGTTCCTCGCCTGACTTCCATCCTCATTTCGATTTGGCAGTGGCAGATTGGTAAATAAAACTCTATGGCCCCTATCACTCTTGCCAATAAGTTCTGTGTCTGGAGCTCTCTTGTTGGGCCCTTCCACTAAAACAAGCTGGACAGATCCAATCTGGGAGTCAAAACACTGACCTGTACTCTCACGGAAAGCCTCGATGAGTTCAGCAAGCCTCCTCTGCTTGACCTCATCAGGGACATCATCGACATAGTTCCTATGGGCATGGGTTTTTTCCCTCATGCTATATGCAAACATATATGCCATATCGTAACCAACAGCCTTCACAAGACTTAGTGTGTCTTCGTGTTCCTCTTCAGTTTCTCCACAGAAACCTGTAGAAATGAACCCAGGAATTAAGAGGGCAATATCAAAACTGTGGTTCAGCATCATACACATGAGATGTTGTATATGCAAAACCGGAGGCAATTCCTATGTGAAAAAATCTAAATTTAAATTAAATTGATAAGTATATATGGGCATCGACAAATAAAGAGGTTGGTTTGTCAAAAGAAAAGAAATTGCCTTCCCTTACAGGCCAGTTGGGGAACTTGAGAGAGCAGGGAGAAAATGGCAACGATACTAAGACAAGGAAGTAAAACTGCGCGCTCAGTGAGTATAACAGCATGATTGAGAAAATGGTAAAACCTATGAAATCCCAACAAGCACAAACTACATGGGATAGGAACAAAATCAGTACCAGACATTCTAAAAGAGTACTAGATCACGTATAAGCGTTCAGTTGGTCTTAGCTCCGACATGAACATTCAAGGTAAACGGGCCCAAAAATAAAGCTGCTTAAATTATTTTAAGCAATATCAATTAAATTTTTCAACTTGAGGATTGAAATTCCTCTTTGCAAAACATAGTGTTTTTTTTTATATATTATTTCAATTATATTTTTTATCATTAGATTCACTGAAAAATGAAATTCATAATTTTTTTCAATTTACTTTTTATAAGTTATCTCAATCTCATAACTTGAAGTTTCTTTCTTCTTTTTTTTTCTTTCAAATTCATAATGAGCTGATTGAGAATTAAATTTTATGATTTGTTTTAGTTTTATTTCTATGATATTGTCCTCATCTCACTTGGATATCATCCAAACATAAAAAGTTGTGAGAAGTGCAAGTTCCAATTTTATAGAAAATGAAGGCATTTTGATAGGATCTCTTACCAGATATGAAGTCGCTGGTTATCCCTACATCTGGAATAATTCTCCTGATTTTCTGCACAAGATCTAAGTATGCCTCTCTAGTATATCCCCTTCGCATTCTTTCCAGAACTGCGCTACTCCCAGTTTGAGCAGGTAAATGGATAGATTTGCAGATATTATGTCTGTTCCGCATTACATACAATAAGTCATCTGGAAAATCTTTAGGGTGTGGTGAAGTGTATCTGAACCGCATTTCAGGAAACTCAGAGGAAAGTCTATCCAAGAGATCTGAAAAACGTAAACCCACCTCTTTCACCTTGCACATGCTGGAGAAACCGTCACTATACTTCCAATTCGTTCCAGTCTCAACTTCCTTTTCAATCTCAGATGCATCATTATAGCTGTTTACATTCTGCCCAAGAAGAGTTACCTCTTTCACACCTTCTTTCCAGAGTTCTGCCACCTCCTTCACTATTGAATTAACAGGACGTGATCGCTCTCTCCCTCTAGTAAAAGGAACAATGCAAAACGAGCACATGTTATTACAACCCCTCATCACTGACACAAAAGCACTAATGGAATTTTTAGAGATCCTCACAGGACTAATATCTGCATAAGTCTCTTCAAGTGAAAGAAGGATATTGATCCCTTTCTGACCATATTCAACCTCTTCCAGTAATCGTGGCAAATCTCTATAAGCATCAGGTCCACAAACCACATCAACCATCTTATCTGCATCTAATATCTTATCCTTTAACCTCTCAGCCATACACCCCAACACAACAACCTTAGGTGGATGTAGCGACTGTGACCTTCCAATGGCAACATTGCTCTTCCACTGTCTCTTTAGAAACCAAAAGTAATTAAGTCTCTGCCAGACCTTTTGCTCTGCATTGTCCCTTATTGCACATGTATTAATAAATATGATCTCCGCACTTTCAGGAACATCCACAACTTCACTATATCCAGCATTCTTCATGATAGATAGAACAATCTCCATGTCATTTACATTCATTTGACACCCATAAGTCTCATGATAAATACGACCTCTTGGCAGAATTTCAATATCTGGTGGGACTTCTAAAACTGGTTCAAACCTTGACAGAAATTAAAAAAGAAAGAATAAATTCAATACGAATTCTGTTAAATACAATGCCCAACGTTCATAACTGAATTACATTTCAAGCATTTATTTCATTTTAACCCACATTTTCAATCTTTACATCAACTTTCACCAAAGAAACATGTTTTAAGAAGCATAAAATTGGAAAGTAATCTTATAGCATGAACTGGTTTCTTAAGCACTAAAGTTTCAATTTTTAAAGCAACTTTTGCTAAAGAGCTTGTTTCAAAGAGAATTCAATTGAATTGCCTTACAAGCATACGTTCAGCTATTAAGCCTTAAAGTTTTCATTTCAACGGCGAGTTCACAGAACAAACCAGTTTCAAAGAAAATGCAACGGAAAGCAGTCATTGATGTGACTTGCAGTTCATTCCTTAACTTGTTTATTAAATATTAACCTCCAAGGCTTCAATCTTTATAGCTCCCTTCAGTAAAGGAACCTGTTTCACATAGAATCCAATTGAAAGCAACCGAAATTGAATTATATTGCAAGTATTAACTTCGTATTGAGCTCTAAAGTCCTAATCTTTAGAGTTATTTTCACTTGAGAAACCTTGAGAATTTAATGGAAAGTAATCATGATCTGGTTCCCTTTCAGACATTAACTTGTCTTTGAGAAGCTAAGTTTAAATCTTTACAAAGCCCTTCTTGCTTCAAAGAGAATTCAATGGAAACCAGAGGTGATTGGATTACATTTCCAGCATAAGCTTGGTTATTTGAGCCATAAAGCAATAATATTTCTATCACCCTTCACGCAAAAAAAAAAACCCATTTCTAATGGAAACCCTTCTGTTCTAAACTTCCCAAAGCAGCATTTCCACAAGAAAAACGGATACCAGTATCAACTAAGTCATTTTAAAACAGAAATCACTAAAAATGCACATCAAAATTTAATTTTTTCCAGAACCTTTTAAGGAAAATAAATAAGAACTCACTGGGGCTGTGTTTGAGAGGCAGAAGCCGAGGCGGAAGTAGCTTGAGCAACAAAGTGGTGAAGGCCAGGACCTTGAGTGTTCTTAGAAAGGTGAGATTGAGAGAAGTTTCTTGATAGAGTGAGAGGGAGGTTCCTCTTTTTGAGTGGTCCTTTATTGAAATGTCGATAGCAATGATAATAAGAAGGGCGTGGCTTCCTTGAAGAGAGAGACCTGAGAGATAAACAGCAGCATTGCCTTTGGATCGTTGAAAGAGACGATGCGAGAGAAGACGCCATGAGAGAAACAGAGCCAAAAAGAGTGGAGTGCGTAGCAGCAGCGCTAAACAGAAGGCAGATAGGGATTACTGTCGTCTTGTCTCGCTGTATTCCCCCCTAAAAACGGTGCAGTTTTTGTAATGGTCCCGGACCGGCCCAGTAACATTTCCATACTTGAGAGAACATCTCTCCTGTACTGCTTCCAATTCATACCCAGCCCGACAGGGCTGGCCTGGCCTGGCCCAATACAAGAGGCCTTGGGAAAACACAGAAGGCAGATTCGTTTTCACTGTTCACTTGGAAAATATAAAATGATCTCAGGTCTCTGGATACGATTGTTTACTACTAGATAACGGTAAAGATGGAAAGCAAGCAAAATTAATCACGCAAAAAAAAAAGAGCAACAGAGAGGTGATCATGGATAAGTACAAAGTGACTCATCGCCTCCTGAAACAATCGATAAAATCACTTGTTAATCGCCAATTAACCTCCAATAATCCAATCTATCGCTTCATTTCAGGTACAATCACTCTCTATTCCTAGCAATAATCCTGCAATTGCAACGAAACTTTCAAATTTCTTGTCTTAAACAGCTTTGCCGCTCGGAAATGGAGGTCGGAATCCACAACTGTACAGAAGTTTCGGTTCATTAGCGACGAAAGTTGAGAGGAATCCGTCGTTCTCGAGTTTGAATTCCGATGACTTGAGTTATTTCAAGGGAGTGTTAGGGGAGAAAAACGTGGTTCAAGATGAAGATAGATTGGAGACAGCAAATATTGATTGGATGCATAAATATAAAGGATTCAGTAAACTATTACTCTTGCCTAGAAACACCGAGGAGGTTCGTTTTTTTTTTTTTTTATTAAATCCTCTGTTATATTATGAATCAATGCAGTTTGTTTATTTATTTATTTATTTGATTAGGTTTCTAAGATTTTAGAATATTGTAATTCGAGGCGGTTGGCAGTTGTTCCACAAGGTGGAAATACTGGACTTGTTGGTGGAAGTGTGCCGGTTTTCGATGAGGTAATGTAATCCTGTGTGGGGGGGGGGGGGGGGGGGGGGGGTAGTGCGTGCGTGCTTGGAGAATAACTCATGTTTAAGAGCTCTTGATTATTTGTTGTGCAGGTTATTATCAATGTGGGTTCAATGAATAAGATTATAGCTTTTGACAAGGTAGAAAGACTTGTGGCATTCATTACCAAGTTTAATAATATTTCTGAACCCAATTAGAAAGTTATTACTTGTGTTGCATTTCAGGTCAGTGGTATACTAGTTTGTGAAGCTGGATGCATATTGGAAAATCTTATTTCTTACCTGGATAACCAAGGGTAATTGTTCAATAAATCTTCATCTTTTCTCATTGGACTTGTAGTGCATTTGAAACTAAAAGGAAAAGAGATTCTATAATGTATAATAATAATAAAAAAATTAAGCTTAGTTATTGATATTTCTCCTTGAATATTGTGATGGATATTACTTTGATTGCTGATAATTTTCATGCTGAGAGTGCAGCTTAGTTATTTTTATTAATCCACCTCTATGTAGTTGGAATAATTTTTTAAGTTTCTTGAGATCTTCAGTAATTCTAGAGGACTTTGTGTTACAATATTTGAACAAAGTTTTATTTAAGAGAATTTATGAAAATCTACTGCCAGTTTGCAGCGAAATATGATACTGATTTTTCTTTACTTTGTTTTTTATTTTCATTTTTTGTTGCATTGAATTGCTTCCTTACTCTTAATGTACTATTGTCATTACACTCTTTCACACATGTTTTGATCTTTAACCCATGTGATTGAAATTATAGCAAATGGAAGTTTGGCATTTTAATTCATTCTCCATTCAAGTAAATTAAACTTCCATTCAGATTTGTAATGCCACTGGACCTAGGTGCAAAAGGAAGCTGCCAAATTGGTGGGAATGTTTCAACTAATGCAGGTGGTTTGCGCTTTGTACGTTATGGCTCTCTTCATGGGAATGTACTTGGTGAGAATTTTAATCTATTAAGTCATGATTTGTTAAGAACTTGAAGACATTTTTTTAATAAAATAAATGGTTTGTTGTGCGAGTATGATTGATACTCCTGTATTCATATGACTATGTAAAATGGGATGAATTTGATTATGTTGCTGGGTCCTGCTACATAATCATAAAATTTAGCCGGTAATGCTTGGATATTATAGGGGGGGATGTGTTGGAGTTATAGATGTCTAATCTATGTCTGTATCATCACGCTTCCGTATATGTATATTTTTTGTGATGCCAGTTATTACAAAGCATTTTCTTGGCCAATCTTACAGGTCTTGAGGCTGTTCTGGCAAATGGTGATGTGCTTGACATGCTAGGGACATTACGTAAAGATAATACAGGGTATGACTTGAAGCATCTGTTTATAGGTATATGCCAATCACTTTGCACAGGATTATTTTTCCCTATCACCAGCCAAGTTTTGCCAGATGGTCCAATTCATGTATTCTTGCTATCATTGATGTAGGAAGTGAAGGTTCCTTGGGAATTGTAACTAAAGTTTCAATTCTTACTCCCCCAAAGCTATCTTCAGTGAACATAGCATTCCTTGCATGTGAAGATTATCTGAGCTGCCAAGTATATTTTCTAGTGAAATTGACTGAAGCTTCGTCATCTGAAAATATGTTCCTTTTCCATATATTATGTTATTGCTGCAGGATATACAAATAATTAAATATGTGCATGCATACATATTTCTGGTCGATGTAGTTCTTGCCTGCTGTATCAGTATGTGCTCCACCCTCTTGTTGAATTCTTGAGAATTGTTTGGTTTGAATAGGAACTGAGTCTTTGTTTCTAGTAATCCTTAGTTCATATCAAAACATTTCATTATTGCTTAGGACCTTAATAATCCAAACAATTAAACCTAGGAACAATTACACCCTGCTACAGTACCATACAAACCGTAGACTGCAGAGTAAGCTAGGACATATGGAACTAGAAACTTCATGCTAAATTAGAATACTGGAGCTTTATCACTTCCATCTGACATTTGAATCAGATTTTTCTCTTCCAAATTTTTAATCACAACCATCTTACTTGGCTAATTGTGTTTCTAATGATTTGGATTGGGAAAGTATTAAAGGGTTTGGAATAATGAGTCTCTTTTTTTCCTGTCTTACTATTTGCATTTTGGGTGGGGGATTCAAACATGGACATGAATATAAGGATTCATAATTTTAAATGATGTGCATGGCTAAAAGTAAATACCTTTTGCTTTCTGGAAAGACCAAGGTTTAAACCCAAAGTATGTTTATAAACTTGTTTTTGCAATATCTCTCAGTTCTTTTCTGTTGAGTTTAAGAAGTGTTTTTGCCTTATTATTTTTGTCCTATCAGAAACTTCTATCAGAAGCGAAGAGGAAACTTGGAGAGATTCTATCCGCATTTGAATTTTTGGATAGCCATGCAATGGATTTGGTACAGTTGTTCTAAATCTAATGAGTGTTTCTTTTTCTACTTATCTCACATCAAGCAAGAAATTACAATCTGATTAAAAACACTAAGAAATTAAAGTATTTAATGAGTGTTTTTGTAATCACTGGTAAAGGTATATATGAGCGTAATTTGAGTTATTTGCTATGATAGCTCTTATCCTTCTCGAAGAATATCAAAGAAGTCCCATATGATTTCATGGTTTAAATGAAGGGTAGTTATTCTTAAAAAATTTCCTTACCCTACTACAATTGTTGATATTTGAGAACCTACCTTGAGTTTCTGCTATCATATTTTGTATTCAAGTTTTGTTTTCTTGATGAAATATTTGGGAAAACTATTTTAATATTTGTGCAAGAAATTTGATTATCATGAGTTTTATGTTCTGGTGACAAGCAATTTTTAGTTTTACATGTTTTGGACTACATAGTAGTGTGATCTGCAAATTCATTCTTTGTTATGGTTAGGTAAGATATTTTCTTATGTAGATTATCTTGCAGTTCATGTTTATTTTATTGAAGAAATCCAGATTTTGTAGCTACCTTAGCTTTGATTTTATTTTGTGTTCGCTTATTGTATTTCATGTGGCAGGTTCTAAACCATCTAGAAGGTGTTCGGAATCCATTGTCTTCTGCAGTACACAACTTTTATTTGCTGATTGAGACAACAGGCAGTGATGAATCTTATGACAAGTAACCTTCTCACCAGTTTTCCTCTTCCTTTATAAAATTGGATTAGCATTTGCTAAGGTTTCTATAACACCACGTTCTTCTATTTAAATTTGGTGGTTGCAAATACTTGAGGTCATGTTTCTCAGAATAATTTGAGATTTTTAATTCTGAGTGCATTGCTGAAGAGAAAGCAAGATGTAGCTTTTAATTTTTATTTGTCATCCTGAAATGCCTCACCTAACTATGCAAAACACTGGAATAAGCTCCAACCTCGAGTGTTGTCTTATGCTCCTTAATGAATGGACAATAGAAAATAGCTGTCTCATGCACCCGTTGAATGACCAATAGATTACATAACTAATATATTCCCTTGAGAGGAAGTTCTTTACAAGTTAACACCTTTCATTTGCCAGCATTGTTTGGCCCTTTAGCATCCTTGGGTTATTTTCTTTTATTCTTCCCTGCATAGATTAATCACATGATGACTGGTATGCTAAAACTGAAAATTTTATACAACTGCTTACAGAGAGAAGCTTGAGGCATTCCTGCTTCACTCAATGGAATCTGGTTTAATTTCTGATGGGGTTCTTGCTCAAGACATAAATCAGGCATCCTCATTTTGGCGTATACGTGAGGTGCCCATTAAATTCAGAAAAATTGTTTCATGTCTACCTGAAACCTTTCTGACTATTTTGTGTCCTGTCCTGCTTAGTTTTTTGACAGTTGAGAAATATGATTATCTACCTGTGCTACAAACCTTAACCTGATGTTCTCCATGTACACACTGTGCCCTCGAATCATTAGTTTACTTTTGAAACTACTTATATGGTTGTGTCGATGTTAGAAAATTCAAACACGGAGAAAGAAAATTGCTTTGGTATGATGATAATAACAAAGACCCATGCTGTAAATATTTCTCTATGGTTATGTATTAAGTATTCATGTTCCTGTGCTTCTGCTTCTGCTTCTGCTCT
Source organism: Salix arbutifolia (assembly GCA_025169955.1). Taxonomy (NCBI): domain Eukaryota; kingdom Viridiplantae; phylum Streptophyta; class Magnoliopsida; order Malpighiales; family Salicaceae; genus Salix; species Salix arbutifolia. The sequence continues at coordinate 1,312,223 of CM045908.1, forward strand.
TCATCCAATAGTAGTTTGGGAATTAACTCATGGTATAGATATTAATATTATGTTCTGTTTGTTGGATCATTTTGTTTGGCTGCAGGGTGTACCAGAAGCATTGATGAGAGCTGGGCCTGTATACAAATATGATTTATCTCTGCCGGTCGAAAAAATGTACAGTCTTGTTGAGGAAATGCGAGCAAGACTCGGTGAGAAAAGGCAGCATTACCTCTTAAATTTTGAATTATTGGACATTCATTCTGTACGCTAGTGTAAGGTTGCATTGATAGCTTGTAGGGGTGAACTTGCAGCATGTTCAGTAACAGTTTTAGCAGAATAACTAAAATTAACAATAGATGTGAACATTGCCACCCCTCAAGAGAATTGATGAAGAAACATTGTGCTGTGCATGTGCTGGAAGCTGAGCAAGAACTTCTCACTAAATATCTCTTCTTTGGGTTGTGTATTATTTAGATAGTCTACTTAATTCTGTAGAGTGTGATTGGATACTCTGCAGTATGTCCAGTACAAACTCATCAGCTGACCCCATGTTTTGCTCTCCCTGTCTATTATTTTAGGTCAATCAGCCAATGTAGTGGGATATGGTCATCTTGGAGATGGCAATTTGCATTTGAATGTTTCAGCACCGCGATATGATGATACAGTAGTTTTCTTCTCCAGTGATGTCTTTTGAGTTATTTTTGTTCTGGATGCTATGCGACTCTTAATTTATATCTCAATTACATTTGCAGATTTTAGCACAAATTGAACCCTATGTATATGAGTGGACATCTAAACACCGAGGGAGTATAAGTGCAGAGCATGGCCTGGGACTGATGAAAGCCAATGAAATATTCTATAGCAAGTCACATGGAACTGTGAGCATTTTTTCATTTGAAAATATTAGAAATGCATATTTCCTGGCATATGTTTGGATAATGTAGGGATTCTTTAAATGATAATGTATGAATTGCGTGGAATTCATTTGGATAGGTGCAACTGATGGCTTCTATCAAGAAATTGCTGGACCCCAATGGAATCCTTAACCCATATAAAGTTCTTCCTCGCTCCCTCTGCTCTTACAGCTAAGTTCCTGGACCCTTTTCCTCACTGTGGACATTCTTATCATTGCCTGTGGGTAATATCTGACTAAGCCCTGTGGGGACAATTGAAGAAAGAACTAGAACACTGTTGCTCGTATTTTATGGGATAACCATGTGCCCTGTGACGTGCAAGATGCATTGCATATGTATAATGTTGAATCACTTAAATCCCAGTTGACACTGCTATAAATAAATAATATTTCCTCTAGGCCTAAGCTGATTTAACATGTGCTGTAAGTGTGATTTTTCCTGAGATTAGTCTCTTTCTTTGTTTTCAAGTAAATGCATTTCGTAATGCAGTTATATAACTCTTGCATTAGATCCAGGCAGAATCCCCTAGACTGGATATACCTAATTTTTTGTCACTCTCTTCTCTTTTTCACCTGCTTATGCCTTATAATTCTATTTCTTTGAGCCATAAATACGTGGTACTTGTTCATGGAATCACCTCTAAAGACTAAATGTTGGGGAAATGCATCATGGGGGAAGATATTACACCAATTTTATTTCTTTGAGCCATAAATACGTGGTACTCTTTCTTTCTTCTTCTTCTTGTTTTTTTTTTTTTTTGGGGGGGGGGTCTTCTTAGAGCGCAGGCGCATGTGACCAGTGGCCACCACCTCAGAATATGCATATTATTGTCAGCAATTTACCTTTTGATCATTCATTATTCCAGATGTGATGTTACAAAAGCACTTTATGCTTCTACGGTGAGGCCAATCCACGCAACCAAGTAAAGAAACATTAGACAAAAGCAGAAGGCTTAAAGCAAAATCCAATTCTATCCCACTGTGACCGAATCCTGTTAGCTTATTTTGTCAGCCAAATACATTTGGATTGAAAGTGAAATGAACTTTTAGGTCATGCTTGCCTTGCTTGTTTCGTGTCAAGTGGGTTTCTATAAACTAATTTTTATACTTTCCTGTATTTATTTACCATTAAAAAAGTTGAATAAAAAAGGAAAATTTGACTTGGTCTCTAGGAAAACATTATCATTTTTATTTGGAAAACACTTTTAAAAATTATGAAAAAATTAAAAATATATTGTTATTTATTGATTATATCAAACTTAATCATCAATCTTTTGATTACTAGATGCCCATAAGACAAATTGCAAGGGAACATTTCCATTGATGAAGGCTAGAATATGCTTCATACTCATCTTAGAAAGAGAGGCAGATGAGACGATGATTGCATATGCGCCTGCTTAAAAAGAAAGGCAGGGGAAAATTAAGAAGCAAGTAAAAGCCGGTTTCTCTTTCTAGTGCTTTTGATGTTCGATAATAAGAACTAGGAAGGGATTTGGAACATTTTTAAATACAAAACTCAGATAGTGATTTACCCTTTTTCATAACTTTGAAGTTTGACCCGTTACCATTTGTTGTCTTTTATTACCGACCCCTTGTCACCACCCTATAGAGTTTGAGAAATTAGACAATGATTTGTCTGTTTGATGGCTACTTGCTTGCTACTAATTATTTTTTTGTCAATTATTTTTTATATTAGCAAATCAAAATGGTTTGAGAAGACCAAAAAAAATTAATTTGATTAAATTAAATAAGCTTTCCTAATTTATTTATTTTTATTTATTTTTATCCTTTTCTTGAGAATAAAACAAAAAATGAAAGAAATGTAAGAATCTGGTTTTTCGATTTGTTTGATTTTCAAACCAGGCAGAATAAAAACAGAATTATCGAACTCAGGAAACCAAACCACTTCATGACAGTTCTCATCTGTTTTGCTCACAGGGATTATGTCGAAACTATTATTTAAAATTATTTTTATGTATGGATATTATAAATAAATTTTAAAAATTAAAAAATATATTTTTAGATAAAAAAACGATTATAAATAACCTGGCAATATAAAATGTTTTCCTTTCCTGACATAAAAGAACAATTTTATGTCCCACACCAGAACCTTTGCTGTTTGCCTGGTCAAGAGGCAGTGGGGCAATAAACACTTGAAGACAACTCGACTGACTGTTGATAAGAAAGCAGCCTGGTGTGTACGGTCAAGATATTTTATGTATTTGTTCATTTATTTTCTGCTAAAAAAAGAGAGAAAAGACGTTTGTTTGATGGATGCTTTAGAAAAGAAAAGGAAGTCGATAACGTTGGATGCCTCAAAAAACCCACAGGAAGTTCAATATTTGGAAGAAACTAAATAATGGCTGGATCTTGTTTTTAAAAAGAATTATTATCATTAGAGTTTATGAACTCAAAATATTATATTTAGTCTAGTAATATGATATACAATGTTTTTGCATAAAGTAGAAATTAATTAAAAATACATTGCAGTGATGCTATTTTAATTAATTAATTAATTGAAAAGAAATTTAAGAAACATGTTAAATCTCAAAAACAAACAAGCAAATATCATTAAGTTTTTCAATAATTTTGATGTCATGATTATAAATATTTTTTTAATTAAAAAATAATGTGTACCATATTAAACCAGCAGAAAGTCTTTTGAATATAATAATAGGATGGAATTACAATTCCTAGTGTATGTAGTTTACTAAAATTAAATGATTAACCCCCAAAATCTTTAAATATTACCCGTTTGAAAGTTTAATAATTTTTGTTTTTGAATGTTTTTTAAAATATAAAATTAATGTTTTTTAGTAATCTTAATATGATAATATTAGAAATTAAAAAATATCTAATCCCTTTTCAATTTATCTAATTTATTATTAAGTTTTAATTAACGAAAAATATAGCAAAGGTAAAAGAGAACAAAAAAAGAGAAGATAAATAGAAGATATGGAAGTACTGTGGTGGGGAACACGAAAATTACCTCTCATACCATACCCTCCCCTCATAAACCGTCGCTGGTACTCAGTGTCTCTTTCTTCAAACACCCCTTCACATCAAACCCCTAAAATTCTCTCTAATAATCTAATTATCTCCCTTTCTGTATCTAAAAGCTATCTTTGCCACCATGACGAGCTCCTCTGCAACTACTCGCAAGGTTCATACTCTTAATCGATGACATGGGCTTTTGTTTATGTCGTGTTTTCTATCATCGACGATAGTAAATTTGTGGGTTTTGTTTTGTTCTAGGCACTGAGTAAGATTGCTTGCAATCGGCTTCAAAAAGAACTTGTTGAGTGGCAAGTCAACCCTCCAACTGGTTTCAAACATAAAGTCACTGATAATCTCCAAAGGTGTGATCTTCTGTTTGATTACTGCTGTGGGATGTTTTATGTTAAATAGTGTTTTCTTGTCGAGAAAATCAGAGGAAATTTATTGGAAAATAAGAAATCAAACTAAAGTTTGGATCTTTTTTTGGAAATGTTTGTAAAATGAAATTTAAGAATATGATTTTTCTCAATTAGTTTTTCAGTTTGATTAGTTTGCCTCTCGCTTTTTTTTATGTGCGGTTATTGGGATTTTTTAATTGAAGGTGGGTTATTGAAGTAATTGGAGCTCCGGGCACCCTGTACGCTAATGAGATCTATCAGCTTCAAGTCGATTTTCCTGAGCATTACCCTATGGAAGCCCCTCAGGTTTGCAATTGCAGCAGCATATTGTTAACTGTGTTGATTTTAGTGGGTCCCCCCCCCCCCCCCCCCCATGTAAAACAGTCTTGATTGTGGTGTTTGTGGTTCTAACAGGTTATCTTTCTTCACCCGGCTCCGCTGCATCCGCATATTTATAGCAATGGGCATATTTGTTTAGGTAATTATATGTATGTTCTATATTGGCTTTAAGTTAACCTTGTAATTACGATTTTGGATCGGTTGGGTAATTTGTTGTTGTATTCTGTCCCGAGTTGAATTATCTCGGCCCACTTAGCTGGGTGTTTTCCCTTTGCTACATCATGAACTTATTTATTTCAGTGTTCACTTATTTTTTGAAAGTGATGGTCTTGCACGTAATTGCTGGGCTGTTTTGGTTGTTGGTATATTGTCATTCTCCTTTTACAAGTTTTTTATTCAATACATGGCCAATTTTGCATGCATGTAGATTTCTTAGTTTTCTAGTTTCTTGCAATTTCCATTGAGTAGAGGGAAAAACCTTGATTTTTGCTACAAAAAAGATATGGTAAATCTCAGAACATTAAATTTCAGTGAGACCTGCAAAAGCCAAATTCAGGTACATTTCACTGTAACGGACATAGATATTATGATGGATAGTGAAAACCTTGGGCATGCAGTACAGTGACACCAACTGACTGGTAGCTAATTATTGCGGTATAAGCCCGTTATGCAATCCATTTGTTTAGAAATTTTAACTCTCAATGCTGTCACTAGATAAGAATGTACTTTCAGTTTCTCCTTTTCTGTTCATTTGTGATACAACTTGGACTCGTGCACGTATTGATGCATGTGCTATGCTATTCCTATTCTGGATAAGCAGGTTATTTGTTATGATTCAAGCTCCGTAACCTTGGATATGGTTCTTATCTCAGTTATTCTCTTTCTATCTCATATTTACTGCGCAACTTTAGCGTTCCAACTATATAAAGAGTGATCATTAATTACTGTCAGTGGAATTTGTTTTTAATTTGTCTTGTTGAAAGTGGTTAGATTTCTAATTGAAGGTTGTTATGTTGCTCCATAAATGTGAGAATTAATTAATTTTTACATATTGAGACATTTCAAAAAGGAACGATGAACACTTTTAATGGGGTGAGGGTTTTAATATATTATGTATCTCTTCTCTCGTGATCCTTTCAATCTAAACCTGCAGTTAATAATACTTGCAGCATTACTAGCATTTGATTATTACTGTGTGCAGATATACTATATGATTCCTGGTCGCCTGCCATGACTGTTAGTTCCGTCTGTATCAGTATTCTCTCCATGCTTTCAAGCTCCCCTGCGAAGGTTTGATTTTGCGGTCAATTTTTTATGTGCTTGCTTGCTTGCTTTACCCTCCCTCTTTAATGAATATGCTTTTGTTTTCATTGTGCTACTATTGGCTGCTGGTCAGCAAGGATATATTTGCCAATACCCATGATGAATGATAAGCATGCCTTTTAGTGATCTTATGATTCATTAGACAGTGAGTTAAGATAGGCATCAGGAGGTTTTGTTTCTTCAACGCATTTAAATCATATTTTAAAGGCAGTTTTGATTAATGGGGTTGGCCTTGCTTGCAGCAACGTCCCGAGGACAATGACCGATATGTTAAGAACTGTAGAAATGGAAGATCACCCAAGGAGACCAGATGGTGGTTCCACGATGATAAAGTGTAACAATTGAAGCATTTCCATGCTTATCAGGCCAAATAATTATGGTAGATGGCTGCCTTTAAAACTGAGGAGAGGAAGCATTCTGAAAACCAAATATTTCTGAATGCTATTTAACTCCTCTAAATGTCAATGTGTGTAAAGGAAAAATAACAATGTGTTTCAGTAATATCCGAGGATCAAACTTGACTTCTGTTCCTAGCAGGTAGATGATCATTTAAGCAAGTGCTTTATCAGCACATTTTTAATCACTATGTAACCATTTCACCAATTTCTTATTTTCTGATTTTAACTTGCTAGCATAATGCACAAGTCGTTTCCTCGTATACATGTTACTATGTCAATTTTTAATTTTGTTTTAAAATATTTTAAAACCTCTTTTTTCAAGTGAGGTTTTTTGATTGCTGGTTAGATAGTTTGCCCTTGATTTTAAGGCCTGGGGTTTCGGTTCCCGCTTCACCTGTCTAATGCCAGCAGGGCTTGTGCCTGTAATACTTGGCCTCAAACTGGATGTGAACACAGACTATCAGAGTGATCGAGTTGGAACCTGGAATGGATGAGTTGAGTTCCAACTCGTGCATTACAGGCACCGAGTTTGTCTTTTTTGGTAATCAATAATAATCGGGGAAAAAAACATGGTAAGAAGGACCTAACATAAATGGGGTGCTTAAAACACTACAAACAAGACACTAGAAGACTAGGGCCCATTAACAAAAAGCAGCCTTAAAAATTCATAAATCTTCAACCGTGGTCATAAGTTGGGAAGGTAGAACCAAATCAATTCTTTGATAAAAAATATATGTGGGTGTTGAAATTTAAAATAAATGAGTCAATTTGGGTTAACTTGCTGACCACGTGACCATGAAATATAGAATTGAGATAACTTCATGGAAAGAGAGGAAAAAAAATTAATTTCAAAAAAATCAAATATTGAAGGATTGAATTAAAAAATATATATTTATAGGACCTAAAAAGGTGTCAAAGTCAACCCGTATGAACTTTCAAACTTGTCTTGACAATGAGATCATGGTTAACCTTATAAGGCAAAAAAAAAATTAATCAAAATCTTTCATGGATGAAATAAAAATAGACCTTAAATAAAATAAATATAAAAAAGAAAGGGACCAAATTCGACATAAAAAAAATTGAAATCAAATGCTAGGGACAAATTAAAAAAAACAATTATTAAAAGGATTTAAAAAGATTTTAAGGAGGATTAAATTTGATATAAAAATCAAATGTCTAAGGAAGAAAATTGAAGAAAAATAAATCAAAAGAAGGTAAAAAAATAATAATAAAAATAATAATGTTGAATTAAATCAAAAAAGAAAGTAAGTCATAAAAAGATATTTATCTACGTTAACTTTTCAAACTCATAACCTCTTATTAGAATGGAAGCATCATAAATAGAAAAACCGCAAAGCTTCTTGCTTAACAAATCAAACGTTGAAAGACGAAATACAAAATACAAAAAAATAATAATTAAAAGAATGAGGGTGAAAATTGAAATAAGAAATAAATAGAGGCAACTATAAGTTCTCTATTAGAGGATTAAATTGGAAAGAAAAACAACTTAACAAAAAAGAGAAAAAAACAAAAAAATAAGGATTAAACTGGAAAAAATAATATATCATTAATTGGATTGAATTATAAAATTAAAAACTAAATAAGACTTTTAAAAGAATAAGAAAAAAAATAAAAAATAAAAATGATAAAGATCAAGTTGGAAAAAAATAACATATGAGAAATTAAAATAAAAATTGAAAGAATAAATATTAAATAAATATTTTTTATATAAAAATAAGAAGAAGAACATTACAATTAAGATTGAAATATCAATAACAAAGAGGTTAAATTTGTAATTTATTTATTTTTTTAAAAGAAAGAATACCACAAATCCAAGGTCAAAGTTAGAATTTTAATTTTGCAAGCCAATACCAGCAGCTTCCTTGCCAAGAAAGACATGAAAAGTCAGCAGCAAAACCATCATCTTGACCGTGTCTATTCTTTGAAAATCACTCTTTATTTATCATCTTTGTCTGAGGTCTGAGCAAACTTGAGGGGCGAAATGGATTTGGGAGAGGTTAATCACCAAAGGATAAAAACAAATGGTATATGGTTGCACGTAGCAGAGAAAGGGTCAGGACCCATGGTGCTTCTGCTTCATGGGTTCCCAGAATTCTGGTATTCATGGCGTCACCAGATCACTTTCTTGGCCAGCCATGGATACCATGTAGTTGCTCCTGATTTGAGAGGCTGCGGTGACTCCGACTCTCCTCTCAGCCCCAGCTCCTACACTGTCTTGCATCTTGCTGGCGATCTAGTAGGCCTTCTTGACTATTTTGGTGAACAGCAGGTCCTCTCTAACTCTGTTCTTCAATATTATTATTTTTTTTTGGAACGATTTGGTATATTAAAAGAAGAGGGGAGAATGTACATAGATTTGCAAAGCCAAGACACCACAGACGGGCTTGAGCCGAAGCAGAAAGAAAAAAACAAAGCAAAAAGGAAAACGGCCTTAAAGGCCTACAAAGCAAAAACAAAAAGAGGAGGGCGAAGGCGCAAACAGAACCCAAACGCTGGGGACCTCGATCAAGCGGATAGAAGGCCAGCAACGCATCAGGCCTCTAGCGGGAGACCAAGCGCGCAAAACGGCTCAGAAAGGAAAGGCCAAGCGGACTGGACTGGAGGCCCAACAGAAAACCAAAACCCACAGGCTTATACAGGCTGCCTTTCAAACTAGGCCAAAAAAGGAGACCACGTCTCAGGAATGAGAATCCAAGCGGACTGGGCTGGAGGCCCAACAGAAAACCGAAACCCAGCACAACTTAGATAGGTTGCCTTCCAACAAGGTCTCTAGCCCTCTCAGCATTCAAATCTTCATTTAAACTCCATCGAACTTTAATACCTTCAGAAAGAGGGTATTTGAGCGACAAATTTGAGATGTGGAGCCGAAGGAGCTGGAAAATTTCTTTTGAAAGATTAGTAGCAGATTTATACGTATTGTTGAAAATACGATTATTCCTTTCAAACCAGATGTAGTAAACCACTGCCGCAAGGATGAGCCGAGCTATAAGATGCCTCTCGGAATTCTTCTTCCACCTGTGAGAAGAGGACCAATGAATCAGATCAACCCAGGTAGTCGATGGCCAAAAGAGACCTGCCTTCCTGTTGATTGTCAACCAAACAATATTAGCATAGGAGCATTGAAAGAAAAGGTGCTCGTGAGATTCATTCTCCATTTGACACAGAACGCAATGCAAGTCCTCTGGATCCCTATCAATATTATTATTAATACTTGAAAATATGTGTTTTTGAATGGATTAAAAGTAGATTATGACTGATTTATCTTTGATATTTGAGAAGGCTTTTGTGGTTGGACATGACTGGGGAGCTGTTATTGGCTGGCATCTAAGCCTATTCAGGCCTGACAGAGTCAAGGGACTAATAGCCATGTCTATCCCATACTTTCCAAGAGATCCTGCTGCTAAAGCTATCGAATCTTTTAGAGAAAGATTTGGAGATGGGTTTTACATTTCTCAATTCCAGGTACCTTTCTCGGTCAATATTCACGTAATTTCATCTACAACATTTGTTTTGTATGTCTGAAGTACTGGTGCTATGGGGGATAGGAGCCAGGAAGAGCAGAAAGGGCTTTTGCAAGATATGATTACTTGACAGTGATGAAGAAGTTTTTGCTGATAAATAAGACTGATCTGCTGATAGCTCCTGAGGGCATGGAGATCATTGATCACTTGCAAGCACCAGCGGTGTTGCCGCCGTGGATTACTGAGGAGGAACTGCAGGTTTATGCAGACAAGTTTGAAGAATCTGGCTTCACTGGCCCTCTCAACTACTATCGTGCTATGGACCTGTAAGTGCAAATACTCTCACCATTTTATCCTTCATGGTTAGTTTACATGGTTTGAAGGTCTGATGAGCCCATAATCGGTTGTTTGCTAAAAGTAAATAGAATCTGAAGCCTGATCAATTTAAATTGATTTAACATTCAAGAAAATGGAGTGTTGCCAAGAGCAATGCAGCTTGTGTCACCTGCGATTTCTTTTCTTTTCTTTTCTTCCACCTTGCCAAGGAGACTGTAATGCTGTCCTTGCCATATATATATATATATATATATATATATAATGATTTCTCTTGTTATGTTTTTCTTTAAAATGCCAACAGGAACTGGGAGCTTTCTGCACCTTGGCAAGGAGCAAAGGTTACTGTTCCTACAAAGTGCATCTTTGGCGACAAAGACATAGGTTTCGACGCTTATCGTACAAGGGAATATGTGCAAGGAGACACTTTCAAAGGTTTGGTGCCTGACCTGGAAGTTGTTATTTTAGAGGGCCACCATTTTATCCACGAAGAGAGAGCACATGAAGTCTCCCAAGAAATCCTTACCTTCCTTCAGAAGCTTTCTGTGGAATAGTAATTTGATTCCATGCCCAAAATGGAGTGTATTTGAATAAAATGAACAATAGATTGCAATGAACTCAGATGCAGTAGTGGTTACCGTAGGTTTTCTTTACAATAAGTGGCCGTTTAGTATTGTGATCCAAACAACTGTTCAAATAAAATCAGTTTTTATAGTGTTCGGTAATGATAAAACACAATTTAAATTACTATAGGACCTACCAAAAAGTGGTTCGAAATCATGGTTTAGATGAAACTGAATTTTGAAGCTTTTGCTTGCGTCCGCATTTCATTTTTTGCCTGTGTTTCATGACTTGCAAGTCCTGGTTCATTAACTCATTAACGTAGCAGCTTGAAGCAACATCACGGTAGTAAGAACACTAATCACAGGCACGGATGTGAACAAAGACTATCAGAGTGATCAATTTGGAGCCTGGAATCGATGAGTTGAGTTCCAACTCGTGCATGACAGGCACTGAGTTTGTTTTTTTGGTAATCAATATTAATCGGAAAAAAAAAAAACTTGGTAAGAATGACCTAACACAAACTGGGTGCTTAAACACTACAAACAAGACACTAGAAGACTAGGGCCCATTAACAGAGAACAGGTGGGACTGGAATGGCACCACATTAGCCTCAACCCTTTGGACTAGAGGGTGCTGTGGATAATTTAAAACAAATCTTAAGAATTCATAAATCTTCAACCGTGGTCATAAGTTGGGAAGGTAGAACCAAAGCAATTCTTGATACAAAATACATTTGAGTGATGAAATCTGCAAAAAAAAAAAAAGTTAACTCAGGTTAACCTGCTAACTTTATGACCATGAAATACAAAATTGAGATAACAGGAAAGGAAAAAAAAGAGGATCAATTTCCAACAAATTAAATATTAAATTAAAAAATTAAAAAATATATATTTGTAGAATCTAAAAAAGTATCAAAGTCAACTTGTATTAACTTTCAAACTTTGTGGTCTTGATCATGAGATCATGATTAAAATTATAAGACAAAAAAAAATCAAAATCTTCCATGGATGAAATAATAAAAAAAAAACCTTAAACAAAATAACATAAATAAGAAGGGGACCAAATTCGACATGAAAAATAAATTGAAATCAAATGCTAGGGACATATTTTAAAAAAATCAATTATTAAAAGGATTTAAAACATTAAAAGGAGGATTAAATTTGATATAAAAATCAAATGTCTAAGGAAAAAAAATGAAGAAAAATAAATCAAAAGAGGGTAAAAATAAATAACAATAAAAAGAAATTATAAAAAATAAAAGAAAAAATTTAATGTTGAATGAAAGCAAAAAAGAAAATAAGTCATAAAAAATATCTATCTATGTTAACCTTTCAAACTCATGATTGGAAGCACCATACATAGAAAAATTGTAAAACTCCATGCTCAACAAATCAAGCTTCGAAAGATGAAATAAATAAAAAAACTTTACAAAAAAGATTTTTTTTTAAAAATAATTAAAAGAATGAAGATGAAGATTGAAATAAAAATAAATAGAGGCAACTATAAGTTCTCTATTAGAGGATTTAATTGGAAAGAAAAAAACTTTAATAAAAAGAAAAAACAAAAGAATGAGGACTAAACTAGAAGAAAAAATATATATCATTAATTGGATTGGATGATGAAATCAAAAACTAAATAAGACTTTTAAAAAATAAGAAAACAAAATTAAAAATCAAAATGATAAAGATCAAGTTGGAAATTAAAATTAAAATTGAAAGAATAAATAATAAATAGATATTTTGTATACAAAAAATAAGAGAAAAAATTACAATTAAAATTGAAATATTAATAGCAAATAGAATAAATCTGTAATTTAAAATATTTTTTTTTTTAAAAAAGAAGAAAGAATGCCACAAGTACAAGGTCAAAGTTAGAATTTTAATTTTGCAAGCCAATACCAGCAGCTTCCTTGCCAAGAAAGACATGAAAAGACCTGCAAGGTTGTGGCCCAGCGGTGTAGGGGTGCGCCCTTCATCTTTCAAACTTCGGTTCGAGTCCCAGTAAGAGTGGGGCTGAAGGCCTCCTCCCCTCATGTCTCTTTGGGTTCTCCCTTGCGTGGTATGCCTGTCACCCTCGCGGTGTCTTACATGCTTATTTGGGCTTGCAGGATGTTCAAGTGAGTTGGGGAATAGTCGAGGTGCGCGTAAACTGGCTCGGACACCCTGATTATAAAAAAAAAAAAAGACATGAAAAGTCAGCAGTATTTTAATTTACAAAACCATCATCTTGACCGTGTCTATTCTTTGAAAATCACTCTTTATTTATCATCTCTGTCTGAGGTCTGAGCAAAATTGAGGGGCGAAATGGATTTGGGAGAGGTTAATCACCAAAGGATAAAAACAAATGGTATATGGTTGCACGTAGCAGAGAAAGGGTCAGGACCCCTGGTGCTACTGCTTCATGGGTTCCCAGAATTCTGGTATTCATGGCGTCACCAGATCACTTTCTTGGCCAGCCATGGATACCATGTAGTTGCTCCTGATTTGAGAGGCTGCGGTGACTCCGACTCTCCTCTCAGCCCCAGCTCCTACACTGTCTTGCATCTTGCTGGCGATCTAGTAGGCCTTCTTGACTATTTTGGTGAACAGCAGGTCCTCTCTAACTCTGTTCTTCAATATTATTATTAATACTTGAAAATATGTGTTTTTGAATGGATTAAAAGTAGATTATGAATGATTTATCTTTGATATTTGAGAAGGCTTTTGTGGTTGGACATGACTGGGGAGCTGTTGTTGGCTGGCATCTAAGCCTATTCAGGCCTGACAGAGTCAAGGGACTGATAGCCATGTCTACCCCATACTATCCAAGAGATCCTGCTGCTAAACCTATCGAATCTTTTACAGCAAAATTTGGAGATGGGCTTTACATTTCTCAATTCCAGGTACCTTTCTCGGTCAATATTAACATAATTCCATTTACAACATTTGTTTTGTATGTCTGAAGTACTGGTGCTATGGGGGATAGGAGCCAGGAAGAGCAGAAAGGGCTTTTGCAAGATATGATTACTTGACAGTGATGAAGAAGTTTTTGCTGATAAATAAGACTGATCTGCTGATAGCTCCTGGGGGCATGGAGATCATTGATCACTTGCAAACACCAGCGGTGTTGCCGCCGTGGATTACTGAGGAGGAACTGCAGGTCTATGCTGACAAGCTTGAAGAATCTGGCTTCACTGGCCCTCTCAACTACTATCGTGCTATGGACCTGTAAGTGCAAATACTCTCACCATTTTATCCTTCATGATTAGTTTACATGGTTTGAAGGTCTGATGAGCCCATAATCTGTTGTTTGCTAAAAGTAAATAGAATCTGAAGCCTGATCAATTTAAATTGATTTAACATTCAAGAAAATGGAGTGTTGCCAAGAGCAATGCAGCTTGTGTCACCTGTGATTTTTTCTTCCACTTTGCCAAGGAGACCGTGTGTGTGTGTGTGTGTATATATATATATATAAAATGATTTATCTTGTTATGTTTCTTTACAATGCCAACAGGAACTGGGAGCTTTCTGCACCTTGGCAAGGAGCAAAGGTTACTGTTCCTACAAAGTGCATCTTTGGCGACAAAGACGTAGGTTTCGACACTTATGGTACAAGGGAATACGTGCAAGGAGACACTTTCAGAGGTTTGGTGCCTAACCTTGAAGTTGTTATTTTAGAGGGCCACCATTATATCAACGAAGAGAGAGCACATGAAGTCTCTCAAGAAATTCTTACCTTCCTTCAGAAGCTTTCTGTGGAATAGTAATTTGATGCCATGCCCAAAATGGAGTGTATTTGAATAAAATGAACAATAGATTGCAATGAACTCAGATGTAGAAGTGGTCACCGTAGGTTTTCTTGACAATAAATCTGGTTTATGGCTTCAAGAGTTCATGAAATTTTAAGTTTGAGAGGCTGACCTCAACCATTAACAGTCTTCCTATGTGATACCATAATTCAGAAGTATTTTTAAAAATATATATATATATATATATATATATTTTACTTTTTACTTCGAATTATATTTTTTTAGTGTTTTTAAATTATTTTCATGTGTTGATGTTAAAAATATTTTTTTAAAAATATAAAATATTATTTTAATATATTTTTAAACAAAAAACACTTTTAAAAATAACCACAATAATCACAACTACATTTCTTGTAGCAGTTCTAACGTCGTATGGATGTGTTTTGTAGAGGGTAGCTTGTTGAAAACTCATGACCAAGTTGTCTGTTGAGGCTTGGAAAGGCCTGTGGGAAAATAGAGAACAAATAGGCAAAAGCTTGCTTGACAGACCTGGGTCGAGCTTTGTTTTGATAGCGTTGTAAAAAATATAATTCAAAAGTATTTTAAAAAAAAATATTTTTTTTTTACTTTTTACTTCAAATTATATTTTTTTAGTGTTTTTAAATTATTTTCATGTGTTAATATTAAAAATATTTTTTAAAAATAAAAAATATTATTTTAATATATTTTTAAACAAAAAATATTTTTAAAAATAACCGCAATAACCACAACCACATTTCTTGTAGCAGCTCTAACGTCGTTTGTGCCAAAAAAATTTCTTTGATAGCGTTGTCAAAAATTCTACTAAAAGAGTGAAGAAAATACAAATGAAAAATCTTAGTCTCTTGTTCTTCCCAATTTTAGCAACTTCAGGACGTTTTCATATACAATAAATGTTATCGAAGAAGCAGGAACGTTTTTCAGAAGGTTAGGTGTCATGCCCTTGTAAAAACCTCGGAAACCTTCAAACCTGCATGCCCCAAAAAGCAAATTAAATTATCAGAAATAAACGAGTATATGTCAGTAAAATAGACATTTATCATCAAAGTAACATCTTAATCAACGCAACGAGGTTGTCCTCCAGCAGTGATGCGTTCATAGAATGATAACATTTCAATCTCTTTTGGATGATCCTCGGCTCACCAATAAATGGAGATGTTCACTGGTTCTTTTTCACGCATGAAAATGTCAGTCAACAGATATATAATATGCCTGCTGCAGATCCCTATAAAGCATGCAGGGGATCGAGCAAAAAACTTTAGAAAGCTATTATGTTTAAACAAACAGTTAGATTTCCTCTGTTGGTGGTAAAAATGGTAAAGTTCTGGCTGAATTTATTCTAACTGAGAGCCAAGAGAGGTCATGAGTGTAAGCCACGTAATGATGGGGCGAGATTATGGTTTAAAAGGTAGCCAAGAGGGAGAAGAATGGTAATTCTCACCGAGCAGTTTCCTTCATGACATGCCAACTATCCATATATCTTGGAATTCCTTCCATACTGGGCCGTTGCTGCATGAGAGAGAAAACACAACTCCGGTGAGAGTATAAGTATACCAAGCTATGCAGCATCCCAAGGAGCAACTCGGTTCCTCCAGGTGGAGGCAGAGTTTTGTCCATGGGCCATAAATAAGCATTGTCTCTTTCTTATTAGGATCAAGGAAACTGCATAGTTTGGAAAACATATATGCAAACACCATGGGATTTTAGTAACAGCAGGTATACCTGTAGTCGGGACCGAATAACCTGGAAAAAAAATAGTACCACAAATGTGTCAAATGCAATGACCAAAAGGTTAACAGTCATGTCTAAGCTTCACATCACTTACAAGAATGCCTACCTGAAATGGATATGTCAGAATAATGGCAGCAATTTTAGAAGAACCCCCGAGGATAGCGTAATCAGCTGAATTCTGTGCAAAGAGAGAATGTTGAAGTTGTTCAATGGAGAAAACCAGAAATGCTATGAGAGCTGAAGTTCAAAACCTATTTGGACAGCCTCATGTTTGCAAAAATGAGACAGGAGGGTAAACAACAACAAGTGCAAGCAACACCACCAAAGTTGCTATGGTTATGTGAGGAAAGTAATGATGGAAACGGAGTACAGATGAGAACCCCCCCCGCTTCCAAATTAAAATTACCATAAACTCTAATACATACCAGCAGTTGAGTATCAACACTTTCACAATCTTCTTTTCTTTGTTTGGCTTTAAAGTCAACAATAACTCTACGAAGTTCCTCGTAGGCTGTGAACTGGACAGCACCATGAGAAACCTGCTGGATTAAACAAATACCTAATCATGAAAATGAAAAATAAGGAAACAGCTGAAACAAGAAATAATATGCGCATGCATGTAAATTCCCAGTCAGTAATTTTGTCCCTCGGATCATTTTAGACCTCGATCCTACAGCATCAACTGTCAACTAACTTACAAGCTGAAAGACATACTTTTATTTCAGTGACTTAAGAGACATCTTTCCCTGTTTGTATCAGCATTAGATTATTATTCATCCAGAGAGGTTTTTACCTTATGTCTCATGTGTCAATCAACTCAACGGAGTCTCATTCCAACCTCATTGGAATCAGTTAAATTGCACCAGAAATTAGCTTAAGAAAACCTTTAAATGACATGATAACTCATAAATATGGATCAGACGCTGTTCAGCAGCTATATGCAGTAACGCAACTTCACTAGGTCACAGCTATCACCAGAATGGTATATCCAGATACATTTGATCGATGTCAGAGGTTCCTTCATAAAGCAGCATGTCATTGATTCAATAGGATAATAACAGAGAAAAGCATCAAATTTTAATGACCATATATGGGGAAAAAGTATCAATTCATTTAACAAAACCTGTGTACCTGAACCATGCATCTAATTGACAATCCAACAGACAGTAAGAAAGGCATTCAATTAAGATAAACCTGGTAAATACCAGAAAAAGACTGGGAACAATTCCTTTATACAGTGCTCTCCATCCTTCCTCTCTCATAATTGTTTTCACGGCATCTGTAATTCAATGACAACAAAAATGCATTTGTGGTCAGAAACAATCATGATGAAGGAGTACCGAAACACAAGCATCAAAGGATATCTCAGAGAGCACATTGATAGCAAGTTAATGAGAGGTGCAGAGCAGACCATAAAGCCCAGAGTATGGCTGAGTTTGTTGAAGAGGATTCTGAAGCTGCAATCTTGTCTTTACAAGCCAGATAGGATTTGTACAAAAGGAAACCTTGGAAAGGAAAAGGACACAATTATCAATATGCAAGACTCTTGTTGAACAAAGAAATGAACCAACCTATCTTCACTAAAGCAATTAGAAACAAGAAGCCAACTTTCAGTGAATAGATGTCTTGAGAAACCAACCTCCTAAATGCACTAAATACAGAAAATTTTCAACACTGCAACTAAGAAGTTGTTCCAGAGCACCTCTTTTGATGACGTTATTGACACTAATTGTCACTTCTTATCACTACATATTTGTTGATGTTTTCAAACAAAAGGGATGTCTGAGTTAATAACCAGTTAACAGTAGCCTTTAGTTTCATTGTCTCAGGCACGTTTCTGCATAAATTGTATGGTTCTTATTACTTATATGCCAACATTGGGAGTTCCTTATGCTCTTTTGCTCCCTATGTTTAAAAACTTAATTCTAGCTTGCAAAAACTATTTTTTCAAAATAATATAACATCACTGAAGATTCAAATACTCACCAAAGCTCCAGCTTCCGCAGCAGATGCGAGATGAAGACCAGGGCTTAGCTTCTCGTCCCTGTTTTTAGAATACCTTTGTTTGGCTCTACTATAGCTACAAATAGAAAGATTAAAAAAAACCCTTCAAGTGATCTATATGATGGACAAGAATTAAAACATGACAAGAATAAATGCATCATGATGGAAGAACCCTTTAGGGTTTACCAATAATGTACTGTCTTTGAAGCAGATAAGTATCAATAAGAAGTCTGTTTATGGAAGTCCTAGAATATCTAAACATTCAAACCAAGAAGAAAGCAAACAATATTATATGAAAGAATCATTTTTTATGTTAGAAAAGGCATGTTAAAAACCTTCCAAAGTACTACTTGATAGTGGTTGGTGAAAGCAAGGACAGATTACATACTAGTACACTATCAAAAGCGAGACTTACAAGAAAAAATATAAACCCCAGGAAACAGTTGAGCCAAGAACTGCAGGAAAGAAGCCTGCATAAAGCCCTTTTAATCCCTGCCAGCACAAAGGCATCATTATGTTAGCAAACATTCGATCAGACAATAAGACATCAAACAGAAAGAAACTTTAAGAACTTGCTTCCCAAACTCAATCACAATCTATTACTTTTATTTATCAAACTCGCATAAAGACCTTCTGGATTAAAATGGGTTCCTTCAAAATTGAATTTTAATTCTTAAAAAAATTAGCTTCTCCATATTTTACACCCCATTTGGTTTATCAAAACAACATCATAATCATGCATATACACTGTTAATCATTTCCATAGCTGATCCCACACTCCTTCGAAATAACCAAAGAAACTAAATGCAACAACTTTATAATCAAGCAGCAATTTTTCTTCTACCCCAACAAATAATATCCCCCAAACACACTTTTCAACACACAAAATCAACCCAGAAGCGAAACAAGCAACAAAGAAATATTTAAAAGATATTTAAAAAAAAAATTAACAGACACCCAATAGAGTAGGTGATTACCTCTAAGCGAGCAATGTTTAAAATAGCATGTGCAGTGTTCTTGTAAGCTGGGAGATTGACGAAACGGCCATCGTCAACTATTTAGAAACATTCATTGTTTTTTCGCTGCTATTAGTATCTTTCAAATGTTACAAGGCCATAAGAAAAGGAACAAAAAATTGATTCATTGAATGAAGAGAAGTAGACTACCTTGGAATCTAGTACGCACGACATCAAGAGGGTGCACGGTGGCGACTGTGGCGAAGCCTGCGACGGCACCGGCGGTGGCATTTTCCCATTGCCATCTTGAATCTGACATTAGGAGACTGGAATTTGACTGCGTTGGCAGAAAAAAAACTCGAAAAATAAAAAAATAGAACCAACGACTTGTCGTATGGGTTAGTTTGTTGAGAGACGGTCTGTGAGTGGATGGGTAGGGTGCACTCTCAAATCCTGTATCGATTCCTTAATAACACCGTATTTATATACATGATATATGATACTTGATCCGATATTTAATAATATATTTTTCCAATTTTTATCAAATATATTCATAATTATTAAATTCTTCAATTCTCAACATTAATATATATCCACGTACTTGTAGTGCATGGTATCCATAAAGCTGATTGACAGGACCCTTTTAAGCTGCAACATTTCTTTGCAGGTTACAGGATTCATTGTATTGTCTGCTCTAAAAAAGCTGTGCAATGTCGTTTGAAAGATGATAGTATTTATAGAAAACTTGGCACTGCATCATATGATCATGCTGGGCAGAGGAAATTTGATTTCAAGCATCCATACTCTCCATCTTCATTTCATATGCTGTACGAGGAATAGAATGCTGGTGATCGTGTCACCTTGCAACTTTGATGATACAAAATCATCATTGCAGGTTCTTCCATGGACTCAAATGTTTCCATATAACATGCCATGTCCAAAATATTATAGCAAGTTTCAAGAAATCGAATTCAAAACCTGATACAGATAAATATTGATCTGGTAAATTGAATATGCCGAAAAGCTTTCATTAAATTCAAATTTCACTTTGAAATTGTCTCGTCCAGCATATGCCACAAAACGCTAGGCAATGAGGGACTGAAATGCCAACAAAGAACATGCACATCTATTTCATAGAGCCAGACATGGTTTTATTGCTAATTCGCAAGTCATTCCATGAGATTGTTTAATTTTAACTGAAACCATTTTCAAGGCCTAGTTCAACATATATTTGGCCTTTCTGCAGCTGACTGATAATACAATAATTACCGCCAAAAGCCATGTAAATATGACCCTTTATCTCCAATACTCCTTTTGTCCAATGCTGCAAGGTAAAATGTTTCTGAGAAAAACATCAATCCCATAGTCATAAGAATGCTGCAAGGCACAATCCATCGAGTCCTTCGCGGATCTATCATCAAAAAACCGATTCTACAACTGGTTTTGCATTTGTCAGGAAATTAAGGGAAGTTACAATTGACAAAAATAAACTAATTTGAGCTTAGGCTGGCTGCTCCAAGTGGAGAAGAGCAATAAACTTTTTAACAAGGAATGTTCTGTAATAATGATGAAACCTCTATTAATTTCATCATCTGCCAGCAAATCCAACGTTATACATCAGCATCAACTGCTCTTGATTTCAATGAAACTTGCCAGTGCAGCCTTCCACTTTTTGTTCTTTTAACATTTATCCTCGGAGGAAGCCTAACCAACAAAAGCTAATTATTATAAGGTGCTGGAAGCTAATAGGATGTTGACCCAAAATGAAAAAAACAAGTGATGCATCCATAAAACTAAAATAGTAACAGCGATAAGCAGAACAACAATGTATTGCAAATAATTAACCCAGTGAAACTAGCTCTAGCAACTATGTTGTCCTCTCTTATCCCTGCTAATGCAAAAAACACATGCACAATACCATACAAGCAACATATGATATTTAGAAAATAGAGATTCTATGTTGAGAATGCAGCTATTAATACATAGATATTACATATTTTTGGTCCTCGGTCCTTTCATAAAGGTGTTGTGGAATAAAAGATGTATATGCGAGAGGTAATTGTAAGTGCAAGTTGTAAGGGTTATATTTTCATGACTGGATTAAACATATTGGTTAAAACGAAGTTAAAGATTTGTGATTATACTGTGATATGTGCCTGCTCATGAGGTTTGCTAAAGGAATTCCCACTTGATCTGTGCTAATTTTCACATCAACTACAGCAAATGGTCTACCTTTGCAAACACAACTAGTTAATCAACAGATGAAACATCTTCCCAAGCTTTCTTTTCCAAAGTAGCTCCTTTTCTGGATGAAAGATCTTAGTATCCAAATGATCGGGATTCAAGAAAGTTTCTAGATCCCCTCTTCAAGCAAATTACTCCTAGGACAATAACTGGATAGTTGACAAATTCCAAAGAATTATCATCATACCAGATCTTGAAACAGTCTCAAATGAGTCTGCTAAATAAGAATTTAATCTCTTTCCCTAGTTTTCCTATTTGAACATAAAAAACTACCTCTCCAGCTCTCCACATACCAATCAACTCATATGTTACTCAACAAACAACCATTTGGTAATGAACAGTAGAATAAAAAGTAAAACCCTGCCCCATCATCTTGCATTGCATATCTAATCTTATAAATTCAACAAAGCAAGATTCATCAACATAACCCAACAATCAAAAGCAATGCAGCTACACACTCCTACATGCCTCATCCAAACAAATAAGTTAACAATTTGCACACGACTTCATTAACCTAACCTTTCTTGTCCAAAAGTTAAATCTTTTGAAAATTAATATTGCTAAAAAACCAAGGCATGCTAGCCATCCATAACCAAGTTGCATTTATATCGCGACATTCTGTCCATTTGAGTTTTAACTGATACTCCAAGTAGTCTCACGCTCCCACTTACATTTTTGTGCTATTAGATTCAATATTTGTATATGATCAACATTCTTGACTTGCAGTTATCAACTATCAAGATACATATATCCCCAAAATTCCTAACTGTTGTGGCACCAATTTTTGTTCCTCTTGAACAATGCCACTATTCTCAATTGAAATCATTCCATCCTCTCTACCCAAAAAGCCCATCTCAGTTTCCAGATAAAAGTTCTTAATCCACTTGATATCAATCATTTTCAAATTATTCAATGTAAGAGTAGCGATTGAAACAGGCTGATCTAAAAACTACTCTGCATGAATTAATCTCTCTCCACGAAAATGAAAAACCGATCACGTTTCCATGTAAGAACAAACAACTTTATGAAACACAAGCTTATAGCCAAATTAACCAGAACGAAAGAAAAAGTAATTGAATTTCACATTCAACTTTACAGACAAAACCCTTTGCCTAAACTCTAAGTTCCTAAAAAGAAATAAAATTCACTCAAAAAAAAAGAAAAAAAAACTCACATTCTTTATTCCATTGTAACTTTAGCCCCTACTCCCTTCATTTTCTCAACAATCTTCTCAGCTTCATCTTTAGTAACTCCTTTTTTCAACAAAGTTGGTGCCTTTTCCACTAAATCTTTAGCTTCCTTCAATCCCAAATCAGTAAAGCCTCTAACTTCCTTAATAACTTTAATCTTCGATGCCGCATCAAACCCTTCTAATTTCACATCAAACACTGTCTTCTCCACCTTCTCTTCCGCCTTCGCCGCTGCTGCCCCACCAACAGCTCCGCCCTTCATCCCCGGTCCCATACTGAACCCCATTCCTGGCATCATCACTGCCATCACTGGCATTTCCTTAATCTCCAATTTAGTACGCAAAACCTCAGTTAAATCAGATACCTCTAGAAGGGTTAATTTTGAGAGTTCGTCCACAATTGAAGTGACCCTATCAGTTGTTGGAGGTGGCTCTTGTGGAGATGGAGTTGATTCTTGAGAGGGAGATGTGAAACGGCGAGTGAAATTTGAGGATGTGAGAGTGAAATTTGGGGGTTTTTTAAGGTTTAGAGTTTTGTGGATTCGAGAAATTAAGTGTAAAGATCTCATCTTTAGGGGTTATGGGTTATGGGTTATGGGTTTTGCCTGTTCTTTGAAATCACTGAGTGAATTATAGGAGCATTTTTGGGAAATGAAGGGGGTCAGTGTGGTTTTCCTTCCCTTGAAGCTGAGAAAGAGAAACTGCGGTAACTGTAAAATCCAGGCATAAACCCTACTGCTGCTATCAAACAGGCTTTGCTGTTTGATTCACTGATGGGCTGAACCAGGCATAGCCTCTAACTAGTCTATTGCCTGCGCGGTGAAATTATTATTTTTTAAAAATATAAGAAAAAATATTATGCCTTTAAAATATTGTTGTTTTATATATATAATATCACATATTGGATAATCCCGGTTTTTTATCATGAGTTCTCTTATGTTTAATCATTTTTATATTATTATATGATAAAAATAAATATTTAAAAAAATAAATATCAATTCTAAAATAAATATTTATTTGAGATCATAATCATATAGAAAATGAATATAAATAAAATATGCATTATATTTCCTAACCAATCAAATATTGAAGAAAATAAACTAAAAAATACATATTTGGTCAGTGAGCAAACCGATAAAACATGTGAATTGGGTAACCTATTACAGCACACCAACCCCGTGAATTAAGTTATGTACTCCACTCAGATTATTTTCTTAAAAATTATTTTTTATTTAACTAAATGATAACAAAAATAAATTATCATAAAATTAAACATCAACCTAATACCCAAATATTTTTTGATATCGCGATAATCTTATAGAAAATGAATCTAAATCCATTATGAAATTGAATTCTCAATTAATTCTAATATCTATAGACAAAATCAAAAAATAAAAAATATACTCGTCAAACCTGTGAACCATGTCAACCAACCAAACTTGTGAATAAATCTATATAGTTTATAAAGTTTAATAATATAATTTTATTTAAAAAAAAATTGTAGCTATATCAAATAAAAAAAGACGATAACAAAGTCAAGTTCGATAAAAAAATTCATCAAACTAATAAATCAAGGCAACTTAAGTTACTATAACAAGTCACTTTAATAATATAAAAAGTAAAAAAAAAATACAAAGTTCAATTCTCAATCATCTTAACATTAAAAATTAAAAGAATAATTACAAAAATTTCAAGAAAAAAGAAAAAAAAACAATATTAAATGGATTGTAATCTATAGAACAATAGGCGTTAGGTGCCCTGCATCCTTTAGTTTTTGTTGATGTTGGTAGATAATTGATTTCTTCTTGATTTCATAACTTTTAGTTCATTTTAACATGGTTATTTAAAAGAGTTTTAAAAAATTACCTAAAAATAAATGGATTGGGATAGTTGCTATAGGATCCAACACTATTCACATTCACACACACACAAAATACTATGTATTTTTTTGGTATTTTGTTTTGTTTTTTGAAGTTCTGTCCTAATTGAAGATATTTTTTTTATTTTTTTAACTTATTATTCATAATGAAATTAAAATAAAGGGAACCAAAAAAAAAAAGTTGTCAAACATAGATGATGTGCTAGAAGTTTTAGAAAAGATACATTTTTGTTCTTCAAATTTAAAAATAATACAAGTTATACAATTTTGGTACGAAAGTTTATTTATGTTATGTTTTAGTTTCTCATTGAGAGAGGAGAGATAAAGGTTACCAAGTTCTAGTGGCAAAGAGAGAGAAAATATAATTGACATCAATTTAAATTACCTAAACGATTGATGTTAGTGTCAAATAGTTTTTTTTTATGAAAGAAATTTATATTAGGTGTTTCTTTACATATAAATTTTGTGATAAAAAGAAAACCTAAGTTGAGGTAATTTTTTTTATTTCAGGTTGATTTGATTTTTTGATGTCATAAATAAGTTTATCAAGATTTTAAGATATTTTAGGTCCAAACGAGTTGAAAAACCAACTTTTGAGTAAAACCTTGATTTTCCAACCACTACAATGATCATAATTTGGGCAAATTCAAACATTGTATTGTCTAATTTGTTTTTTCCAAAAGAAATTGAGGTGGACGATATGTCATCCACCATAGATGCAAAAACAAAAAAAGAGTTTAGAGTCATGTGGGTCATAACAAAATAGGTCAGGCGAGCTAGCATGACTTGCTAGATCCAACAATGCCTGATTTGTTTTTCTATTTTTTTCATTGAAGATTCTTTTTATATTCTTTTTTTAAAAAAATTATTTATTAATACTCACTCTCATTATTTCGTTTAGAGAGATTTTGTAAAATGTTAAATATTTTTTGGTTATGCATTTAATTTTTGAAGAGATGTTTTTAACTCAACTATTATTATTATTATTATTATTATTATTATTATTATTATTATTATTATTGTCTTTTGTATAGATGAATTTAATTTTTTAAAATAAGAAAAAAAAATATTTTCAGATAATATTTATAATATATACAGCCTTGCTAATATATATTTTATTTTATTTTATTTTATTTTATCAATTTAATACACACACACACACACACACACATATATATATATACATATCTGTTTTTATTATTTCTTAATTGAGTAAAAAAATATCAAAATCTAACGGACAACCAATAAAATTTCTATAATTGTTTTCTTATTGAGTTTTAATCGAATTAGGAACTAACTTGAGTTTTTATTTGGATTATACTGGTCAATACTTTCCCTCTATTTTCTTATAAAATCCAACTCGGATCATATTCTGAATCGAACAAGATAGATTTAACCCGCCAGCTAGTCCAGGATTCATCTCTTCTTGTTACATTTTCAGTGATGTTGGAATGATATAGGTAACATTCTCTGCTTGAGCTGAAGGCAATTTGTTTCTGGTCAAAAAAAGAATTGAAAATTTATGAGCCTGCACAGTATGAAATCGAAAGTATACTGATCGCCATAGAAATAACAGTAAGCAGATGGGTTTTAAGTGATTGTTATTCATGAAAGTATACTGGAAGCAGCCAAAACAAAATGGAAACATAAAATTTATGTTTGAAAGAACTTAAGAAAGACAAGACCATAGAACAGGAAACAGACACGATGCACTTCAACACAACATATTTGAAGCATAGATCTAACTAGGTACTGCAATTCAAGCATTAATCTTCCTGCAACTCTTTCTAATCTCTCCCCTGTAACCTGTCAACGGAGAGATATTTCCCATCTTAACCATGGACTTGGCAAATTGCTCAAAGAAAAGCTCCTGGTTCCCGGCATATTTCTTGACCAATTCCATTGATGCTTCATTGTTTGTCAGGAGAACTTGGTCAGAGCTCAACAGTCCCTTTGAAGCCAGTATGTTATTGAAGTAGCTGTTGTCGAACTTTGTTGGACTTACAAAGTCCAAGAAAAACAGGTTCTGGTCACCTCCTGATCTGGGGCACCTAGTGCGCAATTGAGCAGCAAATGATTGTTGAAGAGTGGAATCAGGCTGCCCATTTCCTGACTGGTTGTAAAGCCTCTGCCTGAAGCTGGTGCACCGAGCATTTCCAATTGTGTGGCTCCCTGAACAAAATTTTCGGAACTTAAGGACCTTATTAATAGTTTGCGGAAGCTAAAAGAAGGGCATTGGATGAGTTAATTTACCAGATAGTGCTACAAGGTCAACAACACCAAGGCCTTGCAACTTGAACTTGGTAAGAATTGTTTGAAATGTGTTGTTTGGAGCAGGAATATTGTTGTTAGAACCACTCAAACTTGCACCTCTAGAGTCCCTTCTTCCCAATGGAACTTCCCAGCTAGGACCTCCAGTCTGTGTGTACATTAACAAAATCTGGTTAGCTCTGGAGTTTTCGTTAACTAAGGAGTGTGGTTGCGGTAGCTTTTTTCAAAGTGATTATCGTGCCGAAATATATCAAAATGATGTTTTTTTTTAAAAAAAAAATCATTTTTGAAATCAGCACATCAAAATGACCTAAAAACACCAAAACATATTCATTTAAAATGAAAAAAAATAATTCAAATTTCGGCTAAAAGCTGGTGGGATCGCAATGCCAAACGGGCACTAACTCTTACGTAACACTTACAATAACAGTAGAATCTCTTGCAGCCAAAGCCATGATATCAGCACAGGAAACAGTTTTAGGACACTCCTTCTCTAGTGCAGATTTAATCTCGTCGATCACTTCAAATCCTCGAGCTGAGTTTCTGTTTGGATTTGACCCCTTCTCACTTGTTATGCCTCTACTGCTGTCTAGCAATATCGATGCATCACAGCCCTGCAATTTTAACAACAGTGTAGATTATTTTAGTCATGATGGTAGAAGAGCTAGTGATGATCAGAGTTACATATAGTAAGCAATCAGTTATAGACCTTGACAAAACAGTCATGAAAATGGAGCCTGACTAATGAAGCTGCCATACGAGCTTCTTTAGCTACTGCCTTGGCTACAATGGAGTTCACTATTTCTCGAGCTTTCGGGCATGACCTATCGTAAAACTGTGGGTAAAGGTAGCCACCAGTTGTCTTGCCACAAAGGCAAAGAGGAGCAAATGCAAGAGCAAGAACTAAGACAATGCTAATAGACTGAGCCATTACTGCTTCAATCTTTTTAGACTATCACTTACAAAACCAAGACTCCTTCACAGAAATGCTAAAATATAAGATGAATCAAGTTTCAAAAGTTGATATGATGAGAGAACTTTAGATGATCTTAGGGTATTTATAGAAGGAGACTTATGAAATAGCCTTGAGAGATAGTGGCAGAGAAGGAAGGAAGGGAACAAAAGGTTGGAGTTGGTAACTAACTAGCTTTTCATCAATGGAAAAAACAATAAAGAAAAGATAGAGTGGTTACCTATTCATTCTATTAGTCAAATTGATACAAAAGTTGTAAGGAAGCAACTAAGCAGTTCCTAAATTGATTCAAGTGAAGTAAGCTCTTAGGTCACATTAACTAGATGCTTACAACTTAGCAGTACATTAGTTTCGTATCATCATTTAAAATCTGTAATGGGTTTTATGTAAAGCATGGTACTACCATGTCTGTACGACATTGTGTGCTGATATATACATCCTATCTAAATCAATCCTTGATAACTTGAACTCCAATCTTTGCCGTGGAAAAAAACCAGAGTGAGCATGTAACTGAACCTCCTTTTTCTAAACTGCCGGATGCGCAAAAACAGATTTTAAGGATGTTTTCATTATCACAAATGATAGGGCTAATTATCATCTTCATTGCATAGTTTTGTTTAAATCCCTCGTTCATGACTCAAGTTTGGAGATTTGGGGGTGGCCAAATGATATAGTATTTTATAATTTTCAGTCCCAATGTGAAGACAAGCATTGATGAGAAATGCCGCGGAAAGAGAAGTAGATTCACCTGCTCTATTGACAAAATGGATGATCTCAAACATTTGACTTCAAGTTAATTCCAGGTAAAGATAGTATCAATAGTCTGAGGCCACTGGAAAGCAATTCAGCAGCTAGCTGTAAACATCAAAAGAGGTTGAAACATTCAAACTGTTTCTATCAACCTCTGATTACCAAAGCTGTATCCGTAACAAGCATGCTAGCTTCTCTTATTGTTGATTTGCTTATAAATAGAATGTTAATAAGAGATTAGATGGAATAAATCAAACCCTATTGAAGGTTCTAAGGTTTCATACTGGTATGATCTTTTTTGGACTTGTATAATCTATATTAGTAAAGCACCTTCGTCTCTTTTCTGTTATCTGTGTGTGTGTTGGCATGCAAATACTATAAAATAGAGCATGGGAATATCATATCAGACCAACAATGTCCGAGAGTGCTGCTAGGGTTGGACAACAACTCCCAAAAGTTGGTAAT
This sequence comes from Salix arbutifolia, assembly GCA_025169955.1. NCBI lineage: Eukaryota > Viridiplantae > Streptophyta > Magnoliopsida > Malpighiales > Salicaceae > Salix > Salix arbutifolia. The sequence continues at coordinate 1,341,180 of CM045908.1, forward strand.
TCTTGGAAAGCATGCAGCCTTCTATGGCTTCTTGGCCTGGGAGAGAATATTGGTTTGCCCTTTTCGAGTATTGACTATTCCTAATCCTAACAACTCTTGCCTCGATCCATAGCTTGTCGAATCAATCAATAATCCCTTTTTTTTTAAGAAATCCGCGTTGACTGTACACGCTGCAACTTGTAAATAGTGGACCAAAGTAGTCATAATATTATGCAAAAGGAAATATAAAATCCATGATTTGATCTCAAAACCGCCGAGTAAAGATTTGGTTTGTGTTTGAATGTTTCCTTGTGTTTCTTGATTCCCTGTAATCACGCTTTTCCTTGATTATGGAAAGATACAATACGCACCAAAGTTTTAAACCCGGTCTCCCCTTGCCTCAAACCTAAGTGGAGCAAATTATCTTAATTAATTCATATTAATTCAAAGATCTTGTTTTTTTTAAAATAGTTAATAAAATATATTTATTTATTTATTAAATCAAACAAGTTTTGACTTGCTGAGCGAGGCAGATGTCAATCCACCAATCAAAAATTGATTATATTTGACCAAGTCAATTTATATTTAATTAATTTAAAATTCATCCCAAAATAAATATCAAATTGCATGTCATAATTGACTTGTTGAGTCAACCCACGGTGGGTTAAACAATTCCTAATTGATTATTTACTCTCAAATGCTTATATATTGCTGTTAAAATCACAAATTAACTAGTAAAATTAGACTTACACTTCAAAAAATCAATAAAATCAAATCGAATTTACAAGTTCATAAAATTAAGAGAAATTCTATGCAAGATGAGTGATTTCCTTGGTTTTGCAAGAATAACTAGTTGACCAATTCAAGATTTTCCCATATCCAATGCATCAGTTGCCTTGTTTTTTTTTCAAATTTCCTCTTGTAATGAAAGTATTATTCTAAAATATTTTTATTTTCTGCCATAATTTTTATTATTTATATCTCTTTTTTTATTTATATTATCATTAATTATAATATTATTGACTCTTTCTCTATCAGATTTTAATATAATTAAAAATTTCCATCTAGAATAGTATTATATTTTTACAAGTAGAATTATATTTATCACTTGGCTTGAATTGTCAATAAATAAATAATTAAGAAAAAATACTTGTAATTTTATAAGGATCAAAAAAACATTTTGGCATCCTTGCTTGTCTTGTCTAGCAGTTCATCCTACATCCACGCGGTTGGTGACTTGATACCACCCATATATTGTAACCAGGATCTACAGAAAAGTGAATTTCCAAAGCAATTAGCAAATGTTTTATTCCAGATCAGTAAAAAATATGTCATCCTGGCAGGTCTTGGAAGAATGATGAGCTGATTCTAAGATCGAGAATGAGATAAAACAAACTGGAAGCACTTGAAACTCACGAGAAATGCTTATTGTTAATTTGAACCCTCAACAATCTCTTGTGATACAACGTATAAAATTCTCTACCATCTTCATTTGATGCACAAAAAAATTGCAGATAATTGCTTGAAAGTAATGGTTAAAAAAGGATACAATTACCTATAACTCAAAAATACTTTCTATTGCGTGGTCTCCATATTCCCTGACTGAAGCTGAGGCCTGCAAGCCTTAAATGGAACCGTAGTTTCGTGTGCTTTGCTTCCTTGTTCCCTGAGCTGTGGCTGATGGCTGTTCCCAGGAAGCTTCACTAGCATAGCCACTGGCATTCTCTTCTGGTCGTGAATAGCCATTACCTACTCCACTTGCCTATTTTTCAGAAAAGCAAATTAGCTGCTAGGAAGACTATACATATGCAATGACCATACAGATTTTTCACCCACTCGATGAACTTAAGCCGGCTGGCCTGTTCACAGACCCCTTATCGCTTACGTGAAAGTCTTATTAAGTCCGCTCATTATAGACCATAGTTTAAAAGTAAAAATCAAATAACACAATTTGCCAGAAAAGTTATGTGAACTTACAGTTTCTAAACATGCAGTCAAATATGTCATGCCTGGCAATGCATCAATCCCATGCTGAATTCAAACAATAAATCAACGAGTAAATATAGATGTATATTATTTCACAGCTATTGTGAAGAGAATCAGAATCTATAGATTATCTCATGCTGGAAAGGAAAGTAAAGAGGCCTACCAGTCGTTCCATGCGTGTTTTGTAAATGAATCCCCCAACACAAAACAGAGTTGACGTAACAATGAATCTGTTCCATGCCAATGTGTTTAGTCGTCAAAATTCAGAATGGATAGAGAAACACCCATAAGAACCAATAACATGCCAGTGAGGACATAAAATTTCTTTTTTCCTTATCAGTCACTGAAGGAGATGAAGAATGTTAAATCGACTTAAAGCAAGATAGATTCTAAATATAGCCCATACAAAATCTACTTGAAATTTGCTCTTGACACTTAAGATGGAGAAATCATTGAATTATCATACATGCAAGATATGATTCCAAAGATAGCCCATCCTCTTGTAGAATCTCCTCTTTGATCCTGCCTATGTTCTGCAAAATTTGAACAAACAACCAGTTTGTTACACAGGAAGCAAGCAGGCATTGAAACTAAAGTCAAACACCAGCACATTTTTAGTGGGTATTGGCACAGAAACTTGTTGACGTTTGGCATCACTCAAACAATGTCTCTGAAAATTTGTTACTGCCATCAGAGAATGATACAAGTTCTGACATGACCAAACATGTTTAGAAAAGCATATGTCATCTATGGGATCATGCAAATGGTATATTGGAGAGAAACTAAGAAAACCACACATCTCAGGAAAGCTTGGCTTGCTCCAACAGCAATATGACCTTACCACAAATTTTGGTAAGGAAAAACTGAATGGGCTCATAACCCTCTATCGGTATTGTGACATTAACTTCATATGGAGTATCGCGAGCCTCCTGACCTTCAAAATGCACAATTCTAATGTTAGAAGATTATTAAATAAAAGGGATATCAATGAAAATGCAAAAAGGGTGGTAAACATACAAGTCCACTCAACATTTAACAATGTAGGTGTCAAGGTTGTAGGAGGACTTCCAGTCGCCCCTGAACCTGACAATGTCACCTTCAGGCCTTTCTCTGGAAGAATCTGAGACAGCAATCAATAAAAAATTATCAGACACATAAGTGGATACATCATACAACTACAAATATCAGCTTTTAATCCATGGAACTGACAGGTAGTACCTGAATCATAGGCTTCCGCACCAAAGTGGAAAGGGAAGCAATTGCAGTCATATAAAGGGTTACTTGAGTTTGTTCAGTTGCAAAGCTGCAAAATGAGAAAGCACATCATTGGTCAGAATAATGCGAGTGTTTTTTCAGTAAATGGAGCAAAAGCTTATGCTACACTGGAATAAAAAGACAAAGCATCACCATTCAATGGACAGATCTTTTACCTAAATTCATGGTGAGACTTTTCATAGCCTAGCTGAGTCATTCCATTGTAAACCTACAATTTTATGAAAGAAGTGAAACTTCCACAAAGGTTCTCTTTTGTTGCATTCATCAACAGTAAAAGCATGGCTTCTTACAATTTCCCATGATCGTGGATGAAATCCAACGGTGAAGCCCTCAAATGCCCGAGGACCAGGTTTCTCACATGGAATTGCAAGTTCAACAAAAACGCTGACAGTGGGAAAATAGCCACACATTTAGAGCAGTGACTCAACGGTTCAACTAATGACTTGGAAAATTAGAAAAAGAAAAGGGAATCTCTAATGCTAGTTAATTTACAACATAATCGCAATTCCAGACACCACAAGCAATTTGAACATTTCATACCCAATCATTCCCTTTCCACCAAGTTTTTCCTCAAAGTAATAATCATTAATCAATAAGCAGTCTTCCAGATAATTTTTTGTGCACAAAGATATAGCTTCCATGTCCCTTTTGATGTGGTGGAGCACAGAGGTCCCATGCACTTTCTTCAAGATGTTTAGCAAGGAGACTTGAAAGATTTCACCTCTCTCTTCAAAAGGCCCTAGAAGGCCAAATGAGAAATGGTAGGAAGATCTTGATTATTTATTATTTACTGACAGCACAGCCAATGATTTACTTGACTTTTCTCTAAAAAAAACCAGTCAATCACTCATGATTTAAAACTCTCCATCTCCAGATTTTGACAGCTATCTAAAGGTCTTCTCTGTGAAGAATTTGCAATTCTTCTTTCTATCTTGAAAATGTGACATTTATGGTCAAAATTCAGTATCTGACACTTTGAAATTGTTCAATTTTGTCAACAAATACTACCTGCTAGCCAATCAAGCTCTATAGCTCAATTGGTAGAAATACTCCCCCTTTAAGGAGGTTGTGCATTTGACTTCCCCTAAAATGGGAGACAAGTGACAGTTCAATCACCGAAAAGGAAAAAACAATTACTGTTTGCTTATATTACACATCTCATGGACAAAGACAGCCTCATACTTAAACCTTTCTGATATGACCTTATTATTGCCTTGAAATAAAATAATTGATATTACTTGGAACGTTTCAGTGTACAAACATGTGCTTTGGTTGAAACTTACTCCACCAGAAAGTGAAGATGTAATAATATAGAATTACAGACAGACAGAACTATTGAAATGAAATTCTCTTACTTTTTGTGTTTACTTCTTGAATTTCATAGTGGGAACTGGGAATGGGCATCTGTAACCCAGATACACAGACTGTAAACAAGGTAGTTTCCTACCTCTCTGACTACTGGGGTAGTTATCCTACTTACATTTACATGAATTTTGTCAATAAAAAAAAAACAGAGGAAATTTCCACTCCCACTCAGTGAAACAAGTCAAAACATCCTACTGAACATTTTTTACCCACATGACCACACACAATTCTGCACCTAGAACCCTTGAAGTTCAATATCAAGGCTCTTATAGTTCAATTCCACGCATCTTCAGCATATTAAGTTCACAATAATTGATGTAACCATATCAAAATGTAGCTGTTCACAGGATCGTAAACTAGAAACTAACTCCAGGGTACAGTACGAAAAGGATTTATGCAGAATAAAATGAAACTCAAAGTATTATTGGAAGAGACCTGCAACTTGACTCCTGGGTAACATTGCATATGCATCCAAGTTCACCTGAAACGAGACAAAAAAAAAGATTGATGAAACCAGTCTCTAATTAATGGCACAGTGTTTTTGAATGTCAAGCAATGCAACAGGGATGCAGAAACACAAAAATCACAAAGACAGGTAGAAAGATCAACAAAAACAATGCACTCCAAAATCAGCCAATCATTGAAAGAGTTGTCCCAAGGAAATAGAGTCTGGAAACAAATAAGCAGCATGCTACAATCTTAAAAGCAATTGTGAGTTTAATCTTTTTATTATTTTCAGTCATGTAGGGTGTTCCAAAAGGAATCCATCAAGCAAAGCGTAAGAAATAGATAAATGGCAGATTGCAGTGTATAGGATACACATTCAGCCCCACAATATGTGCACCAGCAATTAACGATGTCAAATAAAATAATCCATTAAGCGTTTTGTGAATTTACAAAACCTACTCCAAGGGTGCATTAACCTTCTTCAAACAAACATTTTCTAGAATTTTGACTGCCATTATTAGTCTTTATTTTCCACAGAATTTCTAGGTTTTTTATTGTTTATTACTAATGAATTATGCTTCCTTGCAACAAAATAAAGAAATGATGAGCAAAACCAACACTTTACAGTTTCAAGATTTCCATGAAGCAACTGGATGTTGAAACACATGTATGAAACATTCACAAACCTTTACACTGTCCATTTGAACAGCTGCCGCATATAATATTCACCTGAGATTGGAAAAGAGAGAAATTTATTAAGATAATATGAATACAATATCACTATTGAATGCAAAGCTACATTAAATAAACAATTTTACAAATACATGTTACAAACATGAGTTTTTCACATTGATCATTTAACTTTCTTTTATTTATGGTGGGGGTGCTGAGCTATGAAATAAGAAAAGAAACATCATCACAACTGACCTGAGCTGTACGTCCCAGTTTGTCATAACTTTGCTCGCAATTCAGTAAGTCACCATTGTAATACCCCTAAAGAAAAAGGTAATTAAGACAATTGGATTTTGAATTCTAGAAATCAGCAAACAACACAAAGCTGAGAATAGCATTGATAAATAGAAATTAGTCAACCAACCATTAAAAAGTGTTCATTTCGTTCAGCATCATCAATCAGAAAGATTGATTGCCAAGAATCATTCTCTTGTATTGTATTATCATCTTCACCCCCCACCCACCCCCCTTAAGGACTCTAAAATATAAAATACTTCTTATCTGACAAATTTGATGTACCCATTAAGGAAAAGGAGCAGGGTAAAGATAGAGCATAATGTCATCATCAACAAAGTTCAGAACATAATTTACAAGCAAAGACCTTACCTGAACAAAATCAACACCTCCTGAGCCAGCAACAAAATGATTGAAATTATTAAATTGGCCAAAGTCCACATATCCCTGCACAGTATGCAAGCAAAATACACTAGAATATAAACCACGATTGCATCACAGAAAAATTCTATTGCAAACTAAATTGCATGTTCAGTTTAAAATTTGTGCTTCAGTGGCATAATCGGTCAAGTTTCGCAAGTGGTGCAATTGGTGGAAGTAAAAATAAAGATCACTTGACACAGTATCTTAACGCAAGATGCAACTCCTCCCTATACATCATCCAATCTTTTACACCACCAGTAGTTTACTTAAATCATCACTTATACTAAATCTTCATAACAATTTTTTTCTTAAAATAAAATGGTGTTATAGAAAAAAATAATTTGTTATGGACTACTACCGTTTGGGATCTAGTCTCCACGTCTTTGCAAAACCGAATCACTACGTCCGTGTCCTGCATCACAATACAGATTATAACCAGAAAAAGAAAAAGAAAAAGTCTTCAGATTCTCAATTGAAAAACGAAACTACCTTTCCTTCATACTCAAAAAAATGTCCAATCCAACTGCTCTAAAAAATTAACATCTTAAGGAAAAACAACAAAAATCCGAGAAAACAACATGCTTTCTTTCCAACGTAATTTAAAACAATGGAAGTGTAGGATACAAAATCAACAATTCGACTCGAATTATCGAGAGCGTAACAGTTAGAGCTCGGGACAGCAACCGATGAAACGCCAACAAGCACTTGTGCAACAACAACTGAAACAAAATTGAAATCGAAGTAACAACAAAGAAAAAAATGAAATGCGAGAGCAGCAGTGGATCTAATGATTATATTTTAGTAATTAGAAAGGAAACATACCAGTTATTATTATTACTATGCATGAACAAGGTAAAGATTCTACTAAAAGGTCTCGTTGACTCTGCATCATCTTCTCAAATATGTTTTACATTACAAGCATGGCCTTCCTCCTCTTAACTTTGCTTCTCAACTCTCTCCTGTTCTGCGTGGTGAACGACTAGCCATTCGTTTCTGAACGACTTGTCTTAAGATGTGAGGCCTTTGGGGGTATGGGTGGCTCGTGCACAAATAGTTGTCGGGCCTGACTTGGGAATTCCTTGGAAAAGATCTTGTTGAATTAATTAATATAATTAATTATTTTATTAAAATAATATTATTTCAATTTTTTTAAATATATTTTTTGTAATTAATCAAATTACCAAAATATATCAGGGTAATTAAATTTTATTAAGTCTATGATCAAATTTTAACTAAAAACTATATTCAAATCAATTTCTGAATCTCAAATTTTTAAGCATGTTTGTTTTTTTATTTCAAAAGTTTTTTTTTTAAATAATTTTTTTTTATTTGCTTTAAATTAAAATCTAATACGGTAACTAAATTGAAATTTAAAAAAAAATCAATACTGTGATATTTATAACTAGGCCTCCACTAAAATCTAGTCATCTTAATAGCTGAAATTGTGATGATAAATAAAAAATAAAAAAAAAACTTAAAACAAAAGCCAACTAAAATAAAAAAATAACAAATCTTATTTTAGGTCAAGGGCATTAAAAATGATTTACTAGTAAGTGTGTAAAACTAGTAATAAGGCATTTCTGACTCATAATTCAAACAATGAGTTTGTATTAATCATAATATTAAATTTTACTTAATTTACATTTGGGTAAGTAAGGTTCTTTAATAAGTTAAAATTCCTTAACTTTATTAATATTAAATTTTACTTTAAACTAAATAATCAATTAAATAAAAAAATAGGGGGGGTGTTGGATTTCGAAAGCAAAGCAAACACAATAAATTAACTACACCTTGTTTTAAATTAAATTACATATTGAATTTAATTTCTAATTGATAAACTCTTATAATTTCTAAGTTCAAATAAAATATTAAACTATATATAATTGAATTCAGTTACATTACTTAGAATATTTTTATGGATAAATTGAATTGTCAATTTTGACTATTTATCTTTAATTTATAAATTATTGGGGCAAAAACAAAAAAAAAATACAATTTTTAATTCAAATTAATATCCTTAAAAAAAATCAAGTTAGCATATTTAATTAATCGATCCAAGTCAACTTTGGTGTAAACAACGTTGAATCATGAAATCACCATAGTATCTTATAAGACAAATTTTTAATTAATTTAATTTTGAATAAAAATATTAAAAAAAACTCAAGTTAACTCTAATAATCCACCAAACCAAAATTTTGAGTCATGAGATCGAGATAACTCATAAAATATCAAAATATATTATAAAAGTTTAAAAAGAAAATATTGAATAAAAGAAAATATTCTTCCAATCAAAAATGAATTCACCCTTGAAATACAAGCACTAAAAGAATTATCTTGTTAAATCTTATTTTAATTGTATGTGGTTTTTTTTTGTCATCAGAATCTAAAATTTAATTGAAAAGTTAGTCTTACAAAAGGTTGCAATTGATAAATGGAGGAAATATTAGAGCTTAATTGATAAAATTTACAAGTTTGAGATATCATTGAAAAATAGGTATCTGTTTGGGATTAAATTCTGATTTTGGGCTGTTTGGGACAGCTGTTGTTATAGTTTTTCAAAGTACTTTTTGTGCCGAAATATATCAAAATGATGTTTTTTTTATTTTTAAAAAATTATTTTTGATATCAGCACATCAAAATGATCTAAAAAAACCAAAATATATTCATTTAAAATAAAAAAAAATTGAATTTTTTAAAAACGATATTTCAAAAACTGTCCCAAATAGCTTCTTTATCTTCCGAATTTATAAGCCGAATTGACACCTGAAGTCAATCAACCTCACAAGTCAAAGGTACAGCCTTAAGTAGCCTTACATCTAACACATTCAGTAAACCCTGCTGCACCCGATAATATCCTGCAATTAGGGTTTTAGGCTACAAATATAATATAAAATGCAACGCTTGAAACGGTTCATCCTCCTGCATAAAACCCACAAGCAAAATTCTTTCACTCATTAACATATAACCAACAAGGTACTTATCAATCAATCAGCTTCCATTCTCAATTGATTTGCTCCTGAACTCAAAATTTGTTCGTTTTTCTTATTTATTCTGTTGCATGTTCATTAATAAGAGAAGGGGGGAAAAATCGAGTTTTAAAGAAGAATAATGATAGCAGCAGTTTCATGGGTACCCAAAGGGGTTGCAAAGTCTGTACCGAGTGTAGCAGACCCACCTTCAAAAGAGGAAATTGAAGAGTTGATCAAAGCTGGTGTCTTAGAGAGAAGGTAATCTACTATTTTCTCCCTTTTTCTTTAAAAAAAGTTTACATCGTTTTGTGTTTTGATAACTACTAATTGTTGAATATACGATTTTTTTGTTTTGCTATACGGTTTGCTGTGTCATTCACTTTGTGTGTTTTCAATGTTATTAGTAATGGAATGGGAGAACTAGGCTTAATGGGGTATTGTAATGCTGCTTATTTGAGAACTACAATAACTGAGTTTAAAACTAGGAGGTGCTGATTTTAGTGTAGTGTGTAATTTGGTTGGAGTTTTTGAGACCCATTTGATGGCGGGGGGGATTAAAATCTCTGTTACGAAGGGTGAATGGATATATGGGTTATGTGAACTGTGAACTTGGAGGTGTTCTGGTATTGTATTGGGCTGTATCATTCTTCAACTTGTGCAAATTGATAATTGGTTGTGCATGTTTGTGTGATGAAACTATCAATTTCTGGTTCTGTTTTTTGTGATTACTGCTTATATTTTATGGACCTGGGTTTAACATGACTGCTCTAGTTATACTGTCAAATTTTTGGGTCGTTGATCAGTGTGATTGTTTTGTTTTGTCCAGTGGAGAAGATAGTGGCAGCGAGGAAGGTGACCAGGAAATGGATGTTGATGCTGCCAAGCAGACCGGTGAAGTAAGCCAAGCATTAGCTGTAGCAAATGCACTTGGCAGAAGTTCCAAAGTTAAGTCAGAGACCAAACTTGATGACATAGCAGATGGTCTTCAGGAACTTGATATGGACAAGTATGATGAGGAGGAGGATGGTAATTATGCATCTACAAAGAGTCCATTTTTCTTTTGCCTTTTCTTTTATGTACTTTTTTTATCTGAAGCATTTTGTAGAAAATAAGGGGGTCACTAGTCGCCATGTGGGTTTAGTTTGGGAGGTTAGGATGGATTGTACAAGTATCGATCTCTCTTGATAAGAGTACTCATGAATTTTTGAATCATTGAGGGAATTATTTAACCAGCGAATAACAATTACTTGCATAAATACTTTTTCAGCTATTTTTTTCCTTTTGATTCACATCATTTTCTGGTCACATGCCTTGAATTTAATTCACATTGGATGTGCAACTAAAGATGCATCTTGTCACACAGGTATTGAGCTATTCAGCACAGGACTGGGGGACCTTTATTACCCAAGTAATAGCATGGACCCATACATCAAGGATGAAGATGTAAGTTTGACTACTTTGTTATGCTGTATCTGACTTCTCATGATATTTGGTTCCTTATTTTTGCACTGACTCTTTTAGGATGATGATTCTGAAGACCTCGAGGACATGGCTATCAAACCAAAGGATGCAGTCATTGTTTGTGCATGCAACAAGGATGAATTTAGTAACCTCGAGGCATGCAATTGTTAGTTGGCAAACTCTGCAATTCTCTCCCTCTCTCTCTCTCTTCTGACATGAAGTGCCAATTGTGCATGCAGGTTTGGATATTGGATGAAACAAGTGATGGTGATTCAAACGTATACGTTCACCATGAGGTTCCCCTTTCAGCATTTCCCCTTTGCACAGCATGGCTTGATTGCCCACTAAAAGGGGGAGAAAAAGGTATGATAGCTTTTACACCGTCTGCTTGGAACTTGTTCTTCTTGCAGATTGCAAGTTCTCTGGTATATTCCCATATCTAGGCTCACACCTCCAATTTTGGAGACATCTGGTCTTAATGTAGCATTGAAATTAAAAAATGGCGCATGAGGTTTGGTTTTCTTGCAGAAGTGTATGCCTTATTACCTCTTTTGAGATAAGGATTTTTGTGTTTTTGCAGGGAATTTTATAGCTGTTGGGTCAATGGAACCTGCCATTGAAATATGGGACCTTGACATTGTATGTGGAACATCTCACAAAATTACAATACATTGACTTTTAAAGGCAGGGATTGTTTGAGAATCTCTTAACATTTTCTGCTGTTCTCAGATTGATGAAGTGCAACCAGCCGTGATATTGGGTGGCATTAAAGAAAAAAAGAAGAAGAAAAAAGGGAAAAAGGTGTTTTTTAGTGTTTCTATAATTTTCAGAATTGAATCATATTTATTTTTTATTTTGGAAAATACAAGACAATGAAATAGCCATGGCGTTTTTTTTTGTTCTTGAAATTTGGTTAATGTTCTTAGCACATTTTATTATGTGTCCAAAAGGCTATGAATGAGGAAAAGGAATGAAGTTAAATTTTGTTGTTCATTGGCATCCATTTAAGTCTCATCTTTGTGTGATTGAGATCCATGAGTTTTCTTCACAATTATCTGCTCAAGCAGACATGAATGTTGAAGTGGAGTTCTTGAATTTTTCTTCATGCTTATCTTATCTTAGGGAGATTCAGAAATAAGGTAGCTTCAGAAAAGCATTGACACCTTTATAGAGGTGTCCATAATTGGCAGGTGTTAAGATATGCCTGCCGCATGTGCGAACAAGTGGGCCAGCCTTGGCAAGGAAAAAAATACTCCTTTTTCTTTTCTTTTCTCCCCTTTTTAATAAAAAACATACTTCAATAAGCTGGATGGGCTGCACCATGCTAGGTCCTCCTCTTACATCTTTTATTATATTAGAATCCACCCTGAAACATCTTGGAAATGGCCAACTTAATGGTTGTTCTTGTACCTTGATTTTGGATCTTGTTTCTATGATTGATTACTACAGTGTCATGGTGTTATATTGATTTGAGCTTTTCCTTGATGTTACCACTCCATCCTGAGCAGCAGCGTCATTTCAAAACCCAGGCATAATGTGATATGGCTTGATACAATATGATTATTTTTCTTCTTGTTGTTCTCACTAGTCCTGCGACTTCTTTTGTCAGGCATCAATTAAATACAAAGAAGGGAGTCACACTGATTCTGTCCTTGGTCTTGCTTGGAACAAGCATTTCAGGTCTGGGGAATCGCTTACGATCTAGTTCTGTTCTATTTGCTAATGCAGATGGACTTCTCTGATAGCTAATAAGTATTGAAATAAATACAGGAACATCCTTGCTAGTGCCAGTGCTGACAGACAAGTCAAAATTTGGGATGTGGATGCTGGAAAATGTGACATTACCATGGAGCATCATACAGACAAGGCAAGAATTTAGCCTCACATTATTCTTTCATATAATTTGAACGGTGAACCAAGCCATATTCATCTGTTATTTGGGTAGCATTCCTTAGGATATTACAACTGTTCATTCATTAGTGCTGACCTATCAGTGTCCTCAACCCAAGGACAAGCTAGCCAATGTAATGAACACGCATCAATATGCTGTGTCTTATGGTTCAATTTAAATATAGTAGATATAAAAACCATGGGTGCTTGTGTTATTAGCTTGTTGATCTGGGTTACTTTCTTCTTTTCACACCAATGCTGACAGGTTCAAGCAGTAGCATGGAATCATCATGAGCCACAAGTTCTTCTCAGTGGATCTTTTGATCATTCAGTAGTCATGGTAACACAGAGCTTGCATAGTCTGATGTCTATAGATTTGTATCGTCACTATACCTTATAAGATCACTTCCATGTGAAAGTTGTCTTTCAGTGGTCATGGTAATTAAGAGCTTGCCTAGTCTTTGATGTTGTTACCCTTGTGCTCTTCAGAAGGATGGAAGGGTGCCTTCAGATCCTGGTTTCAAGTGGTCGGTCGCAGCTGATGTTGAAAGCTTGGCCTGGGATCCGCATGATAAGCATTTATTTGTGGTGTGTGCTTCATCATTCTATTTATGGTTTTCCCTACCTATTTTTGAGTTTGCTCTATTTCTTATTGACAAAGAAACAGAGGGGAACATTGTTTCTAGGTTTTAAATACATGATAGGTGTATATAGTTTTGATTTGCAAGGCACTGAAATATGTTCTAAAATGCTGAGTTATCCTTGTAGGTGAGTCTTGAAGATGGTACAGTTCAAGGTTTTGACATCCGGGCTGCCAAGCCTGGATCAGCTACTGACCTTAAGCCAAGTTTTACCCTGCATGCTCATGACAAAGCTGTTTGCACAATCTCTTATAATCCTTCAGCACCTAATGTAATATCTTCATTTTCATATTCTAATCCTCAGTTTTAGTTAGATGTTTAGACTATCAACTTCACTAACCTTGTGCCATGTTTGACAGCTTCTTGCTACTGGATCAACAGATAAAATGGTAAAGTCATTAGTTCATTTTCTACCTCTTTTTGGTCATCCAAAGTAGAATTTATCGATGGTTCATATAAGTTCAATCTTCTGCTGAATGTTTCTGCAGGTAAAACTCTGGGATCTGTCCAACAACCAACCTTCATGTTTAGTATCCAAGAATCCTAAAGCAGTATGTGATCATAACTTTCCTCAGATCTTATGCAATAAAAAAGTTCAAGCATGTTTTTAGATGTGAGCATGAGTGGATCATCACACTGCTCTTAATGTTTTCAGGGAGCCGTCTTTTCTGTTTCCTTCTCCGAGGACAACCCTTTTCTGCTCGCTATGGGAGGCTCCAAGGGGAAATTGGAAGTGAGTTTTTTAAAACCCCATATTTTTCTTTCTTTTTACTGTAGCGCATATCTATGAGGAAGTTTGTATGGTAGAATTTATTCTAATTTATGTCACTGGAATCCCGCAGCTATGGGATACATTGTCTGAGGCCGAGGTTGCTAAAAGATTTGGAACCACAGCAAGGACCACACCAAGCTGAATATACAGCTGGCTTCATTGATCAAGAAGGTCTATGCTCCTTGTAAAATTTGCCAGCTACAGATAAAGCAACATGGGCCTTGTTATGAGCTATGTTTGATTTGGAAGGTGAAAGACATCGGTCCTCACATGGCAAGCATGTGTATTTAACTAGACCGTAGAGAGCTGGTGTATTTATACGAGAATGAGTGGCATCTGCCTGGGTAGTGGTAGTCTCGTAGCTTTTTCAATTTTGTGAGATGGCAGATGAGGTTCGGTTTCTTGTTTTTTTCGCTCCTGGAATTATGATATGTAATTGCAGTGATAATGACCTACATTAATTCATGCGCGTGTGAGAATCTTGAGAAATGGAAGCAAAACAAAAGAATCAACAGAATAGTTCCGAGGATGTTTTGTTCTAGACTTCTTGGCTGATCATGTCGAGTTTTTTTTTTCATATTAAAAGTAGCGCAAGTGGGAATTTATTATCATTTAAAAAAAAATCACAATTGAAACAAAACAAATCTGCAAAATAGCACTTTCATTTGAAGTTTTATTTATTCATTTTCAAATTTCACAAGGTTGTGCTGTTGAGAATATCGATGTGCTACTTTCAATATCATAATCAATGGAATTTTTTATTTCTTCCTTCAATTGTGCAAAGTCTGTAAGAAAAAAATCCACCCGAGCTAGTCTGTAAAAAAAGAAGCTGGTCCCAGTTCTCCAATGAGAATCTTACAGAAAATCTGTGCCTGTATAAAGTCGCCATGCGGTCGGGTCTACACGCTTCTGAGCGCATTATTATACTTCTGATCAATAGCAGAAACTGTAGTTTCGAAATGATGGCTCCGGCCACATCTCGACAGGATTACTATACTACGTGTACATTTCGTGTTCCATTATTGTAATACTATTATGATGAAACTGCTCCTTGTCTAAAATAAACTTTTATTTATTTATTATAATATAGTATACCTTTAACAAGTTATGTGGGGTTAGGTTAACAATTTTGTTTTTTATGTTTTGTGAAATTATTAATTTAATCCTAGAGCAAAAACATAGAATGACTTTCAAATAGAGGGGTTATGGTTTTTTTTCTCTTTTCAAAATAGTAAAATTGTTTTGTTGACTTTAAAAATAAAATTAGCATGACTTTCATTCGCAACAATAGTATTAAGATCTTGGTTCCTTTCCATGATGGGTGGTGTGTGCTCCCATCACACTCTGGGTTTGACATTGGCAGCTATTTGTTTCCTCTGTTTTCTCTCATTCAATTTCTCTTTCTTTTTCATGTTTAGTTTCTTTTGGCTATTGATTTGTTTTTTACCTTAAACTGTATATTCATGTTTATCTTAAAGGCTACAGCTGCTTTAGACCCTCGTGTCCAGAGAGGAAGGTTCTTGCCACGGAATTCAAGTGTGAATTTAATTATCTTTTTCGTAGGTATTCTACTGCTCTTTTCCTCGCATGTTCTAAAAGGTTTCTCCGAACAGAGCACTGTAGATGTCAGGTCTCCCTCGCACTAGATAAGGTCCATTGAAAAACAACAAACCAAGAAAAGAAGCACTTATCTTCTGGCACGTGTGCAAAACCAAAGAAACTCTTGCCCCCCCATTGATTTTCCTGGACAATTCCACTTACTAGTTTTTGCTACCCTCGATCTGGTATTTAAGTTCATTGCTCTTTTGTGTGTCATCCAAGTGATCAGGCTTCTCCCAGCCTTCTACCTGCTCTATCCCATCGTTCTTCACAGTCCAAAAATGGCGTCTCTCTTGAAGGAATTGCCCTCCATGACTACAATTCTCTCTCTGTACGCTTCCCTGTCCGGTTTATCCATGCTCATCCGCACCATCTTGAATGAAATGATTCCGACGGGTATGCGTGATTTCATAGCCACTAAGTTCTCTGATTTGTTTGCCACCTACTTCTCCTCAGACTTCACCTTCTTCATCGAAGACCGATGGCAAGCTGTGGAGAATGAAACCTTTCGAGCTCTCGAGGTCTATCTTCCAACCAAAGTCGGCCCTTCCACCAAAAGCCTTCTCCTAGGCACCAGTGACACGAACAACATCACTGCCCCACCCAAACCAGGGATTCCTATTGATGCTAAAGTGATTGATTTTTTCCAGGGTATGCGTTTTGAGTGGACTCTCTGTGAGAAAGAGGGGAAAAAGTACTCCTTTCGCCAGAAAAGATACTTCCAATTGAGATGCAAAAAGAATTGCAGAGAACATGTGATGCAAAGCTACTTGCCACACATTAGCAAGACTGCAGGCTCAATCCTGGAGAAGAGGGAGACTCTCAACATCTATACTTATGATAACGATGATTCTATGTGGGAATCTACAGTGTTTAAACATCCAGCTACTTTTGAGACTCTAGCAATGGACCCTGACCAGAAGAAGTTCATAACTGAAGATCTTGACTTGTTCGTGCAAAGAAAGGAGTATTTCCGGAGTGTTGGTAGAGCTTGGAAAAGAGGGTACCTTTTTTATGGTCCACCAGGGACTGGAAAATCCACCCTCGTTGCTGCCATTGCAAACTATCTAAGATTCAACATCTACGATCTCCAGCTACAAGGTGTAAGAAATGACTCTCAACTCAGGAGGATACTTACCTCCACAACCAATCGTTCAATTCTTCTTATTGAGGATATTGATTGTAGCACAAAACATTCACGTCCCCGCAATCAAAAGGAATCTGGTAAGGATGATTCTGATGATGATCAACTTGATAAAAAGATTTCTTTTGATCCTGGGGTAAGTGAGTTTCGAAAGAATTTATCTCCAAGTTTATCTTATTTGGAACTAACTTAACTATAACCCATATTGCCTCCGATCATATTTTTCATACTGACTCGATTATATTTGTCTCCAAATCCTCTCATAGGTGACCTTATCTGGTTTATTGAACTTCATTGATGGACTGTGGTCAAGCTGTGGGGATGAAAGAATAATCATTTTCACCACAAACTACAAAGAGAGGCTGGACCCAGCATTGTTGCGCCCAGGAAGAATGGATGTCCATGTTTACATGGGACATTGCACTCCAGCAGCATTCAAGAAGCTCGCCTCTACATATCTTGGAATTAAAGATCATGCCCTTTTCAAATGCATCGAAGATCTCATTCAGAGTACAGTTATTACACCAGCGGAAGTTGCACAGCACCTCATGAAATATGACAACCCTCAAGGTGCGCTTCAAAGTCTAGTTGAGTTCATAAATAGGAAGGAGACTGCTGAAATGGTGGATAATGGGGCTAAAAAGGAGGACGAAGAAGAGGTTATAAAAGAAGAGGTTGTGAAGTGTAGAACTGAAAACATGAAACAGGATCTGAAACATTCCACGATTCTAACAACATCTGTTTACCTTACCTAGCAAGATGGATTGTTAGCTTCTGTCAAGTAATGTCCTAGTCCCTTTTGGTTTATAATCTAGTCCAAGAACTGCTTCCTGGTTAGCCAGGTCAACTCTCAAGTTTTTTATGCTGTATTTAATAACTATTGTTTTTAATTTTAATTTTAATAAAATAATTCATTTGATCAATATATAAATTGTATCTAGATACTTCATCAGAAGAGAAAATTCTCTGGTAAATTTAATTTACTCCCTAAAGCTTGGATAGTTTCTTAATTTCACTTCTTTTTTTTATAATTTCCACCCTGAACTTTCTCTAAGGTTTCCATTCGATGGACTCCGTCCATTAAACAAAGCTAGTGATGATATCGTTTATGCTACAGTTGACCCCTTAAAGTTCTAAGAAAATTCAATCAAGCATCGGTTCCTCAAACACTAACGAAAATGATGATTTGACATTCTCAATTTACCCCTTGATTTTTTTTTTAAAATGTCAGTCCTTAATAAACTTTGAATGTTAGAAAAGTATTGATAAAAATACATTTTTTATTTAGGAACCGTTGGTGTTATTGGATTTGAATCAAATTTCAATTCATCCAATACGATTCACTTTTAAAGATGCCCTGGTTCTAAAATAAAAGACACCTGAGACTCAAAATCTTGGGTTAAAGAGCATGGAGGCTCGGGTTCCACCTTGAATTCTTTCCGGTTAAAGAAATTATTTATAGTTGTTTTGGAACAATTAAGAGAGATATTGAGTGACTGTTTGGAAACACAGTTGCACCTGCAGTGTTACCGCTTTCCCATATCAAACCTCACAAATTAAGGAGGTTTGTGATTATGTTTTAAAAACATTTAAAAAATAATTTTTTTTTTATTTTTCATTTTAAATTAAAAAAATTTGATGTTTTTACATCATTTTCATGTGCTGATGTCAAAAATATTTCTTAAAAAAAAAAAACATCATTTTAATATATTCCTGAACGAAAAACACTTTCAAAAACAACCGCAACAACACTCTCAAACAAGCATAAGATTTGCACACTTAGTGTCTGTTTAGGAGTGATTAAGTTGTTTTTAAAAATATTTTTTTTATTTTTTAAAAACTATTTTTTATATTAGCACATCAAAATGATCTAAAAACACTTAAAATAAAAAATTCAATTTTTTTTCAAAAACACTTTTGAAATACAATGACATACACCCCCTTAAACTTTTTGGATTAAATAAGAGAAAATTATTGAAAAGTTTTTTAGGTATAAGATGTTGGATTCCAAAAGGATAGGGAGTTAGGGTTTGAGCTAACAATACTAATATAGTTTTTCTAAAGAATGAGAACTATCCATGGCACAAACCTCTAACATGAAAGATACCTTTTTAGCTTGAAAAAGAAGAAACTAACATTATAATATAATAATATCATATAAAGCTGCTACAGAGCTTTATTGTTTTTCAATCTCTTAGCTATTAGTCTTATTACTACTATGCTAGCGTGGAGGTGTTTGAATTGCTACCTTTACAATACAGGAATTACAGCTATTGACATATCATGAGCAACATTGAAGTTTCAAGATGCAATTAAATAAAAATTAAAAATATAAGTACCATCTAATTGCACAAACTATCAGGACTGTTATTGTTGTTTTCAAAATTGTAGTTTAATAATTCATAACATAGATTATTTGTACAAGTTATTGCAAATTGAAAGAAAAAAACAACAAATTTGCAGTGTACTGGTGTTCTTAAACTTTTAATTTCCTGGTAATTTTAATTTAATTGGCCTTTATACATTCTCTACAATAAAATAAAAAATAAATTTAAAAATAGTGTTTGGTTAGCATACCACGAAAATATATATATATATATATATAGGAGTAGAAGTGGCTGAAGAATTATAAAATCCACTTTCCTAGACATCAAAATACACGAGGGATTGAGTTTTGTCGAAGTGACACCAATGACTTAGGCTTTCTGATTGTGTTTTTGTTTGTGTGGTCAACCGTGCGGTTGACTTCACAGACAAACAGACCTTAAGCAACATCCATTAAAACATAGCAACAAGCTCAAATCCGACCTTGAATTCGCTTGAATTCCTACTCCTAGCTTCCAAAATTGAGATCAAAATTACCTTGGCATGGAGGCAAAGGATAAACCCTGAAGGAAAGTGCATGATGACGGAAATTCAACTTTAGCAGATTCTATAGTTTCAATTAGCTCCTCTATTAGATGCGCCAACATGAAAACTTCATCTGCTAGATTCTTTGTGACCCAATCTTCCAACACCCTGCACAAATATCAATCTTTAACTGCAGCTTGAAGAAAAGGAACAAATGTTTTCTAAGTAAATCATCAACAGAAAAGAAAGTGTGACATGATTAGTGCTCCTTCCTCACTCCTCTCTTAAGGCGATATTTTCACGGCCAGAGTATGGACCTCTACCAGACTGGCTACCATGGTAGTGCATATTTAGCCTTCTTGGACATTAGAGTACAAATAAAATAAAAGGAAAAATTATTAACAATTTTGGTAGTAACTCCCACTCATGTCAACTTTTTTTTTCTTCTTATTTGTGTGTGCGTATCAAGATTTGGTTGTTTATTTTGAATCACCACCACACCACCATCAAGAATACATGCATGCATTCTTCGGTTACTAGAAAAGACTGTCAAGCAATCAACCAAAGATATTAATTAGGAGACCAACCTTAGTTGAGATTTTGTATAGCTGCTACAATCTGAAAACAGAACCTTGATAACAGGGTGTAGATCTAACTTCAAAACCGAATCTGTATTGCTCTCAGTGTCCAAACAGTCACCACTACAGCACCATGAATCTGGATTTACAAGGACAATCTGAAGCATGGGAGATTTTGTTCTCAAATCCCTGACCACAGTCCTGAATGATAATTCATCTTTTGCACTTTCCACTAGCTGACTTGTGAACATTCTCTGCAGAGAATATTTCCTGTTCATGATGATCAATTTAATTTTAGTGTGAAGCTAAGGCTGTTATATCCCATATATAAACCTTTAGATTCACTACAATTTTTTTTGTGATTTCTAATTAGCTAGCAATACACACGTGAAGGAAATGAAAATGGTAGGAAAATAATTAGAAAGTACAGAAACCATGTACCTGAAAAGGTCAGCTGATCCACCTACTGGCAGAGAAGTGGAAATGTAGCATTTAAAAAGTCTAACTCCATCATCTACAGGCATGTCCCCATTTGAACATGGATAAGCACCAATAAGAGATGAGCACTGTGGGCAAACAAATTGCTTCCATTCAATATCAGTAGATAGATTATAGGATCTGGCAATGAAAGCATCTCCAAGAAAGCCATTGAGGAAAGATCTCTGATTTATCCTGAGTTCCATAGTTTTTGTGGTTTTCTGGTCTTCCAAAGAAGGCCCAGAGACATCATGGATCCTGACTTCGCCAATATAATCTTGAGTATGATGCATTGAATCACAACAAACTGGCCCTGGAGCCACTTTTTCAGATAGATCTAATGCCAGTAGGGCAGATGATAATTTACTATTGTTAGTTTTGTCCTCTGCAACTTTAAAATTGACATTTTCACCAAGGTTTTCCAAATTGGAACACGAAGACCCTGATCTCCCATTAACACCATGGACTACTCCATATTGACTGTCACACCTTGTAACTCTTCCAGATTTTGTTCCAAAATCTCCCATAGCTTCTTCACTTAAACTTTCATCTCCAAACTCCTGTTCAGACTTGTACTTTTGGATTACATATTTTTCAGAAAATTTACATCTAACAAGATCATCACTGCAAAGTGTAACAGCTGTTGAATTCAACATGCACACACCCACTGGACATGAATATGCATGTGCATATCTATTCACCAACTTCTCACTCGCACCTCCAAATGAACAACAACAACCTCCAAACCAGTTGTCAGCCATCTCTGTCCAGTTAACCGATGGCATTTCCACAAATTGCCTACATAAGAATAGAAATTTCGAGGAAAGCTAAGACTAAACAGAAAATTATTAAAGTGATGCCAAAAACTAAGAGCAAATTAACAACTCAAAGCAGCCTATATAAAAGCTCCCGTTTCTACAGCCTACATATCCCAATTTTCATTTGGTAAACCTATAAGTGGTATAGTAAGGCATTGAAAACTTATGGATGAATCAACCATGCTCATAAAATATGCATATTCAAGCAAAATCAAAAGGAATTAACCAGAACGAGCAATCAACAAACTTACTTTAAAGGACTTCTAGTCAGCCTATTCGAGCAACTTCTGCAATAAAAATGAACTCCATCCATAGAGGATAAGCTCTTTATATCTGAACCAGACAAATAAAACATGTCAGAATCAAAAACCAAGTCCAGCACGCCTAATGCATAGCTCCAGATCATAACAAAGACAATCACACTAAGCCAAAATCAATAGTTACAAGTTAAAACCTTACACCTGTTCTATTCAATCTAAATTATAGCTTTGATTAAACTTTTAAATCAAACCCAACAAAATACTTAACCCATACAACTCGAAATTTAATTGTTGTAAATTACCAGAATCCATAACGAGTGGCTTTAACAAATCCAAATCCTCATTGCTCTCTCTTTCATCACTCAAATTCAACAAGTCGAAGGTAGAAACTAAAGGGTGATCAACAGGAAGAAGCAAAACAAGTTTAACTTCTATATGATCATCGGAAGCTTTAACATTTACTGAAGACTCGGGGTCAATTAAAACCCTAGGAATCGGAACCCTAATGGAAACTTCATCGGTTTCTTCATTCTCAATAAAGGTAACTAAAAGGTGGGATTTTGAGAGGTTTAATTGAGCTTGAAGGTGATGAATTGAAGGTTTTGATTTTGAATTGAAGAGAAAGAGCTTTAGATTTGGTGATTGTGATTGGGTTTCCCATGTGAATCTCCAATTTTTAGGGTTTTTGAGAGACATTAGGGTTTTTGTATTTTATGTTACGGTAAAGTGTAGGTGTTTGCTAATGGATACCCGCTTAAAAAAAAATTAAACGGAGAGTTTTATTGGTCAATTTCATTGTATCCATTTCTTTTCAAAACTTTGTTCTCTTCACTTTGACCCCTTGATGTTTCATCATCTATTGTTTTATTATTTTTAATTATTTTTAGAAATTATATATATATATATAGTTTATCAATATAAGTATATAGTTTATCAATAAATATTTTAAAAATATTAACTCAAACATTTAAAAAATTTATATATTTTTTAATTTTGAAATAAAATTCACTTTAAATTCACATTTAATATTCATTAGTTTCTTTGCTTACCAACTATTACAAGTTATGACATATTATTATTCTGCCATGATTTTAAAAGAAAATTTATTTTATTTATTATTAAATTTAGATTTACCGAGCTTAAAAGAATTCGAAAATTACTTTATTATACTGAATGGTTGCTTGTACTCATTGTATTTTTCTAAAAAAATAGTTTAATTTTTTCTTGTACATCAAAGTTTGTGTTGATAAATATTTTATAGTGTTTGTACTTCAATAAAATCTTATCTCAAACGAAAATTATATATATATATATATATATATATATATATATGTATGTATGTATGTATGTATGTATTTAGAGAGATAATTGATAATTATATTTTAGAAGGGGGTAATTGTCGTCTTTGGGAATAAATTGACAAGGCCCATGTACTTAAAAGGGGTCAAATGAAATAAGCCCTACTTTTATTTTGCTGTTGTTTGGGCTAAAAGAATTCATTTGTAGGCCCATTAAGAGAAGGTTCAGCTCTGTCAAATTTTGGGTTAGGAGTGCTGTTACGTCACACAAATGAGCCTGATCTAATGGAGGGCTAGGATCTAATCCTATTGTCTCAGTTCGAATTTAGAAAATATTGTAGAAAAATAATTTTCTAATAAATGCCTCATCCAATACTCGGATAGTAATAGCTAAGGTAATATTTGATATTGTGTTTTAAAAGTATTTAAAAAAAATAATTTTTTTAAGTGTATTTTAAATTATACTTTTAAAAAAATATATATTAAATTGATTTTTTCTAGATAGTTTTTGATGATTTTGATGTGATGAAATCAAAAATAAAAAAATATTTTTCTATTTTCTTAAATGAAAAGAACTTTTAAAATATATCATTTTTCACAACATCAAACATACATTAAATTCAATTATATGTAACTGTGGGTTTGAGTATCTTTCAAGAATATTCCTTGAATGTGTTTTCTTATATATTTTTTATAAAAAAAAAACACTTCTACATGGTTTAGAAAATACAAATAAAAAATAAACAAATCTTTTTTTCTCCTAGTTTATTTTTTTTTATGATTAATAAATACGTTCCGGTTTGAAAGTGTGATCGAAGTTGGAAGAGAAAATAACTTTTAAAAAAAAAAACAAAAAAAAATGCCCAACTTTCTTAATCCTTTGGTGGGTTATGCGTAGATTGATGACATTTCTATATTCTACTAGATGCTTTCTCTAGGTTTTGATGCTTTGATGCTAGGTGGTGATGCTTTCAAGAACAACATGATGAAGATGTGGGATTTTTTTATTTATTTGCCGGGGGGTGATTTTTGTTTTTGTTCCATCTTCAACAATATTATACATAATAAAGTTGAAATTACATAATTAATAATAATAAAATAGATGCAACCACCAAGTTGACATGGACATGTATGATATAATAGTAATGGCATCACAATGGAGATGGGGAATTTATGCAATTCCATGTATGTAGAGCCAATTACAAGCCCAAGTCATGAGGACAGAAATAAATAAATAAATAAATCGCACATGAGAAAGCTAGATCGGTTTTATTTTTTTATTTTTTTTATTAGTCCTTGTATTTAAATATTAATGAAGAATAAAGGACAAGTTTTCGTCTCCCACTAATTTCTATTTTAAAAAACATATTTATTTTATCTTCACCATCGTCTGCTCAATCGCTTTTTAATTTTTCCTTTTTGTATTTGCACTGCCATTAGCTATCGTCACTTCCACCTTCTTCATTATGATTCCCCCTTGGAAATAATAACTCCATTTAACCTAACTAGACATCAGCCTGACCCACCTCTCTCTTTATTACAAAATGTGGGCCTAAATTATTTTGTCCGAACTTGATGGCCACGTGACTTAATTTTTTTATTAATATAAATGTTCAAGTCAGCTAGCGTGTATATTAACTAATTTCACGAGTTTTTAAATTAATTATTATATAAACTTCAAATGAGCATCATATTAATAACTATAGTACTTGAATTTAAAATTACATGAAAACAAATTTTTTAATTTTACATTTTTATCACTGATCATCTATTAAATGATTAGCCACATGCTTTAATTAATCATATGAATCTAGGAGATTGTATTTGAGTCAGATGCAATAACACCAGCTAAATCTTATCAAACACCAACTAGAGGGCACCGCCCGCTTTCCTTCACCTTCTCTTATTTCACATAATGGTGGAGTGAAGTCTTTCGTCCATGATGAATGCGTTTAGTAATCATATCCTTTAATAATTTAAATTGTTAAATAAAATTTTAATATATGATTTATATTATTTTTTAATATATTTTTTTTTATAAAAACCCTTGAAACATGCACGTATGTTCATCCTATTTTATATTTATTTTTTATCAAATAGAATAAGAGTATTGGAATTTAAACTCGTAATTGCTAAGTCAATAAAACTCAGATATCATGTTAAGAAATTATCCCGTTTAAAAACTTAAATTATTAGATAAGATTCTAAAATACAATTTATATTATTCTCTAACTAACGAGATCTATAATGGTAAATATGTCACCTGTCTTCTTAACCAATTACAAAATTTGAACATGGTAGCTTATACTCAACGAGTCAACCATTCTTGCCTTCAAACAATTCAAGAGTTATATGAAGCCTGCTTGAAAAGAACTCGAGTGGCTTCAATGGAGGTCATACAAAAAAAAAATCCATTTTTTTTTCTTTACATGAAACTATAAATGGCATTCGCATCTTGTTATCTTCAGGGGATTGATTGCTAGCCTAACGTGTCCCACTTCAGTTTCTCACCTTTCTTTCATACAAAAGTAAGTGGGTGGTCTGATTTGTATAGTTTATAGTGGCCTTCTCATGCAAGTAACCATGCTAAAGACGTACTATACGCAAAGCTTTTGATTATTTTATGACAATTTAATTTGAATTTAATAGATATCGATCTGATCTAACCCAAATGGCTAGGAGCTTTTTAGATTTAGACCCCATAAATAGTTCATACTTATTGGATATCTGAAATCTGATAAATAATAAATAAAGTATAGGTATAAAAAATCTAATCCACATTATCCATCCTTGATTTTGTGTATACCATGCATATGACATATGCCAACTCTACAATGCGTATGCTACATGGTTGATGATTGGTTTTCATAGCATTATTTATTATCTTAGCATTGCATTTTTAGATTTATTTTTATGTTTTTATTCATTTTAATATCTTGGGATAACAACAAAACACAACCTTTTAATTAATCACAAGTCACAAAATAAGACGAGTTTTTCTCCTCTCTTGTATTCGGAAAAAAGTGAAATTAATTAACATCAAATCTAATCTCAAGTCCATTTGAGACGAACATGTATAGCTAAATAAGCACTAATTTTTATACTTTTTAGATTCGAAAAAATCTCATCTTTCCTTTAGATACTCTTTATGGGTCTAGATTAAGCAAGTAAAACTCTGGTTGTCTTAAACTCTTATAAAATGAACACGTTCTGACTCGAACCCGAGATCTGCAAATCAGATATCAGGTTCTTTACCACCACACTACACCCCTTGAAACGAGCATTAATTTACTTAAACCTGGTCTGTAATTACTACTTATGCTTAGAAGCATGGAAGGGATCCCTATTATTTTTTCGATTCTAAGTAAATTAAGTGCACTTAGCTTCATGGTGTGATTTTTATGTGCACATAGCTTCCCTATTCCTTCATACTTAGCTCTTATAAGTTATAATAATCTAAGGTGGTCGCAACCCCAGCTTCATGGTGTGATTTTTAAGTGTATGATAATATTTTTAAAAGCTTTTAATTATTTTTTAGTTTTAAATTAATATTTTTTAGTAGTTTCTGAAATGTTAAAATTAGATTTAAAAAAAAAATATTAATTTAATATTCTAAATAAAAAAATATTTTAAAAAAAGGGATCGAATGCCTTTTGTTAAGGCATGCCCTCGTGGACACCCATTAATTTTACAGACTGATAAATCCAATAAAGCGTACTTCTGCTAATACTAATTACTAGTTGTACGCCTAATTGTCTGTGATTAACTATTGTCCTGTGTACTTGGTAGAATAATAACACGTGAATCCAACATAAAGTTGTACGTTTATAACTATATTTTAAAATTATTTAAAAAAAATTATTTTTTTAATATTTCTAGATCATTTTCATGTGTTGATATAAAAAATAATTTTAAAAAATAAAAATTATTATTTTAATATATTTTTGAATAAAAATATTTTTAAAAATAACATAAATCACACTTATAAATAAACATTTAATTAAGATCATTGTTGTACGAATCATGTGGGAGAAAAAAGTGAGTTGAGTTGAGTTGAGTTGATGAATTGCCCGAGTATCCTAGGTCATGAAACATCAGAGATTCAAAGAGATAAAAATGGTTTGTGCATTATAAATCTATATTTCTGGCTGATCACTTGGAAAGGAATCTATTTTATTTATTTATTTATTTCAAAAAAAAGGAAAAACTGAAGCATTTTGTTTTAGAGCACGACACGAATTATGTCTCTGCCCCTTTTATGGCTACCGAGTGAAGAGCTTCGAAAGATGAACTTGCCATGTTAAAAAGATGACACATGAAGAACAAGAAGATGGCACGGATATGGATTTATGATAGGCTTGTAGAGTTGATACTTAATGATAATAATTCATCGAGCTTGGTTTCAACTTATTAAAAGTGTTTTGTGTTTGATGATTTTTTTAGAAAAACTCTAGATAAATCTAAATTTAACGAGGTTAGGAGGTCTTTGAAGTCTAAAAAACCCACCATCTTCACCGGGTTTTTGTCTGTTTGGAAGTGTGATTGAGATTATTTTTGAAAGTGTTTTTTATTTAGAAATATATCGAAATGATATTTTTTATATTTTTTAAAAATATTTTTTAACATTAGCATATCAAAATAATCTAAAAACACCAAAAAAAAACAAGTAGTTATTTTTCTCTTTATAAATATATTTACTTAAATATTTGAGAGTCTCTAAATTTATCGAAGAGGACCTTCGCTTACACCAATCACCTTATTTTTAAAAATAATTTAATATTTAAAAAAAAAAAAAACAATCGTGACATAGTATGATATGTATGGCATGGCCGTATTATACACTTGTCCAATAATCAATATGTTAAATCATCACTTGATCAATAATTGGACTAAAATACTCTTTAGTTCTTTGTCCATTACACATCTAGAAAAATAATTATAATTTCAATTAACCTTGAAACGGCAATAACTATATATATAAAATATTTATTTTAAAGACCATTGTTTCGACTTTCTTTAAAATTAAGCATAGTTTATCCAATATTTTTTATTTTTTTTCATAGGGCTTGCTTTTTAAAGAATCTTTTGTTCTGAAAAATCTTTAGATTTGTATTTTCTATATATTTTTTAATAATTTTAATATAATTATGTTGAAATTAAAAAAAAATCTTAATTAAAAATCAATCACACATAAACTATCATAAAAAGTTAGTTTACTGCTAATTACATAATTAATTCACCATAATCAGTCCCATTTTTTTCAAAATTATACTCTGCTAGAACCTTTACATTTTTTTATTCATCATAACCAAAAACACAAACACACCGCTGAGAAAAAAAAAGACACCACCAACAGCATCAATTACAACCAAATTCCCACATAAAAATTTCAGTACATGATCATGTCCATGATGGGTTGATTCAAATGGAAATTAGCATTATTCCATGGATTCATGAAAAAATCATCACCGAGCTGACCGATAGCACCAGGGGCAGCGGCATCCTCCCGGCGTTCAAAAGTGCTGCTGCTAAAGTTGACATGCTCAATAATTTCATTGAGAGAGCTCAGTCTGTGGCTGAGCTCAGCCATCTGGGCTCTGAGGATAGAGTTCTCAGCTTCGATCTTCATGTATAGCTGCGAGGTAACATTCATCCTCGTCAGAATCTCATTATTTTCTTTGCTGAGTTGACCAAGCTGTCCCATGAGATCATCCAGGTGTTTCTGTTTCTTCATCCTGGATCTTCTTGCAGATTCTCTATTGGACAGCATCCTTTTACGCTTCCTCGTGTCCATAACTTGCTGCAGATCCTCCTCAGAACTCGAGTTCCTCAACATGGTTGTTGCCGACCCTGAAGATGCCCCGCTAGAAGAGGCCATCTTATTTTCCCCTTGACAAACAAATACAGTACTGACAGGGACGATAATATTTGAACAAGAACAAGAACAAATTCAAACTCTAATCTGGACTACGATTAGTAAAAGAGAAAGCACAGGAGTAAGGAAATGATTATTTTCAAGATTACCAAGATGTTAACCTAATTAGATGGTGGTTCTACGGGGTTTTAGAGGGGCTAACAGAGATCATGAGAAAACATAGAACCAGTAGAGGAAAACAACAGAGAAAGATTGAACAAGGTGAGTCCCGCGCCTGAGAGCGGAGTTTATCGTAAAACCAGAAAGGAGGATTTCAGAGAGTACAGGGGTCATGAGCACTTGCTATTCTCAAGCATCAAGAAAATGTGCTCGGCATAAGAAAAACAGTGCATAAAACATGAGAAGTAGAAGAAATGATGAAGACAGACGCTGATTTTGTGGATTTTGAGATCTGTATCTGTACGAGCAAAGAAAATATCTGTAGCTAAAACCTTATCAGACTTATCTAGCAGGGATGATGAACAGGGAGAGAAGAAGCATGTGAAGGCTGAGAACTTTTCTACTGGGAGATTAGGATGAGAAGGAGAAGAGGTTTCTGTGGGTTTTGGTAATGGAATTTATAGACTGAATTGCATCCAGGAAGACGTCATTTCAATTAAAATATTAGAGGAAAAAAAACTAAGAAAAGGAAAGAGTGCAAATAGCATGAAGCTCTTCGGAATATATTTTTTAGAGATGTATTAAAAAACATTTTTATATTAATATAACAGAATAATTAAAAGAGTTTTAAAAAATAATTAAGAAGCTGTTTGGCGCGGCGTTTCACCCGCCGCGCCGTAGCTTTTCAATTTTTATTTTATTTTAAATGAATATGTTTTGGTGTTTTTATATCATTTTGATGACTAATATCAAAAATGATTTTTAAAAAATAAAAAAATCATTTGAATGTATTTCGGCATGAAAAACACTTTAAAAAACTACCGCAACCACCCTCCCAAATAGAATGTAAATACTAAAAAAACGGCGTTCCAAAGCAGCTTCTTGGGGAGCATGTGGTGAGCTTGCTACTACGATTATTCTCAAGTGATGTTCATCGCATTATTTACGAGTCAAGAGGTGGAACTCGGCTAGGATAAAATCTCATAATAAATTAAAAGATTAATTAATTTTGTATAATCCGATAAAAAGAAGTAAATTACTTGGACCGTAAATAACCTGGCCAGATTCCATTATTTTCTTGGGAAAAAAGAAAACTACTGCTCTGCTAGCTTCTTTACCGTATCTTGTGCAATCTTCTAGCCGTACAATTCACATGCATGGTGTCAGATCTATGAGTGCTGCTGGTGGCCTTCAGATCTTACCAGCTGTGGGGGACAATACTGAGGTGTTGTCAGGGATTGTTTTTATAAATTGTTTTTGAAAAAAATTAAAAAAATTATTTTTATTTTTTATTTTAAATTAATTTTTTTTTATATTTTTAAATTATTTTAATGTGTTAATTTCAAAAATAATTTTTAAATAAAAAACACTTTAAAAAATAATTGCAACCCTAAAATTCAAACAAATAGTAGTTGACACAGCACACGATTAGCGGTTCTAAGACCAAGAAATTACTGCAATCTTGTATTATAATGTCTGATTTTTTTTAGAGAAATGATCAATGTGTTTGATATTATAATATATGGTATTTTTAAAAATTAATTTTGTCTATAAAATATATATATATATATAAATAAAATTTATCTTGTATTTCTAACACTAGCATATCACGATAATAACAAAATATTAAAAAATATTATTCTTACATATTTTTTAAGCCAGATATATTTTTAAAATATATATATATATACCGGACTACCCACCTAACTAGCAAACCGCCACCGCCCCATCTCACTCTCTCAAGAAAAGGACCTTTACTTGAATTTCTACCATAGCTAGTTTCATAAACGATAATACTAGCTAGCTTTTCTATCTCGGTCCTGTTTAGAATTGTGCTGCTTGGAATTTTCATGAAAAATTATTTCTTTTGTTTAAAATCATTTTTTTTATATTTTCAAATTATTTTGATATATTATTTTGATATATTATTTTTTAAAAAATAAAAAAATATATTATTTTAATATATTTTCGAGTAAAAAACACCCTTTCTATGTCATACTCGATGTTGATTTTTCTACTAAGATTGCAAGTTGAGGCATACCATGAGGGGAAAAACTAAAATGTTAGGCCGAGAAACCCACTCCCACTCCCACTCTAGCTTGGTTTTGTTTGAAAGTATGTTAAAGTTTAATTTTTTAATTATTTTTTTATAGATTGTTGTAATGCGCCTAAATAAAAAGTAAAAATAAGAGAATATTTCAATATATTTTCAGGAAGAAAAATTAAAAAATAA
Organism: Salix arbutifolia; assembly: GCA_025169955.1. Lineage (NCBI taxonomy): Eukaryota > Viridiplantae > Streptophyta > Magnoliopsida > Malpighiales > Salicaceae > Salix > Salix arbutifolia. The sequence goes on from CM045908.1 coordinate 1,372,645, forward strand.
ACTTTAACATACTTTCAAATAGTAAATTATGCTATTAACCATGAGCATGCAAGCTGAATTTACCAAGATAAATTTTCCTAACGTGGCAGCTGGACAATGGACAGTGCCAAGGTAGTCATCCACTTGAATTACACTTGCGTGAAATAATTAAATTCTCTTCATTTTTACTCCTTTCTTCTATTTTGGAGGCTAGGACTGGGTGGGGCTTAGCTAGGTTTTCCTTAAAGATGGTGTCTTTGACTCCTTGTAGTAGCCAGGATAGCATTTTAACTTCTTTTATATATATATATATCATAATTGATTATTTTTAAAAATAATAATAATTATTAATAATTTTAATGTGTTAATGTTAAAAATATTTTTTTAAAAATAAATGATATTATTTTAATATATTTATAAATAAAAAAATAATTTAAAAATTAACCTCACCTTGTATATATGATTGCATTTTAAAAAAGTTTTTAAGAAAATTGTAAAAAAAAATACTTTTATTTTTTATTTTGAATTAAATTTTTTATGTTATTTTTATATATTTTTTTAAAAAATATTATTTTAATATTTTTCTACATCAAACATTTTTAAAATTAAACTCAATAACACTTTTAAACGGTAACTTTCAAAACAGTAACTTCCAATCAATCAATTAATATTATTTTAGAAAGAAGGGACCGGGGCCTCCCTAAATAGCTGATTGGCGCTGCGGTCACACAAATATTTCGTCAAAATTCAATTATTTTTTATTTTTTTTATTTTAAATAAATATATTTTAGTGTTTTTAGATTATTTTGATGTGCTAATATCAAAAATAATTTTTTTTAAATAAAAAATATTATTTTAATATATTTCAGCATTAAAAACATTTTAAAAAACTATCACAAATGAACTCCCAAACAAGCCACCGGAATTTTAAATTGGCAGAGTCAGGAGGCGAGGGGCTGCTGCTGGTGGGCCGAGGACTGAGGGGGGAGTCAAAGATGGTCCCTCAAATTTTTCAATTGATTTTTTCTCTTTTGATTTGATTTTTGTGCGTTAAATTGGAGAAATAAGTTTCACATGCTGCTTAACGGCCACTCACAAGGCAAGTGGGGCACCCTTTTCCCCCGTCTATGTACACCACTGGCTGCAATCCATTTTAATTTTCAACTGTTGGTGGTATTTTAAAGGGAAAAAAATATTTTTTATTTTAAATTAATTTTTTTAATATTTTTATATCATCTCCACCGTAAGCTGATATTAAAAAAAATATATATATTATTTTAATATATATTTTAAATAAAAATCATTTTCAAAAACAACCATAACAACACTCTTGTCCAAACACTTGGCTTGGTATTGCATTTTTAAATTTTTTTGAATAAAATAAAAAAATATTTTATTTTATTTTTCACTTAAATTTTTTTTTATGTTTTAGATTATTTTGATACAATGATTAAACAATAATTTTTAAAAAAAATATTATTGCGATATTTTTATAAATAAAAAATATTTTAAAAAACAATCTAACATGTACAAATTAATCAAATAGCTTCTTTGTGTGTATGTATATATATATATATGCACTAAGACTAGAAAATGTATATACACATAATATATCACAAATACATTGAATTTCATATAAAGACAAATCGCGACAAAAGACAATATTTTCGACGAATTCTCCGTCTTTTTCTTTCAATTCCCTTTATTTTACAAAGACAACGGACAGAAACTGCACGATGTACGGGTTGAACATGGTTTGTGACTTGACTTGGTAGCCCAACGTGGGTGAACATGGTTCTTTTCAAGAAAAAAAGGTTGGTAGGTCAATTTGAATGACTAAATTAAATAATCAATCAAGTTTATCAAGAATCATATATAATGTTTTTTAATAAATTATATAAGATAAAAAGAGTTAATAATATTATGAACAATGGGTGATCTAAATAAAATAAATAAATAAATATTATGAATCAAGAAATTAGTGACAAGATAAATAAAATATCTCAAGAAATAATTTTCAATGCAAGGTGGATCACCACTAAATTATAGAAAGTACACAAAAAATAGTAATAATTTAATTGTTTTCGTCATAACAATTCTTAGTGTATCCCTTTTGGATTACAAACTAATGAACCTAAACTAATAATTGACTAGTATAAATTTAACAATAAAATAAAACCTTACACGATATCTAATGTACTAAAGCAAACCCAAATTTAAAATAATTACTCAACATTAAATAAAAAAATAAAATAGAATAATAATAAATCCCATGCTAACATTCCTCCATGTAACATTAATCTACTTTTTTTTTGTATATTATTGGAAGACTTTAGTTCTAATTTTAAATGTGTCATTCTTTCATGTTTGAATGAATTATTGGACCTACCATATATAATTGAAAAACTTGAAATGTTTAGTTTTAATATAACTTGAATAGCATCAAATTCCTATATCTAGTTATATATATATATATATATATATATATATTTGTTAAACTAAATTTGCATGTATTATTTTGGAGATATATATATATATATATATATATATATATATATATATATATCTCCAAAATAATACATGCAAATTTAGTTTAACAAATTTGATAAGATTTGTTTAATAACTTCAACCATATAAAATAGCGTGTTTCCAAACTCAATTGAACTTGAAAATTTACCACAACATGATTTCATGTGTCTAATATATTTGTAAAACTGTAGCTAGATCCGGTGTATTGTTTAAGAGATATATCCAATCTCACAAAACTGATCGATAAATATTTTAGGATTAAATTTAGAATTAATCTAGTTTATAATATAAATTTAATAAACTCTAAAAGCATATAAAATTTAATGATTTTATAAAAATCAAGTTTGGTTTTCAAGTTCTTTTATCTAATTTTGCACTCAGACTCTTAAAATTATATAATTTTATTTTACAAATCAACTCAGATTTCAACAACCATACTCTCACTTATAAAATAATTATTTTTGTATTTTGTTTTTAAAAAACTTGACCTAACCAGTATGACGAGACACCATAGCCGACAAGATCATGGTACATCCCCTCTTGCATATATTTTGGGTCGTTTAAACCAATATAATGCTGCAATTTATATAACCCCGACAGCCTTGTGCATTTGATTTAATTATTTATTAACAGGCCATACATTTGAGCTCCAGACACGAGGACTTCCAGAGCAGTGTTTTTTTTTTATAAATAATATTGTTTTAATTTATTTTACAAATAAGATTTAAAAAGTATAACAAATACATCCGTGGAATACAATTTAGTAGGTGAAAACAGAGTCAGGAAATCTCATTCGGTTAAAATAAAAAAAGAATAAGGAGATATTTGATAATGTGTTAACAATTATTTTTTAAAATATTTTTTATTTGAAAATACATCGAGTTAGTTTTATTTTTTATAAATATTTTAAATATAAGTATATAAAAATAATTTAAAATAAATATAAAATATAAAAACAAAGGAGTTGTAAATGTTGTTTGATTTGATGCATTTTTTTTACATTAGCCCCCGAGGAAAAACAAAAACAACATGGACGAGTACCAAAAAAAGCATTCAAATCTGGGAAAATCTGCCAGCTATTATTTTTTTTATTTTTTTAATCATGAACTATACAAATTAATATTTAAAAGTATCAAGATTCCCTGCCCCCGCCCCTGGTCTGGTTTACAATGAAAAATATATTTCAAGCTCACTGATCTGTTCTCTGGAAGTCAGTGGACGGCTGGAAGCTTCCTGTGGCTCACCATTTCTGACATTACTTTTCATATAAAACATGTTTATCATAGGATTAAACACTTGCCCTTTTATATAATTAATCTTTTCCCCACTTCTATATATATATATATATATATATATATATATATATATATATATATAATTATGGTTGAAGATACTTTTGAAAATGTATTTTATTTAGAAATATATTAAAATAATATATATTTTTATTTTAAATTATTTTTGACATCAATATAATAAAATGATTTAAAAATATTAAAAAAAATATTTTTTAAAAAACATTTTATAAACACAGTGCCAAATGGAGGGAGTTAATCTATAGCTTGATGCCACTATTCTCTGACCCTGTTTGACACTGCATTTCAAAAGCGATTTTGAAAAAAAATGATTTTTTTATTTTTTATTTTTTACTTTAAACTATTTTTTTAGTATTTTTAATTTATTTTCATATGCTGATGTCAAAAATAAATTTTAAAAAATTAAAAAAATATTATATTGATATTTTTTAAATAAAAAATATTTTAAAAAATAACTTTAATCATAGTTTCAAACATTCAAACAGCCAATTAGCGAAACGGGTTAGCCTTGATCCAAAAATTGAGGTCAGAGCATGAACAAGGAGACTTGATTTCGTCTGGCTTGGCCAGTTGGTCCCCTGAAGTTCTATTTCATGCCAAAATGAAGCCATTGAAACTTGCCATGCCAAGCTAATTTAAGTCCAAGAATATAAAAAGCACATATTTATTTTCAAATATAATTTATTTGTTTAAAGGTTAAAATTTACAATCCCATTTGAATGGTGATTAAAATTTACAATATATTTGAATTGAATGCACATCTCGAATTTGATTTCCAGCTATCTGCACATAAAATTCATGTTTTAATCAATCTTTCAAACCCTATCGAAGAGATGCTTCCAGACTGGAACTTAAGGGCCATGCCTGGGTAGCTTTATCTAGGCCTAGTTTGGCCAGGCCGAGCTTAAGCGAGACCAGTGGCACAAGCCCCCAGCAGAAGACTCTCTCCATGTTCTGGTAATTAAGAAATCGTTGCGTTTGATGTTTTCTCAAGTAGCAGAACTGACTAATGTGTGAAAAAGGAGGCAGATATCTCTATCACCACCATCAGAATGTCTTTTATTACCAGAATTTCATCATTTCATGAAACTGAAGTTGCACATCTCCTCCCAAGATTGCAAGATCTAAATTTGAGTCTAAATAGTTCTCTCTCTGCCCCAGTGAATTCTTGAGCAATTCCATTGTTTCATAAACATGTGGTGAAGTACATAGTTTGCGTGTAAGATGAGGGGGTTCCAGTGCTGAAAGTGGCTGGTTTTCTCGTGCAGCCTATCAAATTAGGCACCGAAGGGATCTGTTTCGGGGCAGGGAAGAAGATGACGATGAAGATGATTGAAAAATAAAGGATTGCTACAGGTCAAAAGGTGAAAAATATGAAACCTCATGGTCCCATCACTAATTCTAGATATTGATTTATCAGCATTGGCAGTTTGGCACGATACTTCAGGGGAAGATGTCTACAAGGCCAGAGATATTTTATAGACCACACTATAAATGGTGGCATACCCATTTACAATTTACAGGATGCCACAGTCCTGCTAAGAAGTTCAAACTAATAAACAAAATGTCGAAACAAAATCTTGGTAAAGATTACAGCACATTTTTTCAGCATCATGATTCTAATTAGAAATATAGAACTGGTCTCATAGACATATAAAAAAAACCGATTTTGGAATATTATCTATCTATTTGCGAAAACTTCTGGGTGGTACTGAAGCATCTCATCCCATATCATCTCCCTAATCATATGTTTCCCTACACTCTCATCCATGTCAAGATTGATTGGGAGCTGTGCTGGCGGGTCTTGTCCTGGATCATACAGCCCTGACATGTAAGGGTGTAGAAGTGCTTCTGTCACACTAATTCTCTTAGTAGGATCAAACACCAGCATCCTTAGCAACAAGTCTATGGCCAAAGGATCAGCATGAGGATATAGATGTGAAAGATGGATTCCCCTTGCATAAGGAAGTGTTTTGATGTACCTTCTGGCTTTTGGGTTATCAATGAACTTAAGATCAGTATCATTCTGGCTCCCAAGGACACTGATAATTAGCTTCAGCTGGTTAAGACACTCTGTTCCAGGGAAGATAGGTTTGCGGCCAAGAATCTCAGCAAAGATACACCCGACAGACCAGACATCAATGGAGGTTCCGTAGTTGTCACAGCAGAGTAGCAGCTCAGGTGCGCGATACCAGCGCGTGACAACATACTCAGTCATGAACTGTTCATTACCTCTGCTAGTTCGTGCCAGCCCAAAATCACATATCTTCAGATCGCAGTTGGCATTGACAAGGAGATTTCCAGGCTTCAGGTCCCGATGAAGAATGTTTGCAGAGTGGAGATAATTCAGCCCGCACAGCAACTAAAATATTGTATGAAGATTAGATGCTAGCAGAAAAATATTGAGAAGAAAACAAATTGATCGAAAATCAACTAGTGCTACGCATGGATTCATATTTAATCATTATTCAAGATTAGTATCACTGGTTATGCTATGTTAAGGCACAGCTATCAAGCTTATTTAGAAAGAGATGCAAGCCATTGGTCATTATTTTGCCAAATCCATTTACATCTTCATGTACAGTTTTGCGACTCATTCGTTTGCTCATGAATAACTATTGAATGGTCAGCTACAGCTTAATCATCTTTCTTTGTGAACAGTAAAAGACGATATCTGTTAACAAGTAAGACTCTTTCTTAAATAAATTTCGCTTTTTAGACCATCTAGTGCTGTTATCATTACAATATAAACCAGCATCACCTGGAAAGAGACATGACTTCAAAACATATAATCAGAGAGATACAAAACGCTGCCGCAATTTTCTAGTGAAACACACATTCTGCAGATTGATCATGCAAACCAGCATGAAATTGACATCACAAGACAAGCAGAAAGAATAACATTTTTTTTCACCACTACCAACTGGGAGAGAGAAAGTTTACCTGAAATATAAAATACTTGCAATGATCATTTGAAAGTGGTTGTGAGGACTTGATAATCTGATGTAAATCTGTATCCATGAGCTCATAAACCAAATATACATCCTTGAAACTTGTCCTATGAATAGGCAGCATAACATCCTTCAAAGCAATCACATTCTCATGCCGGATGTGTCTCAGAAGCTTCAACTCTCTAAGAGTCCTCAAAGCATCAATCTTGTTCTCAAGCACATTATTGATTTTCTTGATGGCGACTTTCTCGTTTGTTTCCCTATTAATCGATGAGCAAACAACACCATAGGCCCCTCTACCAATAGGCTTAATCGGAACATACTTTGAATCAACCTCAAACACAGTTTCCCACATTGAGTAATATTGCTTCCCTCTTGGCCTAATTCCATTTGGAGGCTCCACTAAAGTTGCCATTTCCCTGCAAATTGTGAGCGAGAAGTCTTAAAAGTCTCATCAACATTCACATAAAGGGAAACCCAATCCACTTACTCACCAATTAAAGCAAGACATCTAATCAAGTAAACAGCTTCGAAAACTCTCTCACACACAATGAATGATGATGATGATTCAACAATCTATGGTGAATATCTATACGAAGAAGAAAGAAAGAATTGATACTTACTTGCCGCAATCTTTGATCTTTTGAGATCACCTTCTTTCTTGTAATGTTATTCTCTGTGTGTGCAGCTTTTCTTGCTAATAATTTAATCACAGAAAAGCACAACTCCCACTTTTAACAGATTCCTCTAAACCAAAGAAAGCCAGTCCAAAAAGCAACAAAGTCCTGAACTTTCACCTCCAACTCTTGCTCAATCCCTCAAAAAAACAAACCCCACCATATTCTCCTCCACCTCAAGCCAAGAATCACATGATCACAATCTAATCAAAGCCCCAAAATCTTCCTTTTCCCTCTACACACAACCGAATTGCAAGACTCTCAAAACCCAGAAACCACTTTGCCTTCGAATAAGAAGCCTATAAATAAAAGCAGATTCTTTTCCACAATTCAGTAGAATTGGAGCTGGAGATCTTATCCATACATTGAAAGTGATAAAAAAGATCTGGTCTAACAGGGTATTTGTTGAATACTCTATCTTCTCATGACTAGAACAAGGGGAGGGAGAGGTGAGGGGGCAGTGGTTAAAGACGTGAAGGCAACACAGCAAATTGTGACACAAAAAGACAGCTAAAACGTAATTTGCTTTGGGTTTTAGGAAACTTCACCTATCTATCTCTTCATGCACAAACAAATATGCAGATATACATGCTTATTGCTTCAGTTTGACGGCTTTCGTTTAGCTTGGCTTTGGCTCCCTCGTGTCTTTCCTACTATATTTCGGAAAGATCAAGGCTGGTGCCTTAGCCTAACGGGCAACGTCTAAATTTATTTCCATTTGACAAAATATCCCAATTATTAATTTTCTTGATTTTTAATCCGAGGCATAACTCTTCATTTACAAAGAGGATGATGTTCATTGATTATAAATTAAGAAATATATTTATAGCAATGGTTTTTTTTATAAGAAAATCAAAACTTTATTCTAAAATTTAAGAGTGTTTCCTTGTCCCCTTTGTATGAACGGGAAAATATTTCTTCAACAATCTAAAATATTCACCTTAAATTTGAAAATCTCATCTCTTAATTATCAAATATTATTTAAGATCTCAAATTGTCAAAATTAAATATGAATCACGTTTTGAAATGATACGTAAAACATTTAAGAAGCACCACAAACAGATACATCTTTCACCAAGTTCAACTCTTATTTCAATTAGATAAAGGCAATTGGTGGAAAATGACAAAGTATTAGGTTAAATCCAACCTAAAGCTTATGTCTAACAGGGCTTCCATTTGCATAGTCTTGTTGAACGAGGAAGATATACTTTTAATATGCTTTTCATAATATTAATATTAATAATTCGATTATTTTTGTTTGTATTCAAGAAAATCCAATTATTTTTAGATTTTTTTTTTATAAATCTAAATTAATCAAATAAAATTTTGATTGTTACAACCTCAACCTCTTGTAAGATAAACATGTTTGATCACGTCTCGTCTCTTCGTGACAATTCAGTCAATCATGTGTGTGCATGATTAGTAAACGTCTCTCTAGAGTCTAGACACCAATAGGAAAGCAGCCGAGGATTATTGGAGCCGGCTGGCTTTCCTTAATTTGCCGGGAGCTCCTCCTCCTTCTGTGGCTGTGGACCCAAGTCCAGCAGATTATTCCTTCAAATCTAATGCCTTAAATTCATTGGGTTCAAAGTCACGGCTACGAACTTTCTGTGGCGTGTCGTATGGTTCATCTTCCCAACATGGGTCCGGTTCCGGATATTTTTTAAACCGGATAATTACATAGTTAATCTGTATTTATGGAAGTATCGGTTACATTATCATGTTTTCAAATGGAATTATAAATCTGTAGAATCATTAAATTGCATTTTTTGCACAATCCAGACTTGAGAATTGCACTGTATCAACTCTCGATCGAATATAAAAATTATATTTATTATTAATAATAATTGATGCAATTCAAGGGATAGTAAACGGTTCGATAGCCCATAGACTCCAGTGTTGTCAAGTATAGACTGCGAAAATGAAAAACCATAGGCCAGATTTTAGTTCCGTGAGTGGCGGACGTCGGTGGGTGGCGGGCGTCGGTGGGGTGGTGGGCGTCGGTGGGGTGGGTGTTTAAAGTCGAAACATAGGTGGGTGGACTAAGTACATTGTCTTAGGAACAGAACAAAGTGGATGGGGCAACGTGCAATGTTCCAGGAACATAACTTAACGGAATTGAGGATACTACCGTTATCTTTAACACCAATTATGTTACATAATTGAGTAGCATTTTAAGACTAAGAATTTTCAATATGATATTTAAAATATTCAATTAAAATATTTAAGATTAATATTTTAAACTTCAGCGGAAAAGATAAAAATAATTAAGATTAATATTTTTAGGGTAAGACTTTCTCAATTGAAATTGTTCTCCACCATGAACATGTTTAACATAATAATTTTGGAGTAGAATCACAACAAAAAATAAATTGATATGTTTATATGCGAGTCAATCTATTATAAATCTATAATAATATTTTTACACGTGTCCTTTCATTATGAGTCGCACCGCTAGAATTTTCAATAAAAACACATAATAGTTAACCATTAGAAATTGAAATTGTTGGGTTCTAAATTGAAATTTCCATCCAAGTCTCATTTGCCAAAAGAACATTTCAACACTTCATATATAAAAACATAGAAGATTTGTATAAAAAAATCTCTAAATTAAGAAATAAAAAATAATTAAGAAGAATATTTATTTTTCCAAAATGATCTTGTATCTTGGTTCTTGTATAAGTTGATTCTAGAATATTCTTTAATCAATGTAGGTTATTTTTTTCTCTATATATAATGTGAATATTTGATGAAATAATGGGAATAAAGTGAAAGATTAAAAGAATTTGATAGAAGAATACAGTTGGAGTTTTTCTTGAAAAAGGGACCTAATTGATGAAATAATAATATGTTTCGGGACTCAATTCGCAGCCTCATTGAGGTTTTCTCTTGCTTTGACCAGTAGAGATATTGCTCAAAGTGTGGGCCTGCAAGCTGATTAAGGATACGGTCCATATAATGTGGGCTGTACAATTTTCGTCTGAGCCCATCCAGAAACCAGTCGAGAAAGAAAAAAAGATGTGGCTGCTGGGATTCGAGCCCAGGTCTCCACGGCCACAACGTGGAATTCTCACCACTAAACTACAGCCACTTTACTGCTACCTTTTCACCAATATATATATATAAACAAATAAATAATATCCTATATCAAAAAATATGTAAGCTTTTTTCTACACCTGATCAGCACCTTTACATCTAGACATCTCCGCTCCCACTTTTTTTTTTTTTTTTTAAATATTAAAGAAAGTTGATGAACATAAATGTTGATGCTGTAAGACAAAACTTTTTGACTTAATTTATACCATAATCATTTCACATATAACTTCATCTATCTATATATACATGATAGGGTTATATATATATATATATGGAGAATTTATTTATAGCATCTTTCAATAGCTACGAATAGATTATGAAGGAGGTTTTGGATAATGAATCCTAGCTAGTAGATTTGTCTTATTTGATGATTTGGATGGTGGTAGTTCAGGACTTGGTTTGATTTTGTGATTTAGATGGTGGAGGCTCGGAACTTGCTAGCTACTATCTATCTATCTATTTATAATTACACTGCACCAAGGTGTCGAAATCCTAGCTAAGCAATGCATGCTGGTGATATAGATGTATATGTATGTGAATAATATCACCAAATATTATTGTATGGGGAATGTTTTGGAGCCACCAATTATTGTAAACAAGAAAGCAAGACAAGGTGAGGGTATGCTTTTGTGTAAAGACTGAAGAAAATCGAATGGAAGATGATGAAGAAACATAAAGAATGGTGTTTGGCATGGGAAACAAAAAGATTATGGTCCACAACACTACACGATTTCCCTTCTCTAAGGTTACTAGAAAAAAGAAAAAAAGAAGGAAGCATATATTCTTTGGCTCCAATGCCTTGTCTTCTTCGCAAACATCTTTAACCCTATCAACTTTTTTAGACCCCCTTTTCAGGCCTTTGCTTCTTCTACACAGTATACATGCCACTCCCTAACTTAACTTTGTATTTTTTCTTGCAAGGTTAGATCAATTGATGTTTTACAATAAAGTACGTAGCTAGTTCTTCTCAAATATTATGCTGCTTCTTCACTTGTGCGGAGTTGAGCAGCATCGCATGCATTAATTACTAGCTCTTTAATTTTGATGTTACTAGTTAGATAGGAATCTAAAATTAATATTTATCTGGAAAATGTTATGGATATTCGTTGGTATGGATTCAGAAACCCATGCATAACTATCAACAAGCTGGAGGAGAAGGCTTGTCAAATATATATCGATCATAAACTCGGACATGTGTGTTAGTTTTCAAGGAGTATAACGTAACGATGAAGAGCTCATGATCTATACAATAGTTTTTGAGTTTAAATCAGGGCATGTATTTTTTATAAAAACCTAGTACAATTTAGATTTTATCTGTTCATTTGGACCAATAAAATATATTTTCCGAGAGTGAGATTTCTCCTGATCTAAAAAAAAGAGTATATGTGTGTTTAAGTAATCCTTCCCTTTGATGAAGACGAGGCAAAATAATATTCAACAGAAGTGCTGGCAAAATGGTGCCGATATTGAGACAAATTCTCGGGAATGGCTGACTGGCAATTACTGAAAAAGGATTAGGAGATCATGGCAGCAAAATTTGATGTCCCCCCATTTTCCTTTCTCCTTCATAGAAATGGTATGTTAATGTGTGGGTGTGTTTTCTAATGTGACAACTTTTTTTAGTATAATGTCAAAGCATAATGCATCCAACGTGGATTCCAATTGGGTGCCTGCTGCCTATGTATGTAAGTGGATTAGACAGACTAGGTTCTCTCAATTGGATTTTAAAATTCCAGCTGACTTAGAGCATAGTACTAGAGGCATCTTGGAATCCCAATGGGCTTGCAATTATTGGGAGGGAATTTGCATAATGCCATTTTTATTCCATTTCTTTATGAAAAGAATCTATGTGTTGATTCAAATGATCATCCCTTCTAGGGTTTCTTTCTTTTCAAGGATTACTCTTCTTGGTTAAGTCGACCGGAACCCGAAACCCTTTACCAAAAATAGTCCCACCGATACATAAATTATGTTCAAGATTCATTTCGGCGAGCTTTAGCTCATCCAAAATAATTGTTTCAAAAAAGAAAAGAAAAGAAAAGAAGGTGAGCCTTTGGACAACAACTTGTACTTGAACATGAGGACTAGATCGAAAGTAATAAAATAAAAATAAATAAAAAGTGTAGGAAATGAAATAAAAAGGTTGGACAGGAGCAGGCTGGCTGGAAGAAATGAAGGGAAGGCAGCGACAAACTTGCCCATAATGTAAATCTCACACATCCCCTCACCTTTTCCTTGAGCCTCCCTTTTCTTATGCTCTTGGATTATTATATTACCTCCTCTTTTTCATGAAAGACCTCTTATTATTTGTTAATTAAAAAAAATATTAGTATATTTAGCAGCACTAGAACTTTAATTATCCCCCCCCCCCCCCCCCCCCCAGCTACATGATTAGTGTATAATTGCAATGAAGATTAGGGTTTCATACTCATCAACTTTTTATAAATATATATATGCTCCCTTCCATAGTATATATACAAGAAAAGATTGATTAGGTTAACACAAAGGTTAATTATCAAATGACTATGCACTAGCTAAACCTATAGAATCCCAGTTAAGTCGTTTCCCCCCCTAGTTAATACACTATATATTTTGCCTAAGTTTTGATATTATACTAGTGTTTAAATATTTCAAGTTTGCCATCATTTCCCTCTACCTTTAGCTAGGACCTTTGCTTACCTTAAGCCAAAACAAGGGCTCGATTATGGTCAAGCTAGCAGTACTTCCATCTTTCACGAGTGATACATATCCAGAGAGTACTCATGCGAAAAAACTCTTTCAAATACAGTTTTAGAGCAAAGTGAATCTGCAAAAAAGTTTCTTCTCTAAAGTGACGATCAAGCTAGCTAGGGACACTGTGAGAGGGAAGAAAGTCATGGTTTTTGATTTTGCTTTTGTTTTTTATGCATGCTACTTTAAAGCTGAGACAAGGAGGTGAAAAGTGAATTGAAGTGAGAAAAGTGAATTGCTCAAGGCAAAGCAAAGAGGTTTCTGTGAGTGATTCTTTCAGTAGAGAGTGAAGGGTTCTGATAACATCCTAGTTGATTTATTAGGCTTATCTAGGGATTTTCAAGTCTAGAAAATTACATAATGGAGCCTGGAAATCTCCACCTCCAGCATCAGTTTCAAGAACAGTTTACAGGTTATTCTTCTTTATTATCACAGTCTGCTGATTTCAATAAGGTTTCCAGCACCGGTGACTTGAACCCAGGAACAGGCTTCATTTTGTAAGTATTTCAATTCTAGCTTTTTTTATTTTTTTTATTTTGTGTTTTGAAGCTCTACGAATCACGGGTATATAAGCTTATACATGTTCATGGATTTAAGTGCACTGCTGTGGTGCTTCTGATGGATTCATTTTTTAAAGAACGGCTACTTCCTCTATGAACTTAATGATTTCTCCTAAGTTCCATGCTGGAATAGGGACTGGAAATTAAAGGAGGAAATCCTTTATGATTCCACTCAAATTTAGGCAAGCTAGCTTCAACTTTATTTGCCAGATGGTTCACGTATTTGATCTTCGAAAGGCGTTTTCTCTAATATTTTCGTTATTTTCTAGGGTCTGTGAGCATGCAAGTAATCAGAACTTAGGATTTTAGTGGATGCTACTCAAAAATCTCGTATCATAATCATTTGTTTGTCTTATTTATTATCATGCAGGAATATTAACAGTAATACCAGCAACAACTATCTAACTGATTGCATCCCAAATTCAAGGGTGTCTTGGCCACTTGATTCCTTGACTCCAGGGTTGAGTTTCTTCCATGCGAGTGGTTTCAACCAACCATCTACGGCCAATGAATTTTTATTGGCAAAGACCAAAGATGAGTTGCCAGACCCTTTCTTCAAGCCAGGTGAAATGATGCACACTGGCTCTAATGTAGAGGAGTCAGATTTTCTGTCATCTAAATACAAGCACCAATATTCTCATGATCTTGGGGGAAATCAATGGCCTCTCAACAGCTTATCTTCTCTTCACCATATCTCAGACACTAATTCTCAAAACATGGCAAGTCTGCAGAATCTATCTGGCTGTAACAGATATAATTTTAGCCATATTTTACCAAGTATCAATATTTCAACATCAGATTTGTGTTCTTCATTAGTTTCAAGTTCTTTGGACTTGAACTTGCAAGCTGTGGATCTTTTATCAACTAGTACTTATGATGGTGCCGCCAGTTTTAGCCAGTCTTCACAAAACACTCTCGATCATTTCATGCGAGAACATAAAGATAGCCCTTCAAAAAGCTGCAACAAAGTGGGTATCATAATCTTATTAATTTCAGTTCAGTTGTTCTAATTGTGCCGCTATTAATACACCTTGGATCGATTACATTTCTGATGATGTACACCTCATATATAAACCCTTTTTAATTTTGAAGACATCAACCTTCGAAGATGGATTTGGGAGAAAAAAGAGACCTAGCAGTATTTTTCAGTCCAAGAATTTTCTCACAGAAGCTAAGAAGAACCGGTCCGCACCACGATCCTTGTGCCCCCCATTGAAGGTGATGATTCAAAGCAGTACTAATTTAACCTTCATTAAGTCAGAATTTCTACCATAGATTCTTGTTTAAATGTGGAGTTGGCTTTTTAACTAGGTCAGAAAGGAGAAACTAGGGGACAGGATTGCAGCTCTTCAGAGGTTGGTGGCACCTTATGGCAAGGTGATAATTAAATCTGTACATTATTCTCCTGATCAGGAATGTCTTAAAGAAATGCATTACAATATCAATTTGACCATGCTTATATTTTTAGTTTTTTTTTGTCCATTGTAACCTGCAGACAGACACTGCCTCTGTGTTGACAGAAGCAATTGGATATATACAATTTCTTCATGACCAAGTTCAGGTGATTTATCCCTCCAATTTTCTGTCCATAGAAATACTATCAAGCTAACATCACTCTTAACTTGATAAACTTGTGGATTTTGTTCTTCTTACTGACCTTATTTAGTCCTTGTTTCTGACAGAAACTGAGCGTACCAAACATCAAGCCAACTATAACAACGCATGTGGTAAGAAATTCTTCCAGGGAAGTTTAAGAACCATTGTGCTTATTTTCATTCTATTAATTTCTATAATGTGATCATCAATGTATTGTTAACAGCGCTCAAATGAAGAAGATGGGATGGGGCAACAAAAGAGAGATCTCAGAAGTAGAGGGTTATGCCTCGTGCCTGTATCTTGTGTATCATTCTTCAACACATGCAGTGGCGACAACTAAAGATCCGCAAGGAAAGAATTGAAGATAGCATATGAGAAAGATGTCGAAGAATTCATGATGAGCTCAAGGCTGTAATAAATATAGGTTTCCTATATATGTCAAATGTTTAGTTTTAGTAATGCAACAAGTTATTTTCTTGGAATAAACAAATCTTTTCTTTTATCAGTTTGTTCCTCGTAAATTCACATCCCTTTCAAACATCAACTTGTAGAAAGTCGTTGCTTTACTAGTGTAGGACGATAACCAATCAGAAGACATTTTCTTTGGTTGGCCATAACCACAACTTAAGAAGGCAAAAGGGATTATTTGGAAGCTTGCCCTAGTTTCATATTGTCTGTTGAGTTAAGGACAGATGAATCTATGAATATCTGAAGCCATTCTTCAAGGAATTGATACAAAACTTGTTTGGTCTCAGAGGTCACGCTTACCTAACTTTTGAGTCATGAGACTACTATTCATAGCAGGGCAAATTCTTAAAAGATTTTCAAGAGTACTTATACAGTATAAACAGAGAAGGGATATTATTTTCCCTTTAGTCACTCTCAGTAAACAAGTAAGAGATGCTCACATGATTTTGATTGATATATTATATAGAGTTATAAGACACCAAGATTTATTGAAGATCCATGAGTGTTAGAAAGGCAAATTGGATCTTCACAAAACCTTTAATTGCTATATACACGATTTTGAACAAGAGAGCACGCAACGGAGAATCCTTCAAAACAGAAAATCATCACAATAACAGTTCTTTAAGCACCTTTCAGTATCCAGCTTCTCTTCCTTTACCAGAAAAACTGCATCACAGGCCAAACAATATTAAACATGATAAAGCCATTAAAATTCCAATGCGGAGCAAACTTGTGATATATTAGAGCTGTACCATCTTCTTCTTCTTCTTCTTCTTCTTGTCAAGATAAGCGACAAGCTCTGCTTGCTGAGCAAGCGAGTCCTCGAGAGCCTGAATAAGCAGAGAATAATTGATAGAAATGAGGATTCTAATTTACAGTTTCTGTTTGTATTAGCTTTGTTTTTACTGACATGCATTCATTTCCATGCGAAACTACCTTCTTAGTTGCCATGAGCTCTTGCTCCAATGCATCTACACGGCTTATAGCAGCATTCAACATTTCCTCCTTTTCGGGTGGCATGGAAACAGGCTTAGCACTCAAAACACTCACTTTATCTTCCAATTCAGCCATGCGCTTCAAGACAGTCATGTAATCTGCACTAGAGATGGCCGGAGACTGTTGTTCCTGGCCGTTCATCGATGTGTCGTCGCAGTAGTCAGGCTTGGAGTAGATGGTGGCATCAGTCAGCTTCCTGGGAACATTGCGTGTCACTTTAATCATGGTGACAATGCCCGTAACCAAAGCCATGACACCGGTAAAAAGTGGTGAACTGATTGCTTGGGGAGCCTTGCAAGCATCATACTGAGTATAGCAATCTGCTTTTGAAAATTATAGAAATTTTGATCAACATTTTGCATATAGCTGGGTGCCCTGAATTTCAGTTACACAAGCCAAATTTCTCATATCTTACATCACCAGTATAATGAAAAAAAACTGGAATAGCCTGCATACAAATGATTTCTTAAGAAGGAAATAGTGATTTTCAGGAGAAACTAATATTATCTTATTAAAAAAAAGATAAATACATTCATGAAGGAAAACCACACAAAATATAAAACAATAAATTTAAAGCCAATGAACAAAACAAAGAAACATATTAATTGCATAAATTGCGTGCGCAACAATAAAAGAATCAAAATAAATAGTATAATTATAAAAAACACCATAAAGAAAACACACAAGAACATAAGACATCAAATTTCAATTACATGAACCCATAAAATTAATTTAGCATGTTTATTGAGGGGGGGGGGGGGGTAGACCAACAATAATGATAACTACAAATGATGAAATAAAAATAGCATATTGAAAAATGAATAGAACCATAAACAACATTCAAAGAATTAAATAAGATTTAAAAATATAAAAAGATACAAGTAAAAAATCAATGCTAAAAAATATTGAAAACAAAAAACCATTATAAAAAGACATTAAATCATCAACACAAAAATAAAACATCCTCGTATCACAAGAAAAAAAAAGGCCACACTTGTTGCAAAACAAAAAACACAAAAAAACCTTGATCAATTTCAAAAACTATGACATGATCATATTGCAAAAATACTAACATATTATTCAAAATACTATAAACTATATGTGGAAAAGGTCAAATTGTCCATGCATACATGGGCTAATAACTAGGAGATGGAAATTTAAAGACTCCTAATAAGGATTTGCTTGTTTTGCTTAAAATATTTTATAGATGGACAATATTTTATATGTAAATATTTTTCAATAGGGATGGTGATAACATAAGGTGGTGATGAGATGTTTGTGGTTGCGGTGAAAAAAAGGTGGTGGTCGTGGAGGAATAGGTGGTGAGATGGTAGCAATGATGGTGGTGAGATAATAATGGCGATGGTTGAAATAATTAGATGATTGTAAGTGGTTTTTCTATTTAAATAATGTTAATAACAATGTCAAATTGTCAATCCATTTTATTTATTTTTTTAGCAAATATACGGTTAAATTATATAGTAATTTTTTATAAAAATATAATAAAAAAACTACTTGGAAGATATAGTCAAGTACATGGCCTAGGACGACAGGTCAACTCAGGTCAACCGGGAACTTGGCCGGAGTTGGGTTAGTGGTGGTGAAAACAATGATCTTTTCCCATCCCAGGTCAACTCCCAGCGTGGACCTAGAGTTAGATCATGATAAAAAAAAGAACCATAACAAGAATTCATTCTTCTAATTTCTATACTGCTTGTAGGTTAATTAAAATTCAGCGAGGAATCAGTAGAATATACTTGATTTAATCATATATTAACAAGTAGTGTACTTTTGGAAAGACCAAACTCACCACTGTTCACCACTTTTTTCCAACTCATATCCACAGATTTATCAACCATATGCTGATAGTCCTCTAACTTGTAAGCCTGAAGGTTGCATTTTCCAGGAAAAAGGAAAAGGCATTAGAACTGTCAGGCAAAAGGAATAAAGAACAACTGGAAGTCCAAAAAAAATAAAAATTCTGTCAAATCAACAAAATGGGATAGAATTTGTAGTATGTTTGAGAGTATTATAAATGTTACTTTTCAAAATGTTTGTTAGACTTGTACCTTCTCAGGAACAAAGGAGGGCTGTGGAAGCTGTGGAGCTGATTCCACCTTAGGAGAGTCCTGTAACTGTCAATCAAATAGGAGGTAAGAGTAGCTCAAAACTCACGCCATGAAGATAGCAAACAACTCGGAGGAAAGAAACAATTTGGCAGCCCAGATATGCAAAAAGTGGAAATAGAATGAGAAATGTAATTCAATATTAAACCTTTGAGTTGCTTAGGTCATCCTCACAGATTGTTTTTTCACCAGGATAATGAGTTCCGCATTTCTTTCCACATTTGTGATCGCCATTTTGAACCATCTGCAAGAAACTGAATGGCATAAGAAATTGAATTCAACATGAAACTAAATAAGATGGTCAGTTCAACAGTAGCAAACAGAAGAAGTTGCTCAAGGAATTGCAGATCACTTTCATAATCTCTGGGTCATTCCAAGGGCCCTTATCAGAACGCGTACAGCCTCCTTTGTCAGCACAGGTGCAAGTACCTCCAAGAAACTCTGGCAACTCACTGAAACAAAATCCATCCATTGTGCTCAAATGGGAGAGTAAATAAAAAAAGGCTAGGAAAAAGGCCACATGATTTGTGAGCAGAAAATAAGCATATGGGGATATGTGATTACACATAGCATATAACTTGGAGAAAAGAGTGATACAATTGTGAAGACTAAAAGCCGAGACGAGAAAGATGGTTGCGCAAACAACCAATTATGAACTTACCTGGCATCAATTATCTCAAGCAACTTGCTCTGATACTTATTGCCAAGAACCTGGTGAATGATATTTTGTCATTAGATAATTTCCTACATCAGACTAGCAATTTAGAATTGAAATGTGTGCACTTACATGGATCTTTGCTGTGGTCTTAGGGTCAAGGAAAGATTTAATGGTATTCCACAACATCCTGAATCCAGAACCCGCATTGATGATGAACATGCGGTTCAAAGTCTGCCAAGAAGCAAACAATTTACACCACCACATCACAACTATTATGTCATTTGCATGGAAAAT
Source organism: Salix arbutifolia (assembly GCA_025169955.1). Taxonomy (NCBI): domain Eukaryota; kingdom Viridiplantae; phylum Streptophyta; class Magnoliopsida; order Malpighiales; family Salicaceae; genus Salix; species Salix arbutifolia. The sequence goes on from CM045908.1 coordinate 1,392,618, forward strand.
TTATTGCTTTTGATAATCCAAGACAAAACACAGGTTTGTACCTCAGGATAATTGTCACCATCAATCTTCTGAAGGCGAGAGATGAGATCCCTTGCAGCTTTAGTTAAACTTTTGAGGCCCTGTAATTATTAATTCTGAGAGTGAATAACTACTTCTGAGGTAATTATAATTTGTACTGTGGTCTATATAATAAGGGAAAGAAAAGGAACACATATTTGAAGGTCACCCTAACATTCGTCTAGAACCTAACTACCCCTTCTACTTACTGTGCTGAATCTTTGAAAGCCACAAAGTATTCATGAAAATCAAAATCATAAATCACATTACAACACAGATGATGGCAATTATTTGATTCACCCACATCAATCATTATGGTTCAAACATACCACTCCTTGCACATCCAATATGGTTGTACTTTGATCAATGTGCCTCTTTGCTGCTAGTGAGCAAGCTGGAAACTTGACATCAAAAGTTCTCTCAAACTCTCGTACATGGTATTTGACATAGCGGTCCATGGATGTGACTTGCAGTAACTTGGCAGGATCTGCTTTGCCTAATTGCTCAATGTAAACAGGTCTTCCTTCTTTATCTACTCCATGATGCCCTTGGGGATAATATTCCAAGACTTCACTGAGTTCCTGGAATTCAAACTCCTGAAAAATAGAAAAATTAGGAAAATAGCAGGAAAAGAACCTCATGAGACTCAGTCAATGCTCAGTGGGGTTGTCCAGGTGGATTATGGACCAAGTTAAACTAATAAAAGATCTCTTAATAAAGCCATTTCTACGATCAATACCTCCAAGACTGTGTCAGCACCAAATTCCTTCCTCCACTGAAGCATATCAGACCACATTTGCTTTGTTTTCTCGATATCAAATTTCCTGGCCTTCAAGAATCTACATTATCAGAGGATAAATCTAAAGATTAATAAAGTATACATGCATATCATTTATGTATTTCAATATGGTTGAGAATTAAATCTGGAATAACAAATTCAAACAAACCATTGAACATGAAACCAGAAGAAGAATAAACCTGAGCATCATATGATAATCATCATGCTTTGAAGGAAGCAATTCCTCCAATATAAGCACTTGACGGAAAGCATCGACAACCTTTAGCTCCTCTACATCGTGCACATCCTCAATTTCAACAGACATGACTTTGCTGCTTCTGCGACCCCTTCTTGTCAATGAATGCCTGAACTTGTTGGAGGCATTGATTGCTTTCTTTTTCAATGATTCAATTCTATTCTTTCTCTCATCCCCAACATATTCCATCTCTGGTACTGCAAACACAGAGCAAGCATGATTAAAGATTAATAAGACACAAGAATACAAAAGCATAAAATTGGCCCAAACTAAGAACACGAAAGCATAAAACTGGCCTAAACTCGTACAGAATATCCCCTTTAGCCATATATCAAAGAAGATGAGATATAAACTCAAAACATTAGGGAATTCGCTCAATCAGAAAATACATGACGACAAACACTATTAAATGTACAAGAAACAGCAGTTGTTAAAATAAAAAAGAAGTGACCTTGATGAATAAATGATAGCCTTTTTCTCTTCACCAGAGTTTCAGTAGCATCAATATAGAATTGACAGACATCATAACATGCAATCTTCTCAGCTTTGGATTCCTTCCTTTCTATTTTGTTATCTTGACGTACAGATGGGGGATTAAATCCTTACTTAATATACTAATGCCACATAGGCAGCTTTTGGAGTTCTTTGAAATGGAAAAAAAGGCATTGATTTTAAAACATATACATTACATGTATGAATGAGCGATGCTAATTTACAGAAGATTATTCTCGAAATCAATTTCTGAATATCCCATGCATTAAATTAGTGGATATCATAAAATGCAACGATCTAAATTCATCGGGAAGTATTTTCAGGAAGAATGTTTGCTAGAATTAACAATGATTCAATGTTACTAGAGGATAAAAACTCATTGAAATGTAAGATTGAATTAGGTAGCTAACCTGGGCTGGGAGACAAAGGTACACAAACTGCTGCTGCCATTGGTGTGAGATATGTGCTTTTTACATAAAAAAACGATGTCACGACCAACCAAAAGCCTTAGTCAAATGCCTGCATTTCACCATTACAAGACCACTTATAACATAACACCGAAAAGAGAAAAACAAATTACATAAACACAAACTCAAGCAAGCAACATTATTCCTTCAACAAAACGAAAAATATGAAGAGAGAGGGAGGGAGGGAGGGAGAGGGTACCTCCGCAAAGGGTGAGTGAAAATGCGAGAAAGGGCTACAAATAGAAAGAAAAAACAAATATTGATTTTTTGTGGAGATTTTTGCGGAGTGAGACAGTGAGGCGCACACGACGCGGGAAGGGTAGACAAGTGTATTGGCATATTTTTTTAATGTTTATTTTTAACGATAAATTAATATCATCATCTTCTTCTTTTTCTTGTTAATGCTACTATTCTTGACCGATTCTCATAGGCCCTATATAGCGAGTGGGTTGGGTTTTTTTAAGCTAGCTGTGCTTTGCATGGGAGAACAGAGTGGAAGGCCACTACTCTGTTTCCTTACCAGAAATTGAAAATTATTTCCATACAGCAACCTATCTGTCACATTGCCCTTGAAAATCAATGTTCTACTTCCAGATAGACAGCTTAAGTGACACTTGTTTCTATGCTACGTGGCAACAACCAAACTCCTGAGTAGATCCTATTTTGTGTCTGTTTATCGGTTTAATTGTGATTATTTTTTAAAATATTTTTCATTTAAAAATACGTCAAATGATATTTTTTTAATTTTTTAAAATCATTTTTTATATCAACATATGAAAACGATCTAAAAACACCAAAATTTATTTTTTTTCAAAAATATTTTTAAAACAAAATGTCAAACCTCTCTTTCTAGGATGGCTAGTAGTATAAGAGAAATTTACCCTAGCGTTAATGGCGCGATGTTTCATGTCAAAATTCTCAGAATCACAATCTGGGTAACGATCTCCCTTATATCAACTAGGGAAACTTCGAGGCATCCTTTTGCCCTTCAATATAAAAGCTGTCATAATATTGCAGGGAATACCAGAGAAATCAAAATAAAGAAGCACTGAGGCCAAAAACTTTGGGACAGAATGATTCGAGTTAACCCATCTTACAATTAGAGCTAAAAACCTTTTTGACCCTTGATATTCATCTTCATCTCTCATGCTTTTACATTTCAATGACTTGAAAACACCAGAGTATTAATAGTTACCACCAATTGGTTAGTCACATTCCCACTGAACTGCCATGCACAATTGTACCTATCAGCTGGTAAATTTTAACACTCTGATTTAAGTTTGATGTGCAAGCATAATTATCTCACTTGACTTTTATGATGAAATCTGCATGCCAAAAGATCAAATGTCTTCAGTGAGTTGAATAAGTCAGGTTCTTAAAAACAAGTTCGTATCACTTGCTACTGGATAGCCACTGGCTGTATGTTTAAAACACGGAGCTGTTGCCCCTAAAATGCTATTCATTAACTCCGCATTTCCCATCAGGATCAGACAGCAATTTCAGTTCTCAGAGAAAAAAAAAATTGCCCGAGTAATATCCGATGAGAAGAATGAAACTACAGATATAATTGATAAAAATAACATGCGAGAATATTAATACAAGCTCAAATTTCAAAAGAAACAGATAACTGAAGCCAAAGTTGCACTTTCTGGTTTTTTAATCGGAATCGGAATCAGGATTGGTTGATGATCTCACTGTCCTTTGACTGTTTTCATGGTAATCATCATCTTCATCACCTTCGTTATCTTTCTTCTCACTAATTATACCTGTAAGACAATGGTTTAGAGACTTGGCCGGTAGCTATAAATTGCACAGCAAGTTGGACAGTTACCTTTCTTTATCAGTATAAGCTCAAGAGTCCTAGTGGAAAAATCATCTTTTCCTCCTATATCTTGAAAGCCAACCAGTCTATCCATTGCAACCCCTTTACTGAAAATGTGAACAGTGCATATCTTAGTATAATACTTGATTAGCAAAAATGTAACTTCCGCATTTCAATATCTGATGCAAATTTCAAATATTAAGGTCACAGAAGATAAGTTGGATATGTATAGCTTGAAGCATAACAATAGCATACTTCGGCGAGTCATTCACTAATCATTAGCGTTGATTGGTTGACTTCATTCTCCCCCCGACTGCTTCCATTACCATTTAGTTTACAAGCAAACAGAATCATGAAAGCAAAGCCAAAATATAATGTCTATGTTCTTCTCTCCACGTCAAGGAAACTATCATTCAAGATGAGCATAAATAAAACAAAATGCAACAAATGTGGCCTCACCTGAAAAGTACGACACAAGGCAATGTTTTCACTCCAAGTTTCGCAACAAAGAAGGGTGCATTCTGCATTTGATTTGGAAATAAGTACAATGTACGTCAACTCATTTTATACACTAGATCAGACATTTGCAATAAACAAAACTGTGATTTCAATTTAGCTGCCAAAGCAAACATTAAAAATTCATATGCTGACCTCTGCATCCAGCTTGATGAATTTGGTATCAACATGCCTTGGTGCAAGAGCCTTCAAATGCTTATCCATTATCCTAGGATAATTGATTACGACGATCACACATCACAGATCATAAAGCACACAGAATGTGCCAATTCCAGTAGCAAGTGCACGCATGCATGTGCATGTGATCATGTTCATGCAAGAGAGGATTTAAGAGTTATACTTGCATCGATAAAACTCCTTATGGTAGAAATGGCAAATCGCTTTCTCAGTCCCAGTGACTTCACCCAGGAAATCCCCCTCGTCTATCTCCCTGTATTCTCCATGGCCTTTCCTCTTTAGGGCTTCTCGTTTCTCAGCTTCTTTCTATTCAAACAAATCCTATTGTGAGTTTTACCAGCTTCGGGAAGCTTAATCATTTCTAAACATTCACGTGATAAAATAAGGAATATGAACTTATTACCTTGAGAGCTGCAATCCTGTCTGCATGCAATTTTTCCAGCTCTGGATCCTACAGAACAAAATGCAAGCAAGCAACTTTCAAAAAATGAGATCATGGAAAATGCAGGTACCAATATTAATGAAATATCAAACTCACATCCATCAACTCATCAAGGTCAACTTCTTCATTAAAAGCACTCGATGACTGTGCCTTCTCTTGAGCAAGTATTTCCTGTAACATAAGCATGTAGTGTCAATAATAACTGTAACAAACAATCAAAGATAACTAATTCAACGCCACATTTTTATTGGAGTATTCAGTCCTTCAGATCAATTCAATCACGTATATCTTTCCCAGTCATGAATGGAAAAGGCTAATGTACAGCCTGGAAGGAAGTTTGACCCCCCATTTCCTCAATCAAAATCAGTATTTTATAATTGTTTGAAGTGAAATCCTTCTAGTTAAGAGCTCTGAGAACTCCATAATATATTTTAGCAATTCAACAAGCACAATAAAAGCAATAGGAGTGCACAAAAAAAGGTATGTGCTCACACACATCCTGAAATGCATTCCTATCTCTGTTGCAAACTGTTCACTGTCATTGGACCATATATTTGCCCCTAATTACTATTGATCCATTAAACTGATCTCCTAATGGGCACGTAGTTACAGGAAACCCAGATTGCTACAACCACTTCTTAATTTGGCAAAAAATCTTCAAAATTTCCACTCAAATCACCAATACACTATCTAGGCATCAATTTTCCCAAAATACAATCATTTCTAAGAAGCAGAAGCAAGAAAGCTTACCTCTTTCTTCTATCAACATTCTCATTAAACAATAAATTTCTTCTCCAATAAATTACAAAGTCACACAACAAACTTGATAAACCACAAAACATTAAGGGATGCAAAGTGGGTTTACTTCAATAAAAGCTTAAAGTTTAAGGAAATCCAAAAAAAAAATGCAAACTTCACATCAAATTCCTTCAAATGAACAAAGACCCAACAGTAAGCAAAGACACATATGACTCTTTTGACAAAAACCCATTTGAGAAAAAAAGAAAAGAAAAAAGAAGACAACTTGAAAGAACAAACCTTCTGATAATTACGAGCAGCTGCTGCTATTACATTGCCAAATGCCAAATTTGTCAATGTTGATTTAACTGCATCAGGATCCATTTTCCTGTCTGCAAAAAAAATAAATCATAACACAACTAAGACTAGTGCTAAAAAAGAAAATTAAAATATCAAAAAGTGAAAGAGAAGCGGATCTAGAATGGGAACCTTACCAAAGTTCGATCTGAAACAGTGAAAGAGGAAGAAAATTAGGGGCAATGGAATGGACGGGTGCAATTTTGGGTTTATTATAGTTAACCCACTCACAAAAGCGAGGGACATGTCACCATGAGTTAATTTTGAATGTGTGAGACGTCGTTTAGTTGCTGTCTTTTTGCATTTTTCATGAGTCACCGGCAGGTCGTTTGCTACGTGAAGTAGAACCGCGTTTATACTTGAAACTTTGGAGTTTGTATTTATTTATTATTATCATTTGTTTGTAAAAAAAAAACGGATTGGATAAGGTTTTGACTCATTTAATTAAATTTATTATATTGAATTAAATTTGAAATTTAACTTAGTTATCTACTTTATAAGAAAATTATAAAGTTAATATGTGAAATCAAATTTAATTATTATATAATTTAATTTGAAACAGTTCTAATCTCAAATCAAGTTAATAGAGCTAGAATTAAGAAAATCATTAACGAGAGAGTATGATCATAGTTTTTTTTCAAAGTATTTTTTACTTGAATATGCATTAATTAAATTATTTTTATTTTTTAAAATTTATTTTTAATAACAACATATCAAAACGATATAAAAATATTAAAAATAATATAATTTGAAGTAAAATATTAAAAAAAACAAAAAATAATTTCAAACTCAATTCTAAATGTTCTCAACACTTTGAAATATAGCTAACGAGTCGATGATTACATATTAACATAGCTACATGTTTGCAAACTGATGAAGTACATGTGTGACTTAGAACCTACTTGAAAATATATAGAGATTTTTTTTAAAATGTTTTTTTATTTAAAAATTCTCAAAAGCATAATTATATATTTTATTTTTAATATTAATATATGAAAACACTCCAAAAAAGATTAATTTTAAGCAAAACGTTTTTTTAAATAAAACGCTTAAATACTCTTTTAGACATTAATAAGGAGTCACACTGCGGCGAGATTAAAGGACTAATAGTATAGTTGTCCGTTTCGTTCCATTCTAGCCCAAAACACCCTATACTAGGTAAAAAAAATGAGACTAAACAATATTATTTTATTCCAGTTTTTATTCTAACATGTACCTGAAATTCCAGTTAAATTCTGATCAAAATGCGCCGGGAATATGCCTGCTGTTCCGTTTCGGTCCTGAGGGCAAGTCCAACGGGACTAGCCATCAGAGGAGGCAAAGCCATTTTTTTAAAAAAATGGCTCTTTTTGTTAAATTTGTCACTCCAACGGGGAGAGCCAAATGAAGAGGCAAAATGCCTCTTCCATTTTCAGGAGCCATCCCCACAGGTTTTGGCCGGGGAGCCAAAACCCAAAATGTGACCGTTGGGGAATTTGTGACCGTTGGGATTGAACCAATAAAAACTGCTCTGAATGCCAAGCAAAATCAACGCAACCAAGCAAAATCAACACAACAAACCAACATACCCACAGCAAAGCAATGAATTGAAAAATTGAAAAAAAATTAATGTACAGCAAACGCAAACAAGGAAAATAAAAAAAAATACCACAAATCCAACGAGCTGCATCTTCACGTCGTGTCCAATCTTCTGCCCACTGCATCGCATCGGTATGTTTTCTAACTTAATCTATTTGTTTTTGTTCAAGTAGGTTTTATTTGAGAGGGAGCCGAGGGAGAGGGGGGAAATAGTAGAGTGAGAGGGAGAGGGACAGAGGCCAGATGGCCATGGGAGAGGGACGGAGGCCAGATGGCCATGGGAGAGGGACATGGCTGAGAGGGAGAGGACGAGGGACGATGGCCGAGAGGGAGAGGGACGAGGCCGAGAGGGAGAGGGACGATGGCCGAGAGGAACGAGGGACGAGGGGGAGAGGGACGAGGGCCTGTGTGTTCTGCGCCTGGAAATGAAATGCCGAGAGGGAGAGGGACGAGGGACAGGGACGAGGGACAGGGATGGTGTGCGGCGCCTGAAATGAAATGGGTAGAAATAGGTAGGGTTCCGTGTGTGGGGGGGGGTAGATTAGGGAAAAGATGGGTAATTAATAATAATATGTAGTAAAAAAAATAATATTTTAGATTAATTATGAAATTAATAAATTATGAATTTTATAATCAATGAGATTAATTACATGTTTTAAATGTTTTGTTAGATTTAAATATTGTGTAAATTTTGTATGTAGAATTGTTGTGGAGGTAATTAATAATAATATTTAAGAAAATAAAAGGAGGTCATTAATAATAATATGTAGTAAAAAAATAATTATGCAAAATTGATAAATTACGAATTTGTGAATCAATTAGCTTAATTACATGTTTTAAATTTACTGTTAGATATTTAAACTGTGTAAATTTTGTATTTAGAAATGGTGTGCATTTATGCGTAAATAGATATTTTTATTAGTTTTATGAAATTTTAGTTACATCGACAACAGCAATAAGACAATGTATTTTTTTATGCAGATGAACTCAAATGTGCGAAATTCATTCTCTAACGATCCGATAAGTGCGTCTGAACAGTATGATTCTCAACAAAGTGATTTTAATGTTCATATTACTAGAAAATCACAAAGAAGTAAAAACTTCTCACCGGAAGAAGATTGTTTACTTGTATCTGCGTGGTTAAATACTAGCAAAGATCCAATCACAGGAGTTGATCAACAAACAAGACAATTTTGGGCTCGAGTACATGCGTGCTTTGTAGAGAATGGAGGGAACTTGAATAATCGTTCCCAAATAAGCATCGCAAATAGATGGCAAGAAATAAATAGAGAAGTTGCAAAATTTGTTGGGTTTGTTACCCAAATTGAAAACCGTCAACAAAGTGGAACGACTGAAGAATCAAGGGTAATGTTTTATTGTCAACATTTACATATTAAATAAGTTGTTTAACATATTTATTATGTAACATAGTTTCATTTATTGAATTTGTTTTTTCAGCTTAATGATGCTCGACAAATGTATGCTTCAGTCGTTGGCAAACGATTTCATCTGGAACATTGTTGGGTTATCTTGAAAAAAGAACCCAAATGGCAATTTGAACGTGCAAGTCTTCATCAGAAGTCAAACAAGAAACAAAGAAATCATGGAAACGTAAGTCCAGCTACTTCAACTCCGTCAACCGCTGATTCTGTTTCTTTAGGAGAAGACAGTGATACATTTGTTTACCAAAATAGACCAATTGGTCAGAAAGCTGCAAAGGAACGACTTAGACGCAGACAAGGAAAAGAGAAAGTTGGGGAGACAAGTGTATCAACTATGTTACAACAATTGAATGAAACCTTTGTTGACATTGAGGAAAACAAAAACAAAGACAGAAAAATCATGTTGGAGCAAAATGCTGTATTGATTAAACAAAAGCAAGAGAAACAAGAAATGGAGATTATGAAGATGGATACTTCTACAATGAATCCAATGGCTGCAGCATATTTTGAAGAAAAAATGATGGAAATTCTGGCAAAAAGGAGGTCCAGTTAATTATGTAGTTAATTTCATTTAATTATGTGTAATGGAATGTCTTTTAATGTCTTTTAATTAATTATGTAAGAACTTATTGATTATTTGTTAATGTGTTAACTTTTATTTGTACTTTTTCTAACACTCAAAGATAATAAGTAACATTAATTAATTTGAAATAGAAAAAAAATACAATTACTTAAAAAACATAAAATAACTTAAAAACATACAATAACTTAAAAACATACAATAAGTAGCTTAGATGTAATGATTATCTACTCATTACCGTATTGTTTCCATAAATGTTCAATCAAATCAGCTTGCAATTGGGAGTGCGTAGATCTGTCCCTGATTCGATTATGAGATTGAAGAAAATGATGTAGTTCTGGTGTTTCTTCATGTGACACTGATATAGAAGAGCTAGTTCCACTTTCATGATCAAATCCAACATTTGTTTCGCCTTCATCCTCAATAATCATATTATGCATTATTATGCAAGCTTTCATAATATTAGCAAGAGTTTCTTCATCCCAGTACCGCGCCGGTCCACGAACTATTGCAAAACGAGACTGTAACACCCCAAATGCCCTCTCCACGTCCTTCCTTGCAGACTCTTGTTTTCTTGCGAAATATTTTTTTTTTCTCCTAATGGCATTGGGATTGTCTTCACAAAGGTTGACCAATTCGGATAAATCCCATTTGCTAAATAGTATCCCATTGTATATTCATGACCATTGATTGCGTAATTGACGGGTGGGGCACGATCTTCAGCAAGCGCAGCAAAGATAGGTGACCGCTCAAGAACATTAATATCATTCAGAGATCCAGGCATTCCAAAAAAGGCATGCCATATCCAAAGATCTTGTGAAGCCACCGCCTCTAGAACTATGGTAGGTTCCTGACAATGGCCAGTAAACATCCCATGCCATGCAATTGGACATTTCTCCCATTTCCAATGCATGCAATCAATGCTCCCTAACATCCCTGGAAATCCACGCTGCTCGCCTATTGATAATAGTCGAGTAATATCGGACTCGTTTGGAGCTCTTAGATACCAATCCCCAAACACTTCAACAATTGATTTCACGAAAGCTCTAAGACTTTCTATTGCAGTGCTTTTCCCAATCCGAATATATTCATCAGTTAGATCTGCAGGAATACCATATGCAAGTATCCTATGAGCGGCAGTTACCTTTTGAAGACAAGATAAACCAAGAACGCCAATTGCATCTCTCTTTTGATTGAAAAATGGATTGTGAGCTTCCACTGCATTTGCGATCCGAATAAAAAGACGACGACTCATCCTAAATCTCCTTCGAAACTGACTTTCTGTGAATTTAGGATTTTCAGCAAAATAATCATTATAAAGCCTCAACGCACCTTCCTTTCTACCACGATTGACGATGTTGTGTCCAGTAACAGATCCACGAGCCCCTCTTCTTCGCCCTTCATTTATCGATTCTTCTCCAGCAGCCACTGTAGCAACAACTTGGCAAATATACATGGAAGTGTCATCATCAAAACCAAACATATCATAAATATCAAAATTATTCATGATGAACTTTAAATAAACTAAAGATTGCAAATCAGAAAACAGTGAAGAAATATATGATGAAGAAAACAGTGAAGAAATCTATGATGAAGAAAACTATGGTGAAGAAAATGTTAAGGTTTATGTGGATATTTATAGATGAATTTGTTTTCCTCCAAAGTTCAAATTTTAAATTTTCAAATGTTGGCGCCATTTTTTTCAAAATTTGAAATCCAAAATATTTAAAATTTTGGCGGAAATTATTTAAATTTTATAAAATTTCGAAATTCAAATATTGGCGGTTTTTTTTTTACAAAATGAAAATTTGGCGGGTTTTATCAACATTTTAAAATTTCAAATTTCAAATATTCTGGATCTTTTAATTATAATTAAATTCATTTTTTTTAAAACAATAATTTTATTGTTAGCGGGTTTCTCAAAAATAATTATTTAATTATATAACTTACTCATATTAATTTTATAATGAATTGTATAATTACACTATATACAAAATAATTGAATTTTATTTAAAATAAATTTAAAAAAATGGCTCTTAAAAATGGCTCTTACCATTGGAGACCACATTACCTCAAGAGCCATTTATACACTATTCAAAGAGCCATTTCTATCATTTGCCTCTTAAAAATGCCTCCTACCATTGGACTTGCTCTGACAAAATATTCATTCGGCATTCCCACTTTTGGACAACCCCCAGCCCTTCAAATTAATTTCAAATGCAATTCTTTATGAATTGCCTTTGCTTTTTTCAACTGTGCCACAGGTCATTTCCTTCTCATTATATACATATAATATATATATATATATAATATATACAATAATATATATATATATATATTGTTTACTTAGATATATTAAAAATTAGAAAACTAAAATCAAAATAATAAAAATTAAAAAATATATATTATAAAAAAAATTATTGCGTCAACTTTGATTTTATAAAATATAAAAATTATATTTTTTTTTTGCTTTTTATCATCAAAAAACTAAATTGAAACACCCCTGCACCTTCATAAAAAAAAAATTAAAAAACAAAAATTTGGATAATTATTTTTCATGTTTACCTATAGTTGTGATGAACTAAATAATATATAATTTTTAGAGATGTTTTTAATTTTGATATTATGTTTGTTTGATTTTGTGTTTGTATTATATAATTTTAAGTTAATTTATCTTGAATTTGAATTATGTTTGTTAAATTAATATTTTAATTTTTTTCATATATAATTAATATTTTATATATATAATTAATTATATATATATGAATAGTATAATCCCGAAACGGCATACTAAAACACTCCGAAATCAAAATATTTCATACTAATAAAAAAACGAAATGCCTACCGAAGCGAAACTCACAGCTATGTCTAATAGAGATCATTTAGGTCTCTTATTAATCAAATGAAAAAGTGACATAAATTTTAAAGAGGAAAGAACCATTGATGAGCTGCTCTTCGAGAACAGCCCATAAAATCACCATTAAATAAAATGGCTAAGAATATCTTAAATTGGAAGCTTCTTGTTCTTATTCGATTATTTAAAAGGAAAGCATGATTTGTTGATTTTTATAAAATTTATTAATTTATTTAAAATTAATTTTTTAAAAATAAAAATTCAATCAACAGCAACAGTAGCAAAAAGCTGCGGCAAGATTGAAATTATATGTATTTTTTTATAAATACATTAAAATAATGTTTTTTTTTATTTTTTAAAAATTATTTTTGATATTAATATATAAAAATAATTTTAAAAAATTAATTTAAAATAAAAAAATTAATTTTTTTTATAAAATTCAGTGGCAACCTTGAGATTCCACCACAAGGAGAAAATCTTAGTAGCTCGAGAATCAATGAAACAGATGGGAGACAGGATCCAAGACAATAGTCTGTAGTAGACCTGCAAAAGAAGACCGGAGATTAGGGTTAGGGTTCGTCATCAAATCAATTTGGGATAAAATTCGAGTTAAGAATTCGTCAGAGGAGTAATGGGGAGACGAAGAATGAGATGAAGAAGCAGGGACGGAGAAGACTTTCCTTGCAACAGATGGACGATGGACTTAGCAATGATGATCCCTTAATGGAGATGTTTAAATTATATTTATTTTTATGTTTCAAAACGTATATATTTTTTAAGAAAAAACTAAATTTGTTTTAAAAATAATTTCTTAATATCTTTAAATTGTTTTGATGGTGTATATATATATATTATTTTAAAACATCTCTAAATATTTTTTTTTTAAATAGCCACTAAAATACTAAACAACCAAGTTAAAACGATAGTATATTATTATATGGTGTTTAATCATCATTTTTTTTAATTTAATTTTTATATTATTATATCAAAAATAATTTTTTGTATGAAAAAAATATTATTTTAATATATTTTGAAGTAAAAAAATATTTTATAAAACAGTTTCTAAATTATAATAATAATAATAATTTTTTAAAATTATTAGATTTGGATCATTACATAAGCAATGTTGAACCTTTCGGTTGCCTTTTAAATTATTAAATTTGTTTCCATTAAATAAATATTGTTTAACATTATAATAACGTTGTTTTTTAGAATGACACGCCAGAATAACAAAAAGGCTGCTCATAGCCCACCGGAATAAATGGAGAGAGTGACACGCCGGAATAACAAGGAGGCTGCTCATAGCCCACCGGAAAAAAATGTAGAGATAAAGACAGTCCAAAACGAGAAACAAATAGCAAGAATCAGTAGCTGAAAATCTGTGGGTGCAGTGTAAGAAATCACAGCAGTTCTCTCGTTGATAACTGATTGCAAGTCTTTCACAGGCAAGAAACAAAAGCAAAACAGGGGAGGGATTGTTGAAGCTGCATTGGTTTTACATTATCTCCTGTAATCTCCTTTTGTCCTCTCTAAATCTAAATCAGTGCTGTTAATTTTGTTTTGTTTGCCTGAAATATTTTATACCAGAAGATAAAATAATGTATTTTTTACCTTGTTTAAAATTTCGGTTTGTTCTGGAAATTCAGCCCAAATTTTGACCGGAAAATAATGTTTTTTTTAAATATTGAATAATTTTACAATATCAATTATATATCTTAATCCGACCGTTAGATTATGATGAAGTTTTATGAGAAATCTCTTGATATATTTATATATATTATGTTAAAATTTCAGAACAATCAGAGAATATAATGATCTTGCGAGATTAATGATGATATTCTTGTAATATTATACATGTTCATAATTTTATTCAGAAAAATCATTTTATTGTGTCTTATTTTAGATTAAATTGCACAATACTAAATAATTTTATTTTTGGATTTGAACTAAATTTTTTTTAATTAATATATTTAATTATATATATATATATACATAAACAATACAATCCGAAATGACATGCCGAAACATTCCATAACCAAAACATTTCATTCCAAACTGAAAAAACAAAACACCAACCGAATCATAAATTGACAACCTGCTCTAAACCCGTCATCTTCCACCGAGAAAGCACTCGGACCCCAGCTTGCATAACAATTATCAAAGATGGCATCAAAAGTCACCCTTTTCCACTCCATTTCTACACCTGAGCGAGTTTCCAACACCAATCGCTCTCCACACACCACTGTTCTCTCTAAAATAGGTTTTCATGCTCCATGGCAAGATTTCCAAAAGATATCGAGAGAAGTCTTAGCACCTGAAGTGAAATGGGATTGAGGCAGGTGGTGCATAGCTTTTTACCTGGATATAGACAGAGCTCATGTAGCTTTTATCAAGTTTGCCCAGCAGGATATCTAGTGATTGAAGCTTTCGCTAAGAACACTGGAAATGGTGTCTGTTGCATAAACAATCAAGTTCTGCCTTCAATTTCAGAACTTCTGCATAAACCCATCATGATTCTTAACAGGAAAGAGTACTCATATAGCTGTTACATAGAGAAAGTTAACACCTTTTTCATTATCATATGAGCTAAAATGCAATTTGGTTATGTTGAATTGAGCCATTTATGTCAGCCAAGTACTCTCTGGGGCAGATAATTTACCAAACAGTTTAGTTAAAACACTGGCGTTAATCAGAATCCACATTATAATTGCAACCTAGAACCCACACATACACGCAGAAGGAAACAATGCCACCAAAAATGGCAGCAAACCCTCTTTTCCTATCCTAGTAGTAACTATCAAATTCAAAATAGAAACAAGATAGAGAGCTCAACTACAGCCATCGCAGAAAGCAAGAAAAACCAAACTGGAAACAAGTTCATTCCTCAATAAGAGAGAAGAATAATAAATAACGAGTCTTTTGAATCAGGAATCTCACACTTGCAGTAGAATTTGCTCACTGTCAACAATCTCCCATATACAACAGATGATGTTCCTGAAACAAATCACTTGGCCTGCAGCACAAAAGTCGAATCAAACTGAAGGCAAAGAGCAAGAGACAAGAAAAAAAATCCCCAAAGACTTACAAGGAGGAGCAGGGACAACTATTTTTGTAGGAATCTGGAAACCCAGAGTTAAAATAAGTGGAGAAGGCAAGGATGCACAAAAAAAATTCAACTGCCCATGGATAGTAATGATAATTTTAAGGGGGCAATTAAGAGGATGAAGATTTTCAAAGGGGCTAATCAATCAAATTTGAGAAGATTTTTACCAGAAGAAAAATCTTCAACATGCACAGAAAAGGTTCAGGAAACGAGCATTTTTGGGGGGATTATTCTTCGCCCGCAACTAATTTTCGCACTTCTTGCAGCTCGAAGAATTCAATTCCTATTGATAAACTTATTAACTATTTTTTAAACATTTTTGGGGGAATCATTCTTCGGCCACGATTACTTCTTGCACCTCGAAAAAATCTATTCGTATAAATAAACTTATTAACTTTTTTCTTTTCATCATCATCAGTTTTCAGTTTCTTTGCTTCTCCACCTTCAACTTTGCCATTCTCTTCACTCTTAACTTGATTAGCTTCACTATGCTTCCGCTTAAGGAAGCTAACAAGTCCTTCGAGGGCAACATCGGCATTTTCACTTGCCATCAGTTCCTCTGCCACCTCTGCCGGGGTTACGTCAGTAATCTCCATCAGCCCTTCAATTTCTTCATAGAGGTAATGGTTCTTGTCGCGAATGTCAAGGTAATTAGAGGCCAGAATACTGAATGCTTGAGGTGTGCAGTAAGACATGTTAATATGCACATCCATTCTTCCAGGACGCAGCAGGGCAGAGTCTAGCCTGTCCTTGTGATTAGTGGTGAACACGATGATTCGCTCATCACCGCAACTTGACCACAATCCATCAATGAAATTCAGCAATCCAGATAGTGTCAGCTGCGAAAACAGAATCAAATTAGGCCATTTTGTGCACAGATAGTATAAATTGCAGGTTAGAAAATAAGCTTGAAGGAGAATGAGCACTAACTCTGGAGTTAGGACCATCATGCTGATCCCCTCCTTGTTGCCGATCTCGCATTTCCACACCACAATCGATATCCTCTATCACCAAGATTGACCGATTCGAGGTGGACAGAAGAACCCTCCTAAGATCGGAATTGGAATATATACTAGTTAGCTCCAAGTCATAGACATCAAACTTGAGATAATTAGCCATGGCTGCAATCAAGCTTGATTTTCCAGTCCCATGTGGTCCATACAGCAGGTACCCACGTTTCCAAGCCTTACCTACTTTCTTATAAAATTCTTTTCTTCCCAGAAATCTCTTCAAATCATCAATTATCATCTTCTTCAACTCTGGATCCAAAGCTAGAGTATCAAAAGTAGAAGGATGTTCAAGATTTATGGACCCCCACATGCCCCCATGATCACCCCCATCCTCATCATTGAAAGGGCACTCACGATTATAAAGCTTAACAACCTTCTCTTCATCTTTTATCTCTTTACCCCTCTTCAGAACATGAGGCAAGTAACGGTCCATAATTTTCTCTTTGTACCTCTTGTTAAAGGACAATTCAAAACGCCTTTTTTCTCCGGAGTGATTGGTTTTTTGGGGCTCCGTACAGACATAAGCCCACTTCAACTTGATATTCTCGTACACATCTGCAACTACCTCGCCTTTTTCGATTGCTACAGAGAAGGTCTTCTGTCTGGATGTCTTGCCGATTCTGAGTCTCTCTGTTGACGGGCTAATTTTGGTTTTGAGATAGATTTCTGCTGCATCATAAACCTGGTTGCGAGACATGCCGCAATGCTCATCAATGACGAGGGTGATGTGAGGGGAGAGAGGAGTGAAGAGGTAGTGAATCGCAGTGGATAAATAAGAGCGAAGCTCGTAAGGGATCAGTTCGTTGGCCATGGAACGGATAAGCATCATTGATCCTGCAAAAGAGGCATACGCAGAGAATAATGTGGATACTGACTGAGGCATGTTCGTTTGAGAAAACATGGCGATGGAAGATCGTGAAACCTTTTTTTGATTCGGAGAGGGTTTGGTGAGAGATATGAGCCTTCGAGTTCCAATTTACAGGCGAGTTATGGAAGCTCCCGTGAGGGTCTATTTTATTTTATTCGAGAGCGTGGGGAATACGTCATTGAACAAGCGGTGGGATTGGTCCCTTGTGGTATGGCCCACTTTGTTTTCCGATTAAAAAACATTTTTTATATTATTATTTTTAGATGTCAAAAATATATATATTTTTAAAAACAATACTATTTTAATATATCTTTAAATAAAAAACATTCTAGAAAGATAATTACTATCCAATATTAAAGTAAACAAACTCTAAGCGGGACGCTAGATGCATGTACAAAGTACAACTACAAACTACACAAAATCTTATTATTCATTTACCAAAAGTCTAGGGAAACTGTCAGGTTATTCCAGTGGGTCCCATCTTGACTTTTCATCCATGGAAAATGGTATTTCCATTTTGTAGTTGATGAGAACATGGTTTTTAAACTGGTTGATCTTGGCTCAGTTTCAAGTTATGAGTTTGGTGCGTTGATTGGTCAACTTTTTTATTTTATATATAAAAAATGTTATTATTTTGAAGAAGAAAAAACATCATAAGTTTTATCTGGTCTGACTAGGTCATGAGTCAACCGGGTTTTTTTATTACCAAATCACTCCTTAATTTATTTTTATTTTTATTGAAACTTGACTTAATATAGACTTTGAATCATCCCACGAGTGGAATATGTTTAATGTCTTTTTGAGAGTGTGATTGAGGTTTAAAAATAATTTTCATTCAGAAATACATCAAAATAATATTGTTTTATTTTTAAAAAATTATTTTTGACATCATCACATCAAAAATAATCTAAGAACACCAAAGTTTTTTAATTTAAAATAAAAAAAAATACTTTTAAAACGCAGTGTCAAATACATACTTGACAATATATAAGAACACTCCTCTCAATCAATAAAGTTGTTATAATCTTGATATTATTGATTAAACCTGATTCAAAATTTATTGGGATAACATTTTTTCTATTAGTAGTTTGTTCTCTTTCACTGAAGTCTTCTATCGATATATGTATTTTTGCCACTTAAATTTATGGAAATTTTATCACCCTTCATAAGTCTTTTTATATATAAAAAAAAGATGAAATATAATTTTGTTATGATTATATTAATAAGAGAAAATATCTCTAATATATATATTAATGTGATTGAAAATATGATGGGTTTTAAAGAATTTTTACAGTCTTTTATACAATATTAATATCAGTGAAAATATAATAAATTTTTAAATGACTTTTAGGGGCCTAACAAGTGTATAAAGACTAAAATTCAAAATGTGGTTGTCTACAAAAGATTGAGTGAAGAAAATTTTGTTTTTTCCAAGGATGACTACAAAAAAGATTAGGTATTTTGAGTTCTTAAACTTTGAGTTTATTTATCACCATTCCATTTACGTGTCATTCTTTTACCACTTCATCAATCTAAGGGCATTGAAAAAAAAAGAAACAACCAAATATGGTTGGTTTGAGTGGTTCAGCACTCTCATTCCTTCATAAAGATATGGGGTTCGACCCTTGTTCTTGTATGGAGTCACTACTTGGGCCAACACTTTACCCCTTACAACCCGACCCGGTTGTGAGCGGGGATTAGTTTGGGTGTGGGGATGGCTTAAAGGTGCATATGCATCCCCTAACAGAAGCCCACCCAGAACCACATCGTGGTGCAGCAAAAAAAAAAAAAACTCAAGTAAGGATGTCAAATAATCAATGATTTTCAATAATGGTATCAATTAAAGAATTAATATTATTGTTTTTACCTTTTTCACACCACTTTAGCCAGTATTTTACGCCTTACGGCCCGACTTGGTTGTGAGCGGGGATTAGTCTGGGTGTGGGGATGGCTTAAAGGTGCATCCCCTAGCGGAGGCCCACCCAGGACCACATCATGGTGCATCCTAAAAAAAAAAAAAAAAACAACTCAGTAAGAATGTCAAATGATATATGATTTTCAATAATGGTATCAATTAAAGAATTAATATTTTTTTTCTTTTTACCTTTTTTCATGTTTTGTCTGTTACATTTAAGTGCTTGTTTGGGAGTGTAGTTGAGATTGTTTTTTAAAATGTTTTTTGCTCAGAAATGCATCAAAATAATATTTTTATTTTTTAAAAAAATGTTTTTGACATTAGCATATGAAAATGATCTAAAAACACCAAATTTTTTTAATCTAAAGTAAAAAATAAAAATAAAATTTTTTAAAATACTTTTAAAATACAGTGCCAAACAACCCTAGTATGTTAATAGAATGCTCCCATTTGATGGATAAATTGAATAATGTGTCAAAGTCTTAAATTGCATTGGATGCGATTAATTAAGTGATTAATTAATAATGATACAAAAATGTAAAAACAAAAGGATGCGACATCTATAATAATAATAAAAGTTTTTATTCTTTATTTATTCATTGGTCAATGATGAAATGGTCGTACCACATCCAAGAGCAATTCCAAGTCACAAGCCATATGAAGAGACAAAGTTATTTTTCACGATTGTATTTATTTTTTATTTTTCCAACGCAATAGCTATATCAATAGCTAAAATTACTTTTTAACTATTGAACAACTATTTCTACATGTTCCTGTAGAGAAGCCAAAAGTTTTAAAAGTTATATAGAAACGGTTTGTTTCTGCGGTTGTACCGTCATTTGTTTAAAATTTGAATTTTTTTTCTTTTTATTTTAAATGAAATTTTTTTGGTGTTTTTAAATTATTTTGATGTGCTGATGTCAAAAATAATTTTAAAAAAATAAAAAAAATATTATTTTGATGTATTTTTAAATGAAAAACACTTTAAAAAACAACCATAACCTCACTCCCAAACAATCACATAGTATTGTTTGTTACTTTCTATCTTCTAGTGGAAGCGTTGTTGCGCATCCCTTTCCAAGTAATGTAAAACTAGCAGTACAAAATTAATTACAGTTCCCTCTCCTTTTGTTTTATTTACAATCCATGCTCACTTTACTTTTGGATTAGTTTTCAAATAGTGAGGCTAAGTTTATCTCTTTGTTTATATTAAAGGAAAAAACTATCTATACTTTATTAAAACTAATATATAAATTAATAATATAGTTAAAACATTTTCATTTTAACTAGATAAACAATTATTATGGAATCATAATAAATAATAATTTGTTTTATATTATTGATTTATATTATAATATATCTGACTATTATAAATGTTTTTTATCATTGAAATACATATAAACAAAAAACTATATTTATATTATTCAAAAAGATATTTTATCAATTTAGCTTTTCAAAATAGTATTTTGTAACCAACTAGATAGCTTGTGTTTCTATTCTTTTAAAAAAAATGATAAAAAAATATTTAAAAAAAATGAAAAATCAAGATTAAAATATGGAGGGTCAAAACTTTAAATATCATCAAATCAAATATTGATTGAAGAGAAAAATTAAAAATTCCCGAGGCCACAAACTCACAATAAAATACAAAACAAAACTAAAAATCAAGAGAGTGAGGACTCAATTTTATTTTATTTTTAAAAATCAAAATCAAAATACATTATTTTGAAGTTATGTTGACTCGTGATCGAGGACACTCAGGGCTTAGGCTGACTTTTTCTTTTCAAAAACAAAAGTTCTCCCTTCATCATCAGTTTTCAGTTTCTTTGCTTCTCCGCCTTCACCGTCGCCATTCTCTTCACTCTTAACTTGATTAGCTTCACTATGCTTCCGTTTAAGGAAGCTAACAAGTCCTTCGAGGGCAACATCGGCATTTTCACTTGCCATCAGTTCCTCTGCCACCTCTGCCGGGGTTACGTCAGTAATCTCCATCAGCCCTTCAATTTCTTCGTAGAGATCATGGTTCTTGTTGCGAATGTCGAGGTAATTAGAGGCCAGAATGCTGAATGCTTGAGGTGTGCAGTAAGACATGTTAATATGCACATCCATTCTTCCAGGACGCAGCAGGGCAGAGTCTAGCCTGTCCTTGTGATTAGTGGTGAACACGATGATTCGCTCATCACCGCAACTTGACCACAATCCATCAATGAAATTCAGCAATCCAGATAGTGTCAGCTGCGAAAACAGAATCAAATTAGGCCATTTTGTGCACAGATAGTATAAATTGCAGGTTAGAAAATAAGCTTGAAGGGAAATGAGGACGAACTCTGGAGTTCGGAGGACCACCATGCCGATCCCCTCCTTGTTGCCGATCTCGCATTTCAGCATTACAATCGATATCCTCTATCACCAAGATTGATCGATTCGTGGTGGACAGAAGAACCCTCCTCAGATCGGAATTGGAATATATACTGGTGAGCTCCAAGTCATAGATATCAAACTTGAGATAATTAGCCATGGCAGCAATCAAGCTTGATTTTCCAGTCCCAGGTGGCCCATAAAGCAGGTACCCACGTTTCCAAGCCTTACCCACTCTCTTATAAAACTCTTTTCTTCCCAGAAATCTCTTCAAATCATCAACTATCATCTTCTTCAACTCTGGATCCAAAGCTAGAGTATCAAAAGTAGAAGGATGTTCAAGATTTATGGACCCCCACATGCCCCCATGATCACCCCCATCCTCATCATTGAAAGGGCACTCACGATTATAAAGCTTAACAACCTTCTCTTCATCTTTTATCTCCTTGCCCCTCTTCAGAACATGAGGCAAGTAACGATCCATAATTTTCTCTCTGTACCTCTTGTTAAAGGACAATTCGAAACGCCTTTTTTCTCCGGAGTAATTGTTTTTTTGAGGCTCTGTACAGACATAAGCCCACTTCAACTTGATATTCTCGTACACATCTGCAACTACCTCCCCCTTTTCGATTGCTACAGAGAAGGTCTTCTGTCTGGATGTCTTGCCGATTCTGAGTCTCTCCGTTGACGGGCTAATTTTGGTTTTGAGATAGATTTCTGCTGCATCATAAACCTGGTTGCGAGACATGCCGCAATGCTCATCAATGACGAGGGTGAGGTTAGGGGAGAGAGGAGTGAAGAGGTAGTGAATCGCAGTGGACAAATAAGAGCGAAGCTCATGAGGGATCAGTTCGTTTGCCATGGAGCGGATAAGCATCATTGATCCTGCAAAAGAGGCATAAGCAGAGAAAAATGTGGATGCTGATTGAGGCATGTTCGTTTGAGAAAACATGGCGATGGAAGATCGTCAAACCAGGGGAAACCTTTTTTTGATTCGGAGAGGGCTGATAGTTTGTTGTTGGTGAGAGATATGAGCCTTCGAGTTCCAATTTACAGGCGACTAGACAATAATACAAGTTTTTATTCTTTTATTTATTCATTGATCAATGCTGAAATGGCCGCACCGTGTTTGAGAGATCTGTTTTTGTAGTTTTTCATAGTTTTTCAAAAAATATTTCATGTTGAAATACATTAAAATAGAATGAGGGTGATGAGATTTGATGGCGTTTGCGTTAAAAAACAAAGTAAATTTAATTTTGGTGGCATGAAATGAGAGCGAAACTCTCTTTTATATATGTATAAGTAGCTTCAAGTTGCTACTTGTGCTTGATTTTTATCAAATAGAATGAGGGTGATGAGATTTGATAAAAATCAAGCACAAAATAGTGTGAACTTATGCAAGTTTCAAGTCCTAAGAACTTTCTCTTGAGGGATTGTGCTAAAAAAATAATATAAATTATATTCTAAAATTTTACCTAACAATTTAAATTTTTAGATGAGATAACTTTTTGACAAGCAACTCTTATTGCTCTTAAAAAGTCAGAAAAGTACAACCTAAAGTGGAAAAATAATGCCAGATGATGAAACAAAAAGAAAAGATATTAGAAAGATGAATGAAAAAAACAAAGTAAAATTGGTCAATCCTTCTAACCCCAGATTAATATCTCAAACTTGCTACTTCCCCCGTAATGAAATTGAAAAACAGAGTAATTCTATAAACCATTTTAAATAAATAGATAGATATAAAATAGAAAAAATAACATAAAAAAATCAATGGTGGATGGAATTAAAAAAATAATTTTATAAATTATTCTAAATAAAAAACCAGGGATGAAATCTGGAAAAAAAAGTAATCTTTAAAAATGTTTTTTATACTATTTTTCATTTCTGTTCTTATTTTTTTTAATAAAATCACAATGTATTTTTTTAAAATGCTTTTAATATTTCGGTCTTAAGGTTTTTTTTTCTTTAATTTTGTCTTTTTATTGGAATTAATTATATATTTTATTTGATATTAATTCCTTTTGTTTTTTGGTCTTTCTTGGACAATATTTATTATTTACCTGTATTTATGCACCTATGCTTTTAGTTTTTGTTTTAGCTGTAGTTTTTTTTTATTGGGGTCTTATTTTTATTTGGTTCAATCCTGAAATTTTAATTTATATTTCTGATCATTTTAAAATTAATATTTCTCCTTTAATCCCTTTGTTCTTTTGATTTTGGAGTTTTCTATTATTTTTATTTGTTTTTCAGGTCAGATGATTTTATAATTTTATTGTTTACACAATAATAATGATATTTTTAGTGACTATTTTTTTTTTGTAAAAATGTTTTGCTTTTTTTGGCCAATTTAATGATTTTAATTGTTTGGAAATAATATTAATAATGATTTTTTTAGATAAAAAATTAATTAATTATTTTTGTTATTTAATTATTGGAAGGTATCGGAATCTTTCAACTCAAAGATATGATTTGATCGGTCAAACTTAGGTGGCAATGGTTACGGTAGAAATCTGATATTAGATTTTGGACTTATACTTGATCATATATGTTCCTTTGAATTGCAGTCTGTATCCTCAATGAAAATCATGGACCTATCATCTTCATACAATAATGTTTTTTATTATTACCTGTTTGACATTATATTTAAAAAAAAATTGAATTTTTTTTACCTTTTGTTTTTAAATAATTTATTTTGATATTTTTAAATTAATTTGACGTGATATATCAAAAATCAAATTTAAAAAATAATTTCAATAACTCTTAAACAGTTGCTCTTAGGGCCTGTTTGGGAGAGCTGTTGTGGTAGCTTTTCGTGCCAAAATACATCAAATGATGTTTTTTTATTTTTTTAAAATCATTTTTGACATCAACACATCAAAATGATCTAAAAACACCAAAAAAATATTTATTTAAAATAAAAATAAATAAATAAAAAGTTGTGGCACGGTGGGTGAAACTCCGCGACAAACAACTTCTAAGTGAGTGGTCGTGTGACGTGGAATGACCCGTGAACGCATTTACAGACAAAAGTCACAAAATAGACAACACAGTCATTGCCAATAAAAAATGTTTGAAAAGCAATTATAATTTTATATTTGATTATTAAATTAAGTTTAAATTCAGCTAGAAGGTTCTACGCACTCACAATTTTATAGAGTTCCGTTTAAATTCAGCTAGAAGGTTCTACGCACTCACAATTTTATAGAGTTCCGTTATCTATAGCCAGTTGGAGTTAGAAATGACTTTAAATTAGGTCATTCGATGTTGTTTTTTGCATTTTTCATCATCATCATCATCATCATCATCATCATCATCATTATTATTATTAGTATTATACATTTTATTTATTGTTTTTCTTTATTATTTTAATGCATTTTATTTATTGTTTTTTTCTTTCAATACATAGTCCATGGCACGGGTGGTTAAAATACATTCTAAGCCAACAACTACTCACCCTTCTCATGTAAACCAAACCTGTAACTCGTTTTTTTTTTTTTAAAATAAAAAGTTTATTTTTATTTTGTACTTTAAATTATTTTTTTAATATTTTTAGATTATTTTAATATAAAAAATAAATTTTAAAAATAAAAAATATAATTATAATATTTTTCGGAATGAAAAGTAATTTAAAAAGTAACATGTTTAAAAATAAAAAATTATTTTCCATCTAAAATAATATAAAAGCACAAAAGATTATTGATTTAAAATTTAAAATTAAAAAAATCATGTTTTTTCAACGTAAAACACCCCATAAATTGCTGATTAACAACTTCTCATAGTGCTTTTCCTTGTGCTTTGAATTCTATTGCTCTCAACTTTCTGCTTTTTTCCCTTTTGTATTTCACCCTTGCGTACACCTTCATCAAAAAGCTCATCGTCTTCCACCTTTCTCTTTAGTAGTTTCACAAGCCCTTCAAGTGCAGTATCAGAATCTTCACTCGCCATTAGCTCCCCTGCCCACTTGCGCGGGAGTGACCTCTGTATCTTCTATCAGGCCCTCAATTTCTCCGAACAGCCTATGATTACAACTGTAATATGATGTGGTGACGGCCTGGAGAAATGACCGGAGCCCTCTCACTCAAGCTGGCAGAACCTTTCAATGGAAGGTCTGCTTTTTAGCACAGAATCTCCTAGCCACTAACTCTATGGTTGTACGAAGGACTAGCTCCATTTCTCATTTTCGAAAGCTTTTCTTACTACTGGACTAGTGCTGCCAAACATAATAATTGTTTTTTCTACGCAGGAAAAAATAGGCATGCACACGATTGGCGACCCATCTTTTTCTGCAAGATTTTTCATGGTGATCAACCAAGATGCTTTTAATAGGTGCATGTTTGGACGCATTACATGAATAATGCAATATATTGCAGAGATTTGACCAGAATCACAAGGACTTTCCATGTCCGCTGGTAATCGAAGGAGAGTTCCCCCCGTGACAAACTGACTCTACCAAGATTTTTGATGGCGGTGATTTTGAAAAAGATATGAGGGACCCATGATGATCATGTGGATCCATTTCACTTGGCACATATTGGAATTTATCCCTGCCAGCATTTGGACACTGCAATTTTACCACCAGAAGCATACGAGGGAAACCTTTAGACTTTCTTTTTTAATACAAATCGATTTTTCGGCAGTAAAAATCTGCTAATTCTAAAATCTTCTAGTTTGTAGTGTGTGAGTTCATGGTAGTAGGATGATCAACAGATGTTTGGGTAATTGAGGGCAGTGGTGGACTTGTTGGCTTGCATATTGGAAAAAAGAAAAGAGCATTACAAGTAGCTTATGTTGTATCATTAATCCAAAATAATTATGTGTTTATAGACTATCAAATAAAATAAAATCTAATTAAAAATGATTTGTTAAGTATTTTAAATAATTAAGTTTTTTTATGTATCTAAAAATTTGAATACCAAAAGGTAGTAATGTCAAAAGATATAAATACCAAGGGTAGTTTGTTACCTATATATATGGTCATGATTCTCAAATTACACGTCCTGTTTCATTTTTATTCTGACATTCTATAATCATCAAGAATAAAATTAAGATAGAGAAAATCAAATAACTCTTAAAAGAGAACATGTTAATATGAATGATCATCCGTACGACTCTAAAGAGTGACTTTTAAATATCGATTCAAGTACACTTCCGCTTAATTATTTATGTATTCTTATTAATCGACATGAATATTTTTATATGTTGTGAAATTACCGTAATAAGAAATATAGAATAACATCTACCTGCACATCATGTTGTTTTCGACCATCTCCATCTATAGGAACCTGTCTTCGACCAGGCAGATCCACGCTACAATCAATATCTTCTATCACAAGAATTGATCTATTCCCAGTTGCCAGCAACAATTTTCTCAGATCAGAATCCCGCATTATATTTGCAAGCTACAAATCAAACCTCAAGTGATTAGCCATGGCGGCAACCAGGCTTGATTTGCCAATCTCTACGTGAAAATATTAGTAATGTTTATCTCCCAAATTTATCTTTCAATCCCAATCACAGAGTTCATATTGCCTGATCAAGATGGGACCCAGCTAGTGTGAGTGGAGTCACTGTACTAGCATGTTCGAAAAAGCCGAAAAACAAAGCAATTTAGAAATGGTAAGAGACCAAGAGTCCTTTTGTCGCAGATCATTGGATTCGTTTCGTTTAGTGGTTCCCCTGTTATCAGCCAGGGTCCATCACGTATGAGCCCACCATGGATCACGATGCATTTTCAACTTGTTATAGGAAAAAAGAACCACATATATATATATATATATATATATATATAAAAGAAATTAAAATTGACGTCTAATCTTTTTTCTATCCTTGTTGAAAAGAACGGCAGAACCAGTTGTTAATTTCGTTACATTTTGGTCCAAATAGTCGAAATATTTTATACCAGTTAAAAATAAAAAATAAAAAAAATAGTTATTACCTCACTTAAAATTCCGGTTTGTTAAGGAACCATCTCATCTAAAAACTGAAATTTTTAGATAAAATTTCAAAATATGATTTATATTATTCTCTAATACACCTCCACAAATGAAAACCTTCTGGGCTTGAAATTTACTCAGACTCACACTACCTTGTGCTTGATTTTTATCAAGTATAATGGGGGTGATGAGATTCGAATTCATGACTGCGGGGTCAACAAGGCTCTGATACTATGTTAAAGAATCATCTCACCTAAAAGGTTAAGCTTTTAGGTGAAACCCCAGAATATTATTTATATTATTTTCTAATATGATTCGTTCCGGAAATTTCAACCAATTTTTGGCTGGAACATTTCAGTTTTGTTCCGCCCGTTCCGTTTCAGCCAAATAATCTTTTACGTCTAATCTTTTTTTCTTCCTTGTAGTGTTGTCAATTTTGTTTCGGCCAAAATATTTTGTAACGGTTAAAAAAACAAAATAAAACAGATTAAATTATTTTATTGTATCTTTTTTTTTATTAAATTACACAATTCTAAATAATTTAATTTTGAATTGGAACTATTTTTTTATTTAATATATTTAATTATACACACACATAAATAATACAACTTCAAAATAGCAAAAACACTTCAAAATTAAAATATCTTATTCCAATTGAAAAAATAAATCATCAAACAAAACGGAATTTACTTTATTGTTGAAAACAACGGTAGAACTAAAAGTCTGGCTCAGTTTATTTCTGTATAAAGCTCTTCTGAGCCTTGCATGATTGCTGCAACTTTTTCCATCCAAGAAAAGCTCGTTGCACAG
Organism: Salix arbutifolia; assembly: GCA_025169955.1. Taxonomy (NCBI): domain Eukaryota; kingdom Viridiplantae; phylum Streptophyta; class Magnoliopsida; order Malpighiales; family Salicaceae; genus Salix; species Salix arbutifolia. Next base: position 1,421,174 of record CM045908.1, read on the forward strand.
GCTCAGAAGGAATATTCGGAAGGAATATTCGATCCGCAAATATCCCTTCCCATTTCAAGATTGCCATTGTTGAGGGCTATTCTGGGCTGATAGTACAGAAAATCAAATTCAGCTTGTGTACTTACTACAACTGTTTAATTAAATTCAGTAGAAGATTCACGTGCCGATAATTGGTCCGAGTTATTCTTTTTATTATATAAATGTTCAAGAGCTAATGAACACGACATAACTTAATAGTATTTTTAATGATCTTTAAGGATCATTGATCCCACAGCTTACCAATACTTGGAGTGCAAGGCTACTAGAGTCTCCTCGTTAATATATATTTTTTTATTTTCCAAAAGTCTTTAATCATAATTAAGTGACCGTTTGGTTGTGCATTTCAATCGGTGTTTTGCCGAAATTTGATTTTTTTTCATTTTAAATGAATATGGTTTGATGTTTTTAGATCATTTTGATGTGCTGATGTCAAAAATAATTTTTAAAAAATAAAAAAACATCATTTTGATGTATTTCAACATGAAAAACACTTTGAAAAACTACCGCAATTACGCTCCCAAACAGCTTCTTATAAATACCAATAAAATGGACCGCGGTTTGGTACCTCCGGTGGCAGAAAGGACTGATCCTCGTCACCCTCAGCACGAGTTCACTTCTTACAACATCAACTTAAATGCTTTTGTCTTTCTTTAGGAGAGGATAAGCATCCGCACACCAAGTTGTTGTTTCTCGGAGCCAACCATTTTGATGCTCGAGGCTATCGTGGTGAAGCGTTAAACTTGTTATATTGATTGTTTTTTACTTGAAAATGTTTTGAAATAAATATTTTTTATTTTTTAAAATTTATTTTTATCATTAATATATTAAAAAGATCCCAAAACACTTAAAATCAACGTGAAGCAAAAAATAATAATTTAATTTCGATGAAAATAAAATTGAAGCTCAATATCAAACATCCCTTATAAAAAAAGGCATGATTTATCGTATTATATTTCTCATCGAATTATTGAATTGTAGACTTTTTCAAACCAAAAGAATAAAAGGGCAGGTAGAAAATAATAATTAAAACATAAAATTAATTAGAAAAATGATTTAAAAATAGCTTAGAGTCTAATAGGAGGTGGGTTTGGGCCGAATTAAATAATGCAATAATGTACAAACATGAAAGAAAAGGTGATATCATATGATAACAGGCTGATAATATCAAAAAATAGAAAAAAATAAATGGCTGCGCCTCAATTTTTTTGACAGCGACTGTTTTGGAAAAGAGATGGGGATTAAAAGTAACCAACGTAAATGGATAAGTTACAATTAGCACATGGTTTACCACTATAATCACTATTGAGTTTTAAAAGTGTTTTTAAAAAAATTAAAAAAAATATTTTTGATTAATTATTTTTTTTATATTTTTAGATTATTTTCATATGCTAATATCAAAAATAAATTTAAAAAAACAAAAAAAAATTATTTTAATATATTTCTAAACGAAAAATACTTTTAAAAACAGTCTTAACCACCCTTCAAACACACACTAAACATATAATATGAGCTATTCAAGTGCTTTTTTGAATTGCAAAGACATTGAAAACACTTTGCACAAAAGTATGGCCCAAATGTTCATGTCAAAAACCAATTTATTATGTGTTTTATTGGGATAATTATGCACTAATTTTCTCTTGAATCATTCTACAAATCTTGAAAACAACCATCAAAACTCAAACTGAAATGCACTTTCAAAATAACAATTGTATGATTTAATTGAAATTTATGATTTTATTGCATTTAAACTCGTGAAATTAATTAATTTAATTTGGGTTAATTCCTGTATGGTTTAATTGAAATTTATCATTAAACAGTTAAATTATAGTATTTCAAGATTAATCTAATAACAAATATGCCAATAGAATAATTAAATAAGGTAGTAAGGAGAGTACATTATATTATAAAAAAAGTTGGAAGTGATTAGTTCATATGCATGCTTGGTACACATAAAATCAAATCATACTAGTCAATATTTTTTGTTTTTCATCATCATCTTCATCATCATCTGAAAATCATTCTCAGTTTTTCTCCTCGTTTTCTTCATCTTTATCATTTTCCTCCTCTTTATCGACTTTTGATTCTTTCTCCTTCATTTCAGCCATGGCATTTTCCTTTTTTTTATCCACAAGAAATTCGATTAGCTCTTTCAGCACGGTCTCATGCTCATCACTCCTCATAAGCTGTTCTGCTACTTCTGCCGGGGTCACCTCTGCTGTTTTAATCAGCTCCTCGATCTCTTCAAATAAAACATGATCTTTGATTCCAAGATAATTTGCAGCAAGAAGTTTGAATCCACATGGAGTGCAGTAAGACATGTGAACATGAACATCCATGCGTCCAGGACGCAGCAATGCCGGGTCTAGCTTGGCTTTGTGATTTGTGGTGAACACTATAATTCGCTCGTCGCCGCAGCTAGACCATAACCCATCAATAAAATTTAGCAATCCTGACAATGTCACCTGTGCAAGGCAGATCGATCATATATATATATAAATTTAATAGCGTATGATCAAACAAAATTGAGTCCAGAATGTTTTTTACAGACCTAAACCAGATAAGATTATCAAATTGACGAATCGCCAAGTTAATCTATTAAGCTAGAACAGTTCGTAGAGCTAAGGTTTCAAGTTCCCTACAAAGGGTGTCTTTCTCGAGAATTTCTGGGGTAAGAGGTTGCTATGTGACAATTTGAACAATCCTGCTCATTTTCTGTCGAAATGTAGCAGGTATTATGGTCCATCCATATCCTTTGAAACTTCCTAGGAAACCACCTAGATGCTTCCAATTTCTGATCATGATATTCTGTGCATGGCTACCAAAACTAAGTAGATCGAGTCATAAATTCGATTTTGCCGATATGCATAATTAAACGAATAAACAAATTAATTTCTATTTTTTTTATTATAAATTTGACCCTCTCTTAGTCAATTGACTTGCAGTAAAACTGAAGCCTAACCTGTTTTTGTGGAGGATATTGACCATGACGCTGAGAAGCACTTTCTTCAGCCACTCGATCCTGCAATTCAATGGTGCAATCTATATCCTCCACCACCAATATTGACCGATTTGCAGTAGCAATAAGAATTTTCCTGAGCTCGGAGTTGCACCTCACCTCAGTCAACTCCAAGTCATAGATATCAAAATTCAGATAATTCGCCATTGCAGCTATCAAGCTAGATTTACCAGTCCCTGGTGGTCCATACAGCAAATACCCTCTTTTCCAAGCCTTGCCAACTTTCCTGTAATAATCTCTCCTCTTCACAAACCTTTCAAGATCTTCCAAGATTTTCTCTTTATCCTCTGCGTCCAGAGCAAGAGTATCAAATGTTGCAGGATGATCAAGATTCACCGGTTTCCATGCATCAGCTAGATTCCCGTACATGTGCTCATAGTCAACTGTGAAAATCTTCAAAGTCTTCTTCTCCTGCACCATGGATTTTGCCACTTTGACAATGTAAGGAAAATAAGATTCAAGAACCATGTTTTTGTGTTCCTTAGGGAAACTGACTTCGAAAGAACGCACTTCTGATCTTAGTGTAGAGGTATGATCAAAAGAGTTGTGGTAGTTTTTAGAATCAACGTGGGCACAAACAAGAACCCACTTGAATTTAACATCTTGAAAGATATCGACGATTTCTTCATTGCGGTCCATTTTGACAGTGAACTCGTTTTCTTTCTCCTGTTTGCTTACTTTGAGTCTCTGTGTTGATGGAGAGACTTTGCTGCCCAAATAAGTCTCTGCTGCCCCGTATACTTCGTTGTAGGTGTATCCATCGAACTCATCAACAACCATAGTGAGTTGGGATGAGAAACGGCCGAAGAAATTGCGAATTCTATAGAACAAGTAGGCTTGGAATTCATGGGGCACAACGTCTTGAGCTATAGATCTAGCAAGCATCGCCGTAGCCGCGACGGAGGCTGCTGTGGATAGAACTATCTTTGCGGTGGCTAGTTTTGTTTCAGACGTCGATGAAGAGATTTCCATGATGTTACTATATATATATGGTATTGTTTGGAGCTTTTTGGAGTCTGCAAAATGTGGTGAGGAAATTAACTAGAATGGATGGAAAGATTTCGGGGGAAAAGCTATGTATATATAGGTGTGTATGAGCCAGTGGGAACAGTTGACTCTTTCTTCCTCTTTTTCTTTACGTGATCATCAAGGAGTCGACTTCTTCTGATGAAAATTTATTATTACAATTTCATCGAACCATCCTAGGTATTTATTTCTGATGGAATGGTCCATGTCTATTGACTCTACATATTGACTAGTCAAATGTCATAGCACACAGTGACTTGGTAGAATTCCCCCCACAAAATGGCAAGCCTGATCAGATTACTCCCCAACTATTATTAGTTGTCTCATTATAAATTAAGGTAATTTCATTTTTTACAAACTTTTTTTTTTTTTAATTATGAAATCTCGATTTATGAGATACAAACGATCACGTGCATAGATATTAACATTCATCATGGACGTTAACAAAAGAATTCAATTTTTGGAATGACAAGATGGGGGTCCAAATGATGAAATAATAGTTAGGAACCATTATGAGAAACTGTTAATAGTTGGAGGACTATTATGAAGGTTGCCCTAAAAAAAAAAATTTAGGGGAGAACATGGTATTTACTACCGATCAACCCTGCGTGATTTCTGCGTTTGAATGTTGACTCTTCAATATTTAAATCCAAAATGCCAGGCTTAAGACATAAATAATTTCTGATATTAAGGTAGCAGTTGTCTTTTAAAATATATTTTTATTTAAAAATATATTAAAACAATATTTACTTATTTTTCATATTTTAACATCATCACATTAAAAAATCAAAAAACTTCTTATTCTCATCCACTGTAGTCCGGACCATTGATTTTGAGAGTGACAAAATGTTTGGGAAGGACGTCGGAGCTTCACTTCAGAGCAGAGAAGGACGAGAACTGATTCTGGATTAGTTTTTGAAACATCTAGGGATGGAATGGAGGGAGAGAAATTAAGCGAGTTTAATAGGGATTTAAATTGATATCATACAAAGAATTGAATTAAGGAACCGAACAACTAGGATGCCTGAATTGTTGGCTTCCAGTGGTGACAGCAAATACCTCTTCGTTAATTCAATGTCACTTATCCAGTGGTATGACAATATGCCAACAAATTATGAAATACCAATCTGATGATCGTATATGAGAAATCTCAGTATCAGTATCTTATATGGGGTTCATTTTTCGATACTCTTGTCACCAAACAGCAGAAAAAACTTCAAAAATCTGATATGGTTTGCTGTGTTGTGGTTCAAATGCTACAAGTTTGTGTAGTATTTCTGCTTTACCTGTGTCTGTCAAGCAATCCTGGCAAAAAGATTGTTCAGAAGAGGATTGAAGCACAACTTGCGCTCTTATTAGCACGAAATTTAGAGGGGTGAAAAGAATGACCCGGTAAAATGGTCTGGGGTCCTCACTCTTAATAAAAAAAAATATGCCTAGCCAATGAAAACCTCATCAATATCTCGCATTGCATTTCAGCATATGCATATGTTATAAAGAAAGGGTAACACAGAAGGACATTCATATGATAATGAGCTACAATAGACATCCCGCCATGGCATTCATTTGAAGGAAATTGATTTGTACTGTTTCATTGTGTTGGTAATGGCTTGTTCAACAGGCAGTCTCTCAATGCTTGATGCACCATAGAATCCATGAACTCCCTTGGTTCTATTCAATATAAACTCTGCCTCTTTAGGTCCAGAAATGGGGCCTGCAAAGCCATTAAGAGATCTTTTAGTGACTGAAGCCTATAAGTTAACTTATAAATAAAATGAAACATTCAGTAAACTCAACATATCAAGATGTTAAAACCACCAACAGAGGGTACCTCCATGACACAGCACGATGACATTGGGGTTGATCTTACGTGCAGCATCTGCAATAGCTTGCACCTGAAATACACTTTCATCTAATGAGACAGCTGTTTTTGCACCAATAGACCCAGATGTAGTCAGCCCCATATGAGCAACAATAATATCAGCGCCGACTTTTGCCATTTCCCTGGCTTCACTTTCATTAAAAGCATATGGTGTTGTCAAGAGACCCATTTTATGTGCCTTTTCAATCATCTGGACCTCCAATCTGGTCATTAGTAGAGTTGAAAAAACATAGTGATTAGATTCAATAGATAGACAAATAAGAGAAGAATCTGATAAAAACCCAGTATGAGACTCTCGGTGACATAGTCTGAGTCATACCCATATCCCATTCCTGTCTCTTCAAGATTTTGTCTAAAATTACCATCAAAAAGCCCAACAGTTGGAAAATTTTGCACCCCACAGAACCCAATTGATTCCACCTGCTTTAAGAAGTTATCCATTCGGCGGAAAGGATCGGTTCCACATACTCCAGCAAGAACTGGCACCTCCTTGACAACCTATAAATTCTTTTAAGTAGCTTTAAAGTTGTCTATATTCCAATAACCTTGATGAAAAATAAATCATAGAAACAATGCATCGCCAACTTAGATGACTACTGAGACAGATGATAATTCACAAACAAGAGAGGGGGTAGCACCATTTTCAGCACAGAGGTCAAACTTGATTACATGTTCTGTAGACCACCTTCATTTGTAAAAACCGTTATAGTAGTGACTTCAACTGAGGACATTCTGCACCTAAAACTAGAGAATGCACATATCGATTTAATCTTTTGTATGTTTCTGCTTGTTCAGACCTCAGTTCTAGACAGAAATCCTGGTTTGATAATATACAAAACACGAAATAACAGAGAGACTGTTTGCACTCTCTTATTTATAATCATCACACATTAAATTTTGATTTCCTAAATGCCTTCTCCAACCAAGTTTCAAAATGAGTTCGTACTTAGTTACCATTTTCTAATCTTAAACAATGGCAGTCAACAAAAGGAAACACTGCTATAATTCAGACAGGCGAATCGAAAATTTGATTTCACCTCTCTTTTAAGAAACATTTAGAAACTTACTGGTAAGACTTCATTGGCCATGTCAATTACGATAGCATTTGCATCAGCAAAAGGCAATAAACCAGCTAAAGAACCCCTTCCTGCCATGCGAAAGCGTCCTGAGTTGTACAGTACTATTAAATCAACACCACCTGCTTCTTCAAACTTTGCTGATATACCAGTCCCTGCACCAGCTCCAATTATGGGAAGTCCTTCATCTATTTGATCTTTGAGATGCTGCAGTATTGCCTGTGTCTTCTGTAGAGTCTCTGTCTCAGTATTAGTTCATAATTGGTTAGAATTTTATACAAAATCTCCATTATTCATATTCTATATGCATCTGCTAGATTCCATAAATATGTTTATGGAAGTTTCTTTAGTTACAAAATTAATGTAACTGTTTCTAATTTGCAATCAATACTTTCCAAACAATTCAATAATGCATCGTTTAGACTGATAAATGACTGATAAAATCCAACATTTTGGCATATTATTATAATAAAGAAATGTTTTTTACTATAACCTGGTCTTGCGTCTGGATAGTTGCTTAGGCTGTAATAAATAGTCTCATGGCTTGACGAACTCGGATTGGAAACGTCCTGAAGCTCTAGATTGGGTTCAGAAACAGGATTTTGGACAGGAGTGGAATCCTTAGGGTTACCCAAACTAATCTCTAAAAATGTGTCAACCAACACGTCTGCAAACTCAGGGTCATTGATATGAAAAGGGTACACCTTTACCTGTTATGACAAACTTAAACTTGTCAAGTATATCATGATGGACAGCCAATGAGATAGCAATGAACAAGAAACTGAAGTGTTGATAGAAGGTTGGGACCAACATGCATCATAAATAAGCAACAGCAGTACCTGCCGATCTTCTGTTGTTTGTATAAGCTTCTGTAGTTCAGTTAGTAGAGTATCAGTAGCCTCGGGATCATGAAAGGGCTTGTCAGGGGAATCTAAAGCTGAGATACCCTTTTGTGGCAGGCATACACGGACCTTTGATGATGATTTATTGAGCTTATCTGCTATAAAACCAGCAAAGTTCCTGTTCTCGTCAACTGTGGTTCGCATGAGTGAGACCTGAAATTGACAATACATATGGAAAGAACATCAGAAAACCTATACTGAGTGAAAGGCCACAGATTGGGTTACACTCATTTGCCATTTATATTGTGGTATGAAGTTTGATAATTTTCCTAAACAAGCCCTTCACTTGGTAGGTAATGTTAAAGAAGGTACTGTAGGCTACAAACTTAGAAATGGAAAACAACTTGAAGATATGATCATCAAAATTTGGGTACTGACCCCAAATCAAATTGTTTGGGATGCAAAAGTAGGAGAAATCTTATTAACTAGGAATATTTTATGTACTACCAAATCATGCACCCATTGCCAAAGGCATTGATATCAGTGTTTTGAGAATATACATTAATTACCAATGGTGAACAATGACTCCTGATGACCAGTTTTGCTAGAATAGGCAATAATGAAGTTACTGCTTTAGTAAATGATGCAGAGAAGGGGATTGACATTGATCCACAAGAAGCTCAGCAAACTCTTGAAATAGCAGGAGCAAACTTGAGGTAAAAGTTGCAGAAGCAAAAGAAAACAGTATCAGATAGAAATTATTAGAAAGAATTCATCCTTTTCAAGACATTTCATGGAAAGTTACACAGTTCACAGGGATATGAAGGAAAAGAATTTGAGTGACTGATGCCGGCTAGTTCAGGATGAACACTTAATTGAATTGATTCAGGCAAAACTTCAGCACAATTTTCTCTAGCATCTTGTGATTGAGATGATAGTATTCAATACCAAAATATATGCTAGAATAATATGTGAAAGGAGAAAACCTACGTTAATGGCGACTTATTACCTGTTCATTGTGGACATGAATCTTTCTTTGCTGAAAATTAGAAGGTATGGTGTCCTTAGCACCAAAGTTGACCATGTCCAAGGCTCCTACACTCAACACTAAAGGAATCTTCTTCTCTATGATTGCATCAAAACGGGAACTATCGCAAGCCATAACACCTCCAACTACATAATCTGCAACCTCAGTGGTCGTAATGTCTAAAACACCCTAAATAAAACCAAAAGGTAAACAATAATTGCAAGAGATCCAACATCACCAAAAGACAAAACTATAATCATGTGACAGTAAGAACAAATCTATCTTGAACTGGCCTGCACCAAGTGAATTGTGAAGAGATATACCTGTATAAATCCTTCCCTAACAAGTGATTCCATTGCCTTGCCCCCAGCCCCAGTGGCATGGAAAACCAGGGTCTCGTAACCTTCTTTTACCAATCTTTCCTTCACGGCATTCACACACGGAGTTGTAACTCCAAACATGGTTAAACCAACAGTTAAACTCTCATTATCACTAGAATAAACATTAGATCTCCCAAGCCTCCCAATCACCATTCCAGCAAAAGCAGCACCGGCATTCGATAACACAACCCTACTAACACTATTAATCCCACAGACATCGACGACGGATGGAAACAGTATCAAATCCGATGATCCAATGTAAGGTTCAGTTTGACCACTAGCCACAGTAGATACAATGACTTTCGGCAATCCAATAGGAAGAGACCTTAAAGCAGATGATATTAAAGATGTGCCCCCACTGCCTCCAAGACCAACAGATCCAGCAAGAGCACCGTCCACTTGAGCTTTTTCTAAGAAATTCTTAAGAGCTCTACTCATTACAGCAACGGCTTGGCCTCTATCATCTGGAAGCACATTTTGTGCTGTTTCAGCTGGACCAAGATAGCGAGCTAGAAGATCCTTTCTGGACACAAACTCAAAGTCTCCAACACTCTCAATCTCTTTGCTACCAACCGAAACATCAACAACAACTACCTGTACCTGCAATCACCGACAACAATTTTAGTAATCAAACCCTCCATTCACTAACTATGAAGCACCAAGTCCTCCCAAAAACGACGACTGTCAATGTATACCAAACGAACAAAATATTTGACCCACGCCTTGGTTCGCCCCAAATTGCATCATCGGTGCACAGGGGCCACGCAAATATTGTCTACATGGTATCAATTCAGCACTACATTAACTAATCACAAAAGTGGAGACTAAGCTACTTCAAATAGGTGAAACCACGCATTCCAAGCAAACCCCAAACTTTGCTAAGCTAGTGCAACATTTCTCATTTCATTAAAATCAACAAGAAAACCCAGAAATCAAAATCCAAGATTTCCCAGTATCTTTCATTGCTGAAGCATTTTTATTGATCACAAAAGCGAGTTGAATGTGATGTACCTTGGAAGAAGATCTGAGATTGGATCTGACTGAATCAGAGAGGAATAGGAGCTCGTCGAGCTTAGTATCAGCTGTTCCAATACAGAAAACTCGAGGAGGTTTGCGGAGATGGGCCATTTATTTTGGAGGATCAAAGACTCAGAATCGTTGTTGAGTTAGAGTGAGAGAGAGAGAGATCTCTTAATTTTGTGAAAGGGTGGCGATATAACGGCTTTCAAATTGCGTGGGAAAGCAGGGACAACGAACTATCGGATCCCACCTAAACATCGATTTGGCTTCATTTTGCCTCCTGTTCTCTGTATTTTATCTTGTCGTTTGTCTTTCTTTTCCCCCCATTAAACACTGCTTTCAGCCGGGTTTTTTTTAATAAAAAAATAAATAAAAATAAAACCAAATTCGTGATGCGATGAATCATTGCCGGCCGACAATTTAGGTGCTTGTGTTTGTTTGACAATGTTTTTTTTTTTTGAATTTTTTTTATTTGTATATAATAATATTAAAAATGAATTTTAAAAAACTATTTTAATATATTTGGAATAAAAAACAACTTTATCAGAAACACCTTTTATGCATTATAAGTTGCGCAACAATGAAAATATTATTTTGAGGATTTATTAAAGATTGAATTTTTTTTATTTTTAGATTTTCTTAGAAATATTTTACAGATATTAAATTTTTTAAAAGGTATTTTAGTATATTTTTAAATAAAAATTATTTATGAAATATATCTTACACTCTTAATATTTCCTTAAAGCAGAGTATAGATTGCACCGCAATAAATCATTTTAAAAAAAAATAGAGATTTAATACTATTCGCCATACACTTTCTATGTTGAGATCGCTACAAACCTGCCTTGCAAAGGGGAAGATACAAGCATTATCCACATGACATGGTGCCACATGAAATCTTTCAAAAATAAAATAAAATAATGCTCGGCTACTTTCCAATAATAAATTGTTTCAAGATGCCAGTTAATTATAATAATGCTGACACATATATCAATTATCACATGATGGAGCATGATGGGTCGGGCTCGACACACCGACCCACCGGCATCTGCATCGGCATCGGCATGAGAAACACTGGCTGACACTGCGGCCATGCGTACGGATCATGGACTGGGGGGGGCTTCTCTTCAGGCTTCTTCTCTTCCGGCTTCTTCTCTTCTGGCTTTTTCCCGCTATCTTTTGGTGGCGCAGGAGGCGGCCCGATGCTCACAACCTCTACATGCTTGCCTGTTTTTCTTGAACGGAGTATTATCTCATACGGGTCTGCTTCTCCTGTTACTGTTAACGTTCCCTTTCCTTGATCCACCTCAATCGTGTCTACACCTGCATTTAACATCGAATTTTGAAGTCTCTGAACAGTTTCTTTTTTATGATAGAAGATGGCAGCTAGCTGCTGATAGATCATTCTTGATCACTTCAGTTTCTTGTAAACTTCTTTTTCTTCTTCTTACAGTTGAGAAATTAAGTGCAACACAGCACGATAAAACCAAAATAAGAAACCCTAGCAAACAATCTATAACTAGGAAGAGACTTTTTCTTTCTTTCTAGATTAGAATAAACCCTACTCCCCCTAAAATGTAATTTGTAGTACTAAGTGAACGAGTAAAATCCCGGTTATCCAAGGTTCCTGCAAGAAATACACGTCCTAACTCGAACTTGAGATTTACTATACAAATTTTAAATTTTTTGTGCAATCTCTAAAACTAATATGTGTTGAAGAACATAAGATTGATGATACATATTTAGTCATCGTTCTTGATTAGGATGTAGTGAATGAAGGAAGAATTGGGAGGGAATCATATTCAAAACTAACGGAGAAGAAGATGATGTGCTTACCTTCAAGTGAAGACACGGCTTTGAGAAACTTTTTCTTGCATTTTTGGCATGAAATATCAGCCTTCAAGACTGTTCTCTGTACCGCCATGAGTAACCCACTGTTTCCTTCTCAAGCTCAGCCTCAAACTAGCGAGCTGGCTTTATTCATCTTAAATTAGAATCGACGATCCATGCCATTAATTATAAGATTACTGTAAACCTAATAAAGAAGAGAACGGTTGGAAAGAATCATCGGGTTGTTCACCTTCCAAGACAAAATTCTAGAACTGCATGTTCCTTTTTCCAATTGTTTTTTATTTCTATGGTCTAGACTCGAGACCACCTTGAATTAATTAGATGGGATTTAGGTGCCTAACTTTGCAGATTTAACCCAATTATCTTGACTTCTTCTTTCTGTTTTTCTTCTTCTTTTATTTGTATGGATTTATTTTAGGTTTGATTGATTAATGCTGCTTACGCCTGACAGTACCGTTTGCATCTTAATTTACAGACGTTGCATTCACAATTAGCAAGCTAACAACTGCGCAAGTTGCATTGCCTGCCTGCACCCATCCTTGGCAGATAAACAATTGATTGTCAAGATGGGATGATGATTTGAATGATAAATTTAAGATTTGGAGGATTTTAATCATTTGATTATTGAAAATCGAAAGTTGAAATTGTTGAAGATGCCGCTAAAAATAAGCAATCCATCCTTGGGCCTGAATCTTTATTTTATTTTACTAGTTGACCGAGTTTGTATAATTTTTGTCTTGGAGTTGTTCTAGTTTATCTCATTGGTTTGATCAGATGATAGATAAATATTTTTCCAGACCGGTTAGATTATTTGTTCTCTCTGTTTTTCCCCATGAAGAACCCGTTATGATCATCCGAGGAGGAAGAGTTAACGATAACAATTCTTCTTCTTCTTTACTCAATAAAGGATAATCCCACGATGCTAAGTGCATTTGCATGTTTGAGATCATTACAGTTGAAATTGTTTTTGAAAATATTTTTTATTCAGAAATATATTAAAATGATATTTTTTTTATTTTTTAAAATTATTTTTGACATCAGCATATAGAAATGATCTAAAAACACCAAAAGTATTAAATTTAAAATAAAATAAAAATTAATTTTTTTCAAAAACACTTTTGAAACGCAATGTCAAACACTCGTTTTAGAATTGCTAATGTTTAGAGGTTTGAAATCGAGTTTATTATATTGAGTTTTGATGAGACCTGGCATTAATATTTTTAATTATAACTGTACAGGGATTTAACAACGAGAAATTTATTATAAGCTTAGCATTGGTTTTGACTAACATTGAAAACTTATAAAATTATGACTCTGACTAATCATCTACCCGGTAGGACTAAGAAGTATTCCTCATAAATATGTGCTGGGGTTTGGTGTACCATCTTAATAGATTATAAATGTGTAAATAGGATTCTATGTCTTAAAAAATAGGGTGTATATATATATAATCTCTTATTATTCATGAAATAAATATGTAATAATCGACCATAAAATGTTCGCTAAGCACATAAATTAGTACAATTATATATATATGTGAAGACCAATTATCATTTGACAAAAATATAAATTAATAAAACCATACAAAAAGAGGTAGAAGACAATGGTACCACGATTAAGATTCAGATCATCCTATGTTCCATAGCCAACAACAACAACCGATAACAGAGGTGAAAGACATGCAACATTAAAAAATGAAATGATCTTAAAAAATAATAAATTTCTCAATGCATATCAAAAGAGAATCCATGAAAATTTCACACCCTGCAAGTTCTAATCACTTGCTTCGCAATCATTGTTTGTTTTGTATGATCTCATTATCTCCTGTACTAGAAGAACCGGCCCCATTTTCATTTTTTTTAATCCTCTCTAAGATGATGAGAGTGTGAAAAAGAATTGATGAAGAGAAAGAAGTTGCTACTCGGGAGGGGAGAAAGAAAATTGCCATTAGCGAGGAGAAAAAAGACTGTTAGAGTGTTGCCGTGGAGGAGAAGTGTTATTATTGTCATAATACAGCGGAAAACACATAAAGAATACGATTCATGTCAATATTCTGTAAATTATTCTAGAGTCCACTAAAAACGAGAGAAACTCTCAAGAAAATTCGAAATTCTATTGAATAATTGATTGATTTCGGCCAAAGAGCTTACAAGCATATTTAGGTGTGTTTGGTATTACTTTTGCTTTTGTGATCGAGGTTTTAAAAAAAAGTTTCATGAAAAGCACTTTAGCTGCAGTTCAAATAATTTTTAAAGTATTTGGTTAAACTGTGGTTGAGTTTGAATTTAATGAAAAACAGTTTCAATTGTTTGGTTACTAAGCTTTTCATATTACTTTCAACTTGTGAAATTACTTTAAAGTGTGTATGTGTGTATTATTTTTAAAATATTTAATAATTATAATAATAAAATATAATTAATAATTCAAGTAAATTAGACACTTATTTTTATTGTCCCATCAAACTACTTGTAATTTCATCACGAACTATAAATCCATACGTGAAGGTCTCTAGGATCCCGGAACAACATATAGTAAAATATCATCTGAAACAAAATTAGGACTGCGAGATAAAAATTTATAATCTCCTTCTAATATATTTATTTATTGTAATTAATTTTTAGATCATTTTAATATTAAAAATATATTTTTTTATAAGAAAATATAATAAATAATAAACTAAAATACTCTCAACCCCCAGCTCCCAGCAGTAAGGCACGGAAAGCACCAATTTGCTGCTTTCTGTGAAACTCTGGCTGCAAAAAAAAAAGGTGGGTCCATGGTCAAATTTTTGCTTCTCAAAATTAATCAAACACCTAATCCCTCAACTTTTTTGCTACCTCCGGTTGCACCACAAAAACAAACACCATCTTAAAGTGATAACATAGCCCTAATTCTTGTTGGACAAGAAAACAAGACTAATTACTAAAACTTATCAAAAATAGCAAAACTGAGATAATTATGGAAATTAAAACTACTAGAAATCCTCAGTAAGTCGGAATGGATGAAAGTCGATTCGAACTTGAAAACTAAAAGTTATGGCTAAAACAAAATTTTTTTAAAATGAAAAAAAATGATGATTTCAGGGCCTATACGACATAATTTAGCTAAAAAAGAATATGCATTAATAGCGAAGCCTGGACAACTGGAATTTGATTGCCCTTGCATTTATGATGTTCTCTCTTCAACATGTTGTTGACATATTATGTCATACTTATATGCTTTATATATTTTGATGATAACAATAAAAAGAAAATGGACTAATAATATGCTTGGATGAGATTAAGTTATAAACAGGTATTATACAAAGAATACATCAACAAGCATAATGGATTACACGAAGAAATCATTCCAGGAAGTCCAAGATGCAAGCAAGTGAAGACTTAGAATAAGCTTTTCATTTTAGTGCTTTATGTAAATCTCAATTTCTAACTTGATAGCACAAATTAAAATGAACTCACACACTTCACATTGCATGCATTAAAAGGGTTTGATGATTATAGGTTCAAGTCATAATCAATCGGTTCAAGAAATTCAGAAAAGATAATTTGTCAAAATAGGGTTTCTGCATGAACCGGTCGACCGCTTAGGTTACCAAGTGAACCGGTCGACCGCTTGGAAGACAAATTGCCTTTCAAACTGAACCGGTCAACCGCTTGATTTATCCGTTGTGAACCGGTCGACCGTTTGAGATGACAGTTGCACTAAAATGGCTAGAAACGACTAGTTTCTCTTTGAAACTTATAAATAGGCCTCTTAATTGCAAAATTAAACAAGAAATTTTTTGATCATATCTGATATTGAGGCAATTAGTAGTGCATAAACACCTTCATATCATCAATCCTCATTTATACTCAAATTTGTGTTTAAATCTTAATATCCTAACACAAAGAGTATTAAATCTCATTCTCGCTACACCTAAACACCTTCAAATATTCTAAGTGCTATTAAGTGAGATAAAGAGATCATAGATCTTAATTTGTAATATCCACACTATTGAGAGTGTATTGTTGTGTTACAAAAACAATCATTGTAAAACTCTTGAGAGTTGAGTATAAAACTCTTGATATTGGTGAGGGAACATCACCAAGGAAGAATCTTGAAGAGGGTACATCTTCAAGTGGTGTAAAAATCTTGGTGTGGATTCATCAAGCAGGAATTGTAATCTTGTTACTTGGACTGGTAAGAGAATACAATACTCAAGTACGGGTTGGTACTTGAGCTGTGGATGTAGGCTTGCCGAACCACGTTAAAAACCGAGTTAGCAATCTCTCTCTCTTATCTCTTATCTTTTTACTTTAAAGTACTTAATTATATTGTTCGTTATTGTTTTACTTTAAAGTAATTAATTTTAAAATTGCATTAATAGTACTATTTACACCTAACCCCCCCCCTTAGGTGCATAGTTGTCTTAATCCTTAAACAACACATGTATGCATCCGCCATTTGTTCTACATCATGTCGCAGCACAATTGGTGGATAGGAAGGAGAAGATTGCTATTAATGATGAGTTTGATGGTGGTCGAGAATGGTGGTGGTATCTATCGTACATGAAGTAAAGAGTGATCAAGTGTTTTTTTATGCCCCCTGTCATAACCCAATTTTGGGTTATTCCCCAAAACTACCCGAAAATAACAAAAAAATAAAATAAAAGGAGCTAGTGTCGGTAGGAAAATCAAGGTGAAATTTTGGATGTTTTCGAGAGCTCGATCGTACCTTTTTGTGCCAAAAAATGAGGGAAATCAAAGATTTAAGGCTAAAGTAATTTATTATCGGATAAATCTGCGTAAAAATTAAGTCGAAAGATATAATTATTATAGGCCAATTTGATTTAATCGTTGGCAAATTTAAAAGTGTAATTATGTTTGAGAATTAATTTAGGGTCCAATCGAAGGATTTAACTAAGTGCAAGGACTTGATTATATTTTAAATTTGTCAAATTAATTTTATTTAAGGCTTAATCGATGAGAAATCAAGTTCTTGAATTTAATTCGGGTTCAATTGACGAGATTGAAATTTTCGAAGACCAATTTGAATTTTTCCAAGCCAATTATGCGAAATCGGGGGCCAAATTGAATGAATTGAGAGTCTAATAGTTAATTGGGGGTTAAATCGCGTAAATCGGAAATCAAGGACCAGAATAAAAAAGGCATGCAAAGCTAAGGTTACTCTCGAAATTTTAATGGGGATGCAATTGCACAAAATTGAAAGTTTAAAGCCAATTGAGGGTTTGATTAGAACAATTATAAAATGAGGAACCAAATTGCATTTTTGCCTTCTCCCAACTTGCAAGCGTGCACTATTCAATCACCTGCAATACAGGCACGCCCCCTTGAACAAATACACGCTGTTGGATATGCAGAGGCGACAGCCCTTCACTGCACGCCATGGCACCTGAAGGGTTGCTTTCTCTGCTATAAATACCTGTATGCAGAGATAGGGAAAAGAAAAGGAGGAGATGAAACAGGGGAGAAAAAAAGGCAGTCACGAAACGGAGAAAAAAAACTAGTGAAAAAAATTATGATAGAGGCACAAATCACATCTTCTCCCTCGGCAACCAGCTCCCTCTCTCTCTCTCGGTCTGCAGTTCATTTCTCTCTCTAACACCAACTCGGTCGAGCTTCTCTCCCTCCACCAGCAGAGGCCTGTCAGCCACCTATCACCACCGTGACCTCCAGCGAACCAACCGTGACCTCCAGCAAGCAAGAAGCAGCGACAGCGTGTGCGGCAATGTGAACCGTTCACTTTCCAGCGTCCACCCCGACCACCATTTTTTACGCCACCATGACCGGAAGAACCACCTCGACCTCCTCTACCCAAAGGTGTTAACAGGTACGCCATTCATCACACTCCAAAAATCCACTATTCATCGTCTTCATTAAGTTTGCATGCGGGGGGTGAATTAATTCTCTCCCCCGCCCACTGTCACTCGTTGACAGTGGGTTGGTCGGGCCGGGCTTTGTGCCCGGCCTAACCCCCTGAGGAAGGTGGGCTCCAGGGCTGTTGGGACTGGAAGCCCAGCCTGAAAATAAATGGGATGAAGCCCAGTCCGGAAATAAGTGGGCTGAAAGCCCAATCCAAAATTACATGGGCCTAAGCCCATACCAAGATTAAGTGGGCCTAAAGCCCAGTAGGATATAAGTTAGGCCGAGAGCCCAGACCAACATGATGTTGGGCTGTCAGCCTAGACCAGCGAGTGCTAACAGCCCAGCGAGTGGGCTGGGCAGCCAACCCACCAATAATAAAAAAATATAAAATACAAAAAAATACAAAAATTGCAAATAAAAAATATTTTTTTAAGAAAATAAAATGTGTTGTTTTCGTGCATACAGCCAATACACTAGCATATTTTTGAAAATTCATTTTCTTCCAAATATATATATTATCTCGGAGTTTGAAAAAAAATGTGTTTTAGCATGGATTTTGCGAAAAAATCATTTCTTGTATTTTTGGATTTTACAACATGTTTGTAAAATCCAAAGGGTATTGGCCAATATTTCAAAAAATATAAAAACCTTATTTTTGGTGAGTCGTATTATTCACCGTTGATATTTAGATAAATAAATCCTAAAAGGGTTAATTTCTAAAATAGTGGCGGGGATAATTCGTTTATTATTCACTGTCGGTATTTGGATAAATAAATTCTAAAAGGGTTAATATCCAAAATATTGGCGGGGATAATTCGTTATTATTCACTGTTGGTATTTGGATAAATAAATTCTAAAATGGTTAATATCCAAAATATTGGCGGGGATAATTCGTTATTATTCACTGTTGGTATTTGGATAAATAAATTCTAAAAGGGTTAATATCCAAAATATTGGCGGGGATAATTCGTTATTATTCACTGTTGATATTTGGATAAATAAATCCTAAAAGGGTTAATATCCAAAATACTTTTGCAGGGATAATATGTCATCATCATTTAACCAATATATTTTTGAAGGATCAATATCATAACAATCATAAGGCAAATCAAAACACCAAGCAGCTTACCTTAGGTAGGGTATACTAAGGGTGTTAAAACCTTCCCTTTACGTAACTCATCTCTTGCCTTAGAATCTCTGAAAAACTAGTTTTAGGTTTTTCTAGTAACCATAATACTAGGTGGCGAATCTTTTTTTATGAAAATAAAGATGAAACCCCGAATTGAATTCCCCCGCTCACGGGAAGAGTTGCCGCAACGCCGCACTCTCGCGGTGGGTGCGACCCCCCCTCCAATTGTGAAAGGTTATTTAATATCAGTGTTGTTAATTTTATTTTGTTTTGCCATTAGCGAGGAGAAAAAAAAAGTGTTGTCGTGGAGGAGAAGTGTTATTATTGATGATGTTATTATTGTAGTAGCTAGGTGGATAGGAAGGAAAAGGATTCTATCGAGGATGAGTTTGGTGGTGATCAAGAATGGTGGTGGTATATATCACACATGAAGCGAAGAGTGATCAAGTGCGAGTGTTGTCGTGGAGGAGAAATGTTATTATTGATGATGTTATTATTGTCGTAGCTAGGTGGATAGGAAAGAAAAGGTTGCTATCGAGGATGAGTTTGGTGGTGGTCAAGAATGGTGGTGGTATATATCACACATGAAAGTGAAGAGTGATCAAGTGTTTTTCTTATCCCCCCCCCCCCCATTTTGAAAGGGTATTTAATATTAATGTTGTTAATTTTGTTTTGTTTTGCCATTAGCGAGAAGAAAATAGAGTGTTGTCGTGGAGAAGAAGTGTTATTATTGATGATTTTATTATTGTCGTAGCTAGGTGGATAGAAAGAAAAAGGTTGCTATCGATGATGAGTTTGGTGGTGGTCAAGAATGGTGGTGGTATCTATCACACATGAAGTGAAGAGTGATCAAGTGCTTTTTTATTTTATTTATATTATGTTAAAATTTCAGAGAAATCAAAGAATGTAATGACCTTGTGAGATTGATAATAACATTCTTGTAATATTATACATGTTTATAATTTTGTTTAAATAAATCATTTTATTATATCTTTTTTAAATTAAATTACACAATTCTAAATAATTTTATTTTTACTTATATATATAATAAAACTTCAAAAAAGCTCGTCAAAACACTTTAGAAGCAAAACAAAAAACTAAACACCAGGTTGTCATTTATAGCGCAGTATCATCATGTAAAAGTAGATGTTATATCAATTGAATCTTTTGTGTTAGAGGTTGTGTGTGTTGTAGCTTTTCAGACGAAAAGGAGTTCAACCTCTCTCTCTCTCTCTTTCTATTTCTATTTGATGGTGGCGTGAAGATCTTTGTGTAAAAGAGGTGGGGGCAATTGTTTTCAAGACAATATCAACGTCAAATTGATAAAATTAATCATAATTTTAAAATAAGAGCATTAAAACTTGAACGCCTTGAAAAAAGAATTTTAAATTTTAAAATATTTAGAGATTACATTGAAAATATGTGTTTCATCCGGGAAAAGACCCGGAAATAATTTTATTGTAATGAGTGATCTACTTAGAAAAAAACATAGAAATAGTGAAAAATCACAAAATTTAATTCTTAATAAACTCAATATTAAATGATAGATTTTTTTTTAAAATAAATTAATATAGAGGATAAAAAATACTAGTTGAACTTGTGTTACCTTGCCAAATTAGTAACTTAGAGCAAGCAAATTGTTTTGTTTAATTATGCAACAACAACAAACAATTGGATAATTAAGGACCAACAATAATCTACAAAAATCAAATTGAAACATATCATGAAGACCAATTAAAAATCAGCAAAGAATAAAAAACAATCCACAAAACCAATAGTAAAATTGAAAAAAATAAAAAATTAGGCAGACACATAGGTCAACAACCTAGCGTCACTTGTTTTATTATTTTGTTATGATATATATATATATATATATATGAAAAATAAAATAAAATTTATATAATCTTAAATAAGATTATATAAATTTTATTTTATTTTTCATGAAGACCTATAGTTATTCGAGATCCGAGAAAGAGTTAATTTATTTCTTTTTAAAAAGAAATATTTTTTAATACGTTTAAGAGATTTTTTGTTTTGTTTTTATCAAGATCTATATTTACTTCAATTTTATAACCATGAATTTAGGGGGTGTTTGGGACTATTTTACAAAAGTGTTTTTGAAAAAAAAAAACAAAAAAATTAATTTAAAATAATAAAAAAATGATTTTTTTATTATTTTAAATTAATTTTTTTGTTATTTTTAAATTATTTTTATGTATTGATGTCAAAAATAATTTAAAAAATTATTTAATATATTTTTAAACAAAAAACATTTTCAAACAATCCACAACCATAATACCATAGAGTCACTTAATATCCTGAATTAATTTTTTAAAAAATATTTTTTTAAAATTTTAAATTAATTTTTTTTGGTATTTTTAAATTATTTTTATATGTTGATGTCAAAAATAATTTTTTTTTAAATTATTTTAATGTATTTCCAAACAAAAAATATTTTTTAAAAATCCACGACCATAATACCATAGAATCACTTAATACCCTGCATGATTCAATCAATAGATTCTAAAATATAATATAAATTATTTTTTAAAATTTATTTCTTTCATCAAAACTATCTAAAAAAAATCAAAATAACAGTAATAATATAAAAACAAACAAAAACAGCTTCTTCTGTTTTAATGGCTGAAAGAATTTGGGGGCCTCGAAATGGTGTCAGTTTTGTACGTGGGAGGCTAAAAAACAGCAGACCTCTACTTTTTCTACCTAAAATTTGGTCACCAGAAATTTGCAGATGACACGTCGGAAGTTGCAACATTGGCATTGCTGGTCATTCGTGGACCATGCATCATCTGTCCTTTTTTATTTTTTATTTGTTTTTTTTTAAAAAAAAAAAACAGTGAGCTGTAGGCCACACAGGGGCCTTGCGTGCACCCTAGCCCAACTTTCTATTTTTTTCTTCTTCTCTATTATTTATTATTTGCTAAATATCAGCATTCCTTAAATAACAAAATGTCATTTTTATATTTTTAAAAAACTTAATGACACTAAAACCATGTTTGTCACTGCGTTTCAAAAGTATTTTTGAAAAAAAAATTATTTTGTATTTTAAATTAAAAAAAATCAATATTTTTAGATCATTTTCATGTACTGATGTCAAAAATAATTTTTTTAAAAATAAAAAAATTATTTTAATGTATTTCTAAATAAAAAATAAATTCAAAAACAATTTGAAACAGAGTTCATATCATTGATTTTTTCTTTCTTTTAAAAATGATCAACATTGACCATAGATTAGCATACACTAGAAGAAAAGATTAAATAAAAAATTGTAAGTGGGTATTGATATTATTATTATTAAATTGTTCATCACTTTTGAACGCCATAACATGAGTGTTTGACGGGCTATCTCTCATTATAGCTTGATGATGATCGCATGAAAATGACCGAAAAGGTTTTTGTAAGAAAATGGTATAGATTTGAAGAGGATACAATCATACAAGTGCTAATAATCCTATATGTTGCTAGGAAATGTAGTCATAAACTCTCCTAATAGTGTCAAAGTCCATTCTCATGGTCCTTAGTTGAGCATGTATCACCTAGATTTATTTATTTATTGAGAAAATCTTATTATCTGTAAAGTGTATTTTATCGGTTTAGATAAACGAACAAAATTTTTATTATTTTAATTTCTTACAAAAAATATATGTATTAACTCGAACTTGAGATCTACTATACAAATCTATAATCATTTATCATTTCATCATGTATCTTGAATACGGTATCACCTATAAACCATCGTAAAAGATTAAGATATCTTTCCTATTCAGCAACGTCAATGATATAATTACAATTTTTAATTCTGAAAAAAGCTCATTTGATGGCGCTTCCATGTCAAGTGTCAACATTCTTACAACCAAAACAATTTGATTTAAAACAAAAAACAAAAATTTTGAATTTTTTTCAAAAGCGTGTTCAGTGTCAGACGTACACTATAAAAGTAGCAGCAAAGTGACTGATGAACGGCAGAATTGACAACCTCTTGAAACATTAGTTTCGACTAATTAAGATCTGAAAGATGATCGAACCTTACAATTTAAAGCATATGCGTCCAAGAATTCTGTGAATCATGTGTGATGTCCCCTCACTATTTAAATGATGAATTGCAGAATCACGATCTAAGCAAGCCCTACAACCTTTACGTGATTTGCATCGTCAAAAGCAGTGTAAGAATACGATAGCAGTCATTTCGTGGTTACAAAGTTTGCTGCCGTCCATTTCTTTGGAAAAATGGGGCACTTGGATGTATAATTCAAGTGTGAAACCTGCTCCTCTCACGATATATTCCGTCAAGCTACTGTGTGAATGAATGCCTTCTCATTTGAACGCGTCGACCTGTCGTTTGTCTCCTTCTAAAGTTCACGAGACATCCTTTTCTGGGGGGCGAGGAAGCTATCATTCAGAACAGCATTCCTGGTATCATTAGGGTGTATATAATTTCATTTATTTAGTGCAAGAAATTACAAAGTTCTATCATGTTTTTAAAGATCAAATATAAGAAAGTATATAATTGGTTTTATAATAAATATTGCAGTCTTTGTACTCCTGTATAAATTCCCATCCTATTTTCTAATTTCACAAAATTCCATTATTTGGGTGTTATATGATGACATGTCATATACCTATGTATTAATTTAGATGCGTTCAATAATAAACTTATATATTTAAAGTCATATAATATATTTAGTAAAGAATAAGTATAGCAATAAGAATAATATAGATTATGGTAATTAAAAGAAAGTACTCTTATTTCATATAATTTTATAATTACATATCACTAATTCAATCGTCTCAACAATACATCTACTATATACACATGTACATAAAAACTTATAATATCAAAAATCATAATAAATGTAAATTAAGATGAGATTGGATTGATTCAAATGAACTTGAAATAATAATAAATAAATGTAAACATTTATATATAGAATATATAATTTTATAATAATTTCTATATTGTACAGTAAGTAACTATTATAATAATTGCAGTTAAGCATGCGAGCCATCTTGTATGGAAATTCATTTGATGAAAAAGATAAATAAATAAATAAATTTGTGATAGCAAACGTTCGCAATTCTTCAAGTGTGGATCAAATTGCTCTAAGTTGAATGTAGAATGGATAGGTGGGGCAATTATGTCATATGATTGTGAAACCTTAATGACTCAATCGTAGTAGTTCTCTGAACCACAAATTCTAAGCTCCTCCCATGCCATTACGTTGGATTTCTCGAACAGTAACGCGCACTCGCTTCTTTTCTCGCCACGAAGTGGAGAGCTCTACCTAACTTCACGTTAACCTTTCTTCAAATGGCATCAATGTTATTAATTAATAATATAAATTATATTTTAAATAAAATAATTTATTGATATGGTATCAGTGTTTTATTAATCTAATGGTTATGAGTTTGAATATCAATATTTTTTTCTATTTGATAAAAATAAAGTATAAAATAGTGTGAATTCATACAAGTTTTAAGTCCAAAAAACTTTAATTAAAGAAATGTTATAAAAAATAATATAAAAAAATTAAATTTGTAATTGAGATGATTCATTATAAACTTAATTTTATGTCTCAAATTACTATGAAACCAGCAAATATC
The DNA here is from genome assembly GCA_025169955.1 of Salix arbutifolia. NCBI lineage: Eukaryota > Viridiplantae > Streptophyta > Magnoliopsida > Malpighiales > Salicaceae > Salix > Salix arbutifolia. The sequence continues at coordinate 1,445,948 of CM045908.1, forward strand.
AGAATGATTCGAGTCAAGTACATGTCTTTTATTATTATTATTATTATTTGTTTTGTATTTGTAATCTGTTTTTCTTTTACGTTGTTTCTTGCTTTTGGTTACCTGCTAGTTAGCCCTTCGACCAAGGTTGTCAAAATCACGATTTTGACACGACACGGAAAGGGATTCGAAAACTCGGATCGTAAGATCGGATCGTAAAATCGTAAAATCGTAAAATCGTACCTGAATTTTTCCGTACAAAAATCGTAAAATCACAGCTAAAATCGTGTAGGTAGAAAAATCATAAAATCGTAAGTAAAATATTTTCGAATATAATATAACATAATTATGGCCATAAAAAAAAAAACTTCATTAGTTAAGGTTCATACATGATTCAAAATAACTTAAAAATACATTACAAAACAATTAGTTATATAATTAATTATTTTACATAAAGTTCAATTATTTTATATATAGTTTAATTATGCAATTAATTATATAATTAATAGGAGTAAGTTATATAATTAAATAATTGCTTTTGAAAAACCCTCCAACAATAAAATTATTATTTTTAATTATATTTAAATTAAAAAATGAATTTAAATATAATTAAAAGACCCGCAATATTTGAGATTTGAAATTTAAGCTACTTATTGTATGTTTTTTTATGGTTAATGTATTTGAAGTTAATTAATGTTATTTATTGTCTTAAATTAATAGGATTTTTTTAAAATTATTTTGTATACTAACTATTTTTATGCTAATTAATAATAATAATAATAATAATAATAATAATAATAATAATTATTATTATTATTATTATTATACTCCCGTAGAAACCTTTTTTTTTATTATTAATTTATAACCCCCCCCGTAGAAACCTACTTCTATTATTATTATTATTATTATAAATTTACAAACCCCCCCCATAGAAACCTACTTCTATTATTATTATTATTATTATTACTAATTTACTACTACTATAAAAGCCCCCCTAACCCTAACTCTAATTGCCTTCTCCAGTCCCACGCCGCCCACCCATTCCCCCCCCCCCCCCCCACCAACCCTAACTCTAATTCTCTTCTCCAACAGTCATGCCGCCGCACCCATTCTCCCTCCCTCCCTCTGTGACTACTCTCTTCCTCTTCAAGTCTTCATCTCCTCATCCTCTTCATCTCATTATCAGTGATGAGAACTGAGAAAAGAATAGAAGATTTGGGGACGATTGATGCGTGATAAGAACTAAGAAGAGAAGATTCAGGGCAAATGAAAATGAGAAAAGTTAATTCACCCCGAAATCTGAAATTCCAAAACACTTAGGATCGTAAAATCGGACCGATCCGGTCCGATTTTACGATTCCGTACGATTTAGACCGGGTTTGACCCGAAACGATTTTCAACCCCGAGTTGACACGTTTTGTTGAGTCAACTCGCAAACTCGTACGAGTTTGCGAGTTGACTCGCGAGTTTGACAACACTGCCTTCGACATATCAACTTTTTCCACGAAAAACTACAAATCTTGTCGATTCATCGTACACCAACTCCGCGAGATTTGACGGACTAAAATCATTTCGCTACTGAAAGTCACCAATCTAATTTATTTTAGTGAAAACAAGAGCCCTTACGAGTGGACGCCTCTAAAGTCTTTTTTAGTGCAAGATTAAATGTTTACAATGACGGTGGCAGTGTAGTTGTGATTTTATTTATTTATTTAGAAATATATTTAAATAATATATTTTTTATTTTTTAAAAAGTATTTTTGATATTGAAATGATCTAAAAATATTAAAATAAAAATACAAATAATTATTTTTTATTTTGATGTCTGATGTGAAAAATAATTTTGAGTAATTTAAGTTTGTTTTCTCACCCGCTTCGACAAGGGGAGAGATCTACCAAACTTAACAATTACTTGTATATATAATTTAAGTCAAACTACATGAAAACGACATAGTTTTGTTTTTTTTTTGTGCATGAGGAACACGTACCATGAAATCAGCATTCATCACGAGGATGAGCTCAGAGGAATAATGAGGAAGAAAAACTGTTCGCAGATTCCCATTAATTTCACAATTTCTGAAGAGAAAAAAATATTTTTATAGATTATTTTAATGTGTTATATTAACAATATTTAAAAAAAAAGAAGTTATTTGGAAATACTTTTGAATTAAAAATATTTTGAAAAACAACCTCAACTACATTTCTAAATAGACTATGGATCTTTTAGAGTTTTTTTTTTTATTTTAAAATAATAAAAACTTAAATTTATTTTATATAATTGTTTTGTTTTATTTCTTTAACCAAACAAGTTTCTATCTCTTTTGTATGTATCATTTTTATCTTGGAACAATAGCCAAATATTTCTTTTATATCTGTCCTTTTTACTCTAGAATATTAGCTAAACACAACTCTAAAAGCCGATGACTAATAATGGAAAGAACCATTTTAATTAAATTTAATGAAAAATATTTAAAGTCAAAGAAATTATTGATCATAATTTTTTTAAATAAACATGAGAAATTTACATTATAAACAAAGACCATTTATTTAAAGCGTTGTTGACTCATTATCCTGCTCCATCAAGTGTTCTTCTCACTTTATTATTTTTTATAATAAGTAACATAAGAAAATATAGAATTTATTTTTCTAACTAAAAAATTTATTAAATATTTTATTTTTCTAACTAAAAAATGAGTCAGGAAATTAAGATATTATAGAAGAACAAATCTTTTAATTTCAAGCTCGTATCACTAACAATCTACTAGATGATTAATGTATTTAGTAATACTAAGGTGTATATGCAAAGATCTCATTATAATTTCAGCAAAAATCAGTGTAATTATATTAATAGTATTTCTTATTTCTTTTTATCTAAAAAGAATTTGAAAATGAAAGAGAAATTGGGCACCTACTCTTTAATAAGAACAAGAACGTGACGAGCATGTGATGGATGGCCCAGCAAAACAACGTTGTCAGTATGAGAGATTCACATTATTACTGGAAAGAGAATCTACGGTGACCGTTCATTGTCTATCTCGGATTTTCTCATGAGAGAAGCTTTGGCCAACCTTGCAAAGTAAATTACATTTTAGTCCCTCTAGTTTCGAGGAACAAATTAGTTAGTCTCCCTTGTTTTAAAACTAACTATTTAGTCCCTTAACCAGTCTTGATCATGCTTAATTTAATCCAAGAAAATATCTTCTTTTATCATCAATCTTTTCATAAAATCTATCTATTTATTTTCTCTTATTACATTTTTAAACAAAAAATAAAATTGAAATAATAAATATGGAAAAAAGGACTAAACATTCTGTTTATAAAATAAGAGGGACTGATTAATTAACCTATCAAAACTAAGACGGAGGGGCAAACGATCATGCTAAGGGTTAAAATCTCCTTGTTTGAGAAATTTAGAGAATGAGGGGTTAAAGCGTTATTCCATGAATAGAGACAGAGTCAAAACTGCACAGTCATGCAGGCCTCTATAAATAGAGCCGACGTTCAACTTCATGAAACACAATAACTCAAATACATACTCCAGAGGGGGAGAGAGAGAGAGAGAGACATCAGAGAGAGAAATGGAGGTTTGTCAAGTGCTTCACATGAATGGGGGAAGGGGAGAGAAAAGTTATGCACAGAACTCATTGGTTCAGGTAACTTGTTATTTGGTTTATGTAATTTACGAATCTTAAGCCTCTAGAACGAGTGCATTTTTCAGAAATATGATATTATTAATCACATCGGGAAAAAAAGGTCTGTACGAAGAGACAAATCAGTGTTGATATGCTTCATTATCTTAATAATTAGATAAGATTTTGGAACCAGAACCTGAAAAATCCTATACTTGCAGTGGAAAGTACTATTGAGCACGGACAAATAAATTTTCCATTGATCGTCTTCTACTAAATAATTACCTTTTAATTATTGCACTCAACTATTATATATCTACAGAAAACCTTACTAGAAGTAAACGAGAGAAAAAAGCTATTTTTATTAACAGATTGCTGCTTTGTATTTTTGGACATGCAGCGAAAGGTGATTTCCATGACTAAGCCAATCGCAGAAGAAGCCATAACCAATCTCTACCGCAACACCTTCCCTGCAAGTTTAGCCATAGCAGACTTGGGGTGTTCATCAGGACCAAACACTCTATTTGCAGTATCAGAACTTGTCAAAGCAGTGGACGAGGTTCGCAGAAAACTAGGGCATCAATCGCCAGAATATCAGGTGCTGTTGAATGATCTTCCAGGAAATGACTTCAACGCCATTTTCAAGTCATTGGCAGGCTTCCACGAAGATATGAGAAAACAAATGGGAGACGGGTTCGGGCCATGTGTTTTCGCCGGAGTCCCTGGTTCTTTCTATGGCCGGCTTTTCCAGAGAAAGAGTCTGAATTTTGTTTATTCTTCCTACAGTCTCATGTGGCTCTCTCAGGCATGCCATCGCTATACCTCCCTCGTTCCGCGAATCATAAAAATTCTGGCGGATATAATATTTTTTTTTTTACATTCAAATAAGTCCGCAGGCACCATAACATTAAGCGATTAGTGTGATTAAAGACATAAAGAACATAAAACAAGATTATATAGAATTATGTTAATGGTCTGAGGTATTAATTTCTTGTTTACGATTATAGGTCCCTGAAGGACTGGAGGATAACAAGGGGAGTATTTATATGGCCGGCACAAGTCCACCAAGCGTGCTAAAGGCTTATTACAGGCAGTTTCAAAAGGATTTTTCACTGTTTTTAAAGTGTCGTTCGGAGGAGCTGGTGGCCGGAGGGCGTATGGTTTTAACCATTTTGGGTAGAAAAAGTGAAGATCCTGCCAGCAAAGAGTGCTGCTACATTTGGGAGCTTTTGGCTGTGGCTCTCAATGAAATGGTCTTAGAGGTAAAGTAATGATATTTCCATGAAAAAAACAAAGCCCTTAAAATTGTTTTTTTTTTTTTACCTTTTGAGAGAAATTAAATATAATTTTCTTTAAAATTGTTTTCATCCGTTTTCTTATTCTTAGAAAAAATGCCCTAAATGTTTCTTTTACTATCACCATGCACTTGTCCCAATTGAGTTGCCATATCAAAAGTTAAAACACTGTGATAAGAATAACTTATGTGCAATAAAATGGGCACACTTCTCTTTCCTTAACAGGACGTCATCACTTTGTTTTTGTGTCGAATAAAATTTATCCCTTGTTTGGAACCTACATAAATTTGTCGGTTTAACCTGCATGATCAGAAGACATCAGTTGAATTCCCTTTGTTCAGCTTACAAAGGTTGACCAAACAATCCTTTCAAAATTTGTCCTTTTTTGTTTTTATAGAATATTAGATGATAGTGAGTCTTAATTTATACTATATTAAAAATAACCTTGGAAATTCATCGCATGTTGATATATGTTGTCTGCTCCAGTACTCAACGAATATATATATATATATATATATATATATATATGCTCTAATATCTAATATAAACTAGAGAATATCATACTAATAAGATCAAAACAAAGCAGGGGATCATAGAGGAAGAGAAATTTGACTCCTTTAACATTCCTCAATACACTCCATCCCCATTGGAAGTGGAATCAGAAGTTGAAAAGGAAGGGTCCTTCACCATTGATCTCTTGGATGCATCGCAAGTCAACTGGGATGCTTACGATGAAGAAGTTCACCAGTCTGAAGCTTTCAAAGATGGCGGATACAATGTTGCTAAGTGCATGAGAGCTGTGGCAGAGCCCTTGCTTGTTAGCCACTTCGGTGAAGCAATTATCGACGAGGTTTTCTCCAGGTACGGAGAGATTGTGGCCAATCGCATGTCGGAAGAGAAGACTGAATTTGTCAATGTGACTGTTTCCATGACTAGAAAGGGATGATCTTTCTGATTTGATCTTGATCATGATCGTGTGGTTGCTAGTATCATTGTGAAATGAATGTATGTTTTCCTAGTTTATCAATGAATGTTTCAGCTCAACTGTTATTCATGTCCTACAGGATCTGATCAGCTAGCCCGAGCCTTTCTTAATTTTATCTATTTATAATCTTGTCTTATATTCTTTATGTCTTTAATTACACTAATTGCATATTGTTAATTATAGTTTAAAATCTTGAGGTCATCGCCTATAAGATTTTTTTTTTTTTTATGAATATCCCAAATTGACATGAGATGTATATCTGTCCTTAAATCTTCATCATCATGGTATGACTTAATTTCAATTGATGCGCAAGCTAAAAAAATCAAATCAAATATATTGTTTGTCGACGGTAGGTGTTATTGGAGTTTTTGGAGTGGACACCTAGTTATTTGTTTTGGATTACTAGAAAACTAAAATATTTTGATTTTTTCAGAATTTAGAAGTGTAAGACATTGTTTATGGTTAAGAAAGGTATTAACATCTTTAACACATCCTATCTGAAGTATAGTATTTTTATAAGATTCTGATTGTACTATATAAAAAGATTGTGTAGACCAATCTACCTTTACAATGAAACTCCAAGAAATGATTTATATTATTCTCTAAAACATATGTTCAATTGAAAATTTTTTGGGCTTGAAACTTGCACATATTTTGACTATTGTGCTTAATTTTTATCAAATAGAATAAGAGAGGTGAGATTTGAACTCGTGATCGTTGATTCAAAAGGCTCTGATACCATAACATGAAATCATTTCACATAAAAAATTAAACTTTTAGATGTGATTGTTCTATATCAATTTAAAATTTTAATGTTAAATTATCCTAAACAACTTATTAAATTATTGAAATACTTTTAAGCTTTTAATCCCTGGTTCTCCTTGAATCCAACTTGAGGCAAGCCTCTGCATTTAAGCCTGCAATCTCCATGGAATATAAATTAGGGGATCTCCTTTGTAAGATATGCACCGGCACCAGGTATTATTAGGGATGACCTTTCCCTGTTCTTGTACTTCTCAATGTTCATCTAACAGCTGCAAGCTCTCTTGTGAATTAGTGGCAGGGATTCTGTTTGAGTTCTTTAAATACAATGGTTAGAAATTAATAATCAACGAGCCATTCTAGCAAGTTGGTATTCTTCTGCTAAAAACACGAAGACAAGTTCCTAACAAAACCGAATAGTCGGTGAAAAATAGCTGAGGCACCAAATTTTCACAACTAGAAGGTTCAGAATCTGTTGTCCTCAACACAGTTAATGATCCCGTCACTTTCTTAAAAAAATAAACATCTTTGTCTTTTTTTGGGTTTCGATCACTACCCAACATCATAAAAATTCTAAATATTATACCCAAACTATAATACAATCATTTAAATAATAAAAATTAAAAAATATCACAGCAATTAGCAAACAAGAATTTTGATTTTCAACCACCATTCCTAGCTACTCGGACCAACAAGCTTTTAACAAATTATAAATATCTTATAATTTGCTACTTTCTAAACCAAAATCAATCCATTAAGCTATTTGAGTTTGGAATCCCAAATGAACATCCATAATCTGCCGTAATAAATTAATCAAGAAAAATCCCAGAGACATTCACGTTTTTTGATCAAACATACTGAGGAGATCATTCAAAGCATAAATACAGGGTTTACAAAATAAATTCACTTAACAGCTCACAAGTGCAAATATAATAAGGAAATGAGGAACAAACTTTACCTTGCTAGTTGCTACAAGGTTCGCCGATGGTTCCAGTTTTTTTGATGGGCTAGGAGATGAATGTGCATTGTTAGAGTATAATTGGGGCGTTGTGTGTTGATAAAAAGCTTGTAATCTGTCTAGTAGATTTTGAATTCGAGTCATGCCGTGCATCCTTTGTAATAGCCTGGGATAGCCAGAGTTTTATTCACTCATCTAGACCCATAACGAGTCAATCGTAGTAGTTCTCTGAACCACAAATTCTAAGATTCTCCCACGCCATTGCGTTGGATTTCTCAGATAGTAACGTGCCCTCACTTCTTTTCTTGCCACAAAGTGGAGCGCTCTACCTAACTTCACGTTAACTTTTCTTCAAATGCCATGAATGTTCTTAATTAATAATATAAATTATATTTTGGTATTTTATTTAATAGTTTACATTTTTAAATGAGATAATTTATTGATATGGGTGTGAAACCTTAACGAGTCAATCGTAGTAGTTCTCTGAACCACAAATTCTAAGCTTCTCCCATGCCATTACGTTGGATTTCTTGGGCAGTAACGTGGGCTCACTCCTTTTCTTGCCACAAAGCGGAGCGCTCTACCTAACTTCACGTTAACTTTTCTTCAAATTCCATGAATGTTGTTAATTAATAGTACAAATTATATTTTGGTATTTTATTTAATAGTTTAAATTTTTAAATAACATAATTTATTGATATGGTTATGAAACCTTAACGAGTCAATCGTAGTAGTTCTCTGAACCACAAATTCTAAGCTTCTCCCACGCCACTACGTTGGATTTCTCGGACAGTAACGCGCGCTCACTCCTTTTCTTGCCACAAAGCGGAGCACTCTACCTAACTTCACGTTAACTTTTCTTCAAATGCCATGAATGTTGTTAATTAATAGTATAAATTATATTTTGGCATTTTATTTAATAGTTTAAAGTTTTAAATGAGATAATTTATTGATATGGTTGTGAAACCTTAACGAGTCAATCGTAGTAGTTCTCTGAACCACAAATTCTAAGCTTCTCCCACGCCATTACGTTGGATTTCTCAGACAGTAACGCGCGCTCACTCCTTTTCTTGCCACAAAGCGGAGCGCTCTACCTAACTTCACGTTAACTTTTCTTCAAATGCCATGAATGTTGTTAATTAATACTATAAATTATATTTTGGTATTTTATTTAATAGTTTAAAGTTTTAAATGAGATAATTTATTGATATGGTTGTGAAACCTTAACGAGTCAATCGTAGTAGTTCTCTGAACCACAAATTCTAAGCTTCTCCCACGCCACTACGTTGGATTTCTCGGACAGTAACGCGCGCTCACTCCTTTTCTTGCCACAAAGCGGAGCACTCTACCTAACTTCACGTTAACTTTTCTTCAAATGCCATGAATGTTGTTAATTAATAGTATAAATTATATTTTGGTATTTTATTTAATAGTTTAAAGTTTTAAATGAGATAATTTATTGATATGGTTGTGAAACCTTAACGAGTCAATCGTAGTAGTTCTCTGAACCACAAATTCTAAGCTTCTCCCACGCCATTACGTTGGATTTCTCCGACAGTAACGCGCGCTCACTCCTTTTCTTGCCACAAAGTGGAGCGCTTTACCTAACTTCACGTTAACTTTTCTTCAAATGCCATGAATGTTGTTAATTAATAGTATAAATTATATTTTGGTATTTTATTTAATAGTTTAAATTTTTAAATGAGATAATTTATTGATATGGTTGTGAAACCTTAACGAGTCAATCGTAGTAGTTCTCTGAACCACAAATTCTAAGCTTCTCCCACGCCATTACGTTGGATTTCTCAGACAGTAACGCGCGCTCACTCCTTTTCTTGCCACAAAGCGGAGCGCTCTACCTAACTTCACGTTAACTTTTCTTCAAATGCCATGAATGTTGTTAATTAATAATATAAATTATATTTTGGTATTTTATTTAATAGTTTAAATTTTTAAATTGAGATGAAATTGATTTTGTTCTTTTTTTTTTTTACTGGTACAAAATATTTCGACCACGGTAAAAACGAAATGAAATTGACAACCTTGGTTTGGAGCCTTTACAAGTGGACAACCTTGGTTTGGAGCCTTTACAAGTGGACGGCTCTAAAATTGCCGAAACGAAACGAAATTGACAGCCTTGGTTTAGAACCCTTCCGAGTGGATAGCTCTAAACTCTTATTCGTGCATGATTAAATGTTTACAATGAAGGATTAAGAATTATTTTTAAAAATAATTTTTATTTAGAAATATATTGAAATAATAATTTTTTTATTTTAAAAAAATTATTTTGGATATTAAAAATAATCTAAAAATATAAAAAAATCAAAATTATTTTAGTGAAAAAATCTGTACTAATTTTCTTATGAAAAAATATCCGCTCGGGCTTCTAGTTGCATTCGTCTACGGTTCTTATCACGCCACGCTCGAAGATCCCTTCAATGGTAGATAAGAGGCCCATCATGATCGGTTGCCTCCATGGAAGGGGTCTACTTTCTTCATGATATAGATTAATTGATTGTAAGTTTTCGAATGAAACAAGAGAAATTTAAATTTTAAACGAAGACCGTGAATTAAAGGATACCATCTTCAAAAGTAATCAGGAAGATTCCAAATTTTCATCGATATAGATTTTCTCTCAAGTGATAGTATTGTTGAAGTTATTTTAAGAGTATTTTTTGTTTAGAAATATATTAAAATGATAATATTTTATTTTATTTTATTAAAGTTATTTTTGACATCAATACATGAAAATAATCTAAAAATGCTAAAAAATTTAATTTATTGTAAAATATAAACATAAAATTATTTTAAGAATTAATTATGTATTTTTTTAATTTTGTTTCCTTCTTTCAGAAATTGCAATTTATGTATTAAAAAAATCCAGATTTGCTTACGGATTGGTGAGTTTCTATTTCTGTTTGCAATTCATCATTTTGTTTTTAATTTCTTTGTGATGAAATTAAAAATACAACTAATTAATTTATTGTCAAGACAAGGAGTTGGGAATCAATAGTCTTATTGAAGAGCTATATGTTTTTTCAAGTCTGAAGGACTGAATTGTAGTTTTTGAATCACAATGATTTAATTGAAAAAATCCCGAAACCTCAAGGGCCTTCTCCTGCCATGACACGGGATTTTTAGGACAAGCTACACGCAGATCACTTGTTTTCTCACCCGCTTCAACAAGGGGAGAGATCTACCAAACTTAACAATTACTTGTATATATAATTTAAGTTTACCCTGGGTCGTCAAACGGTACGAAAACGACATAGTTTTCTTGTTTTTTGTGCATGACGAACACGTACCATGAAATCAGCCTTCATCACGAGGATGAGCTCGGAGCATGATTGTTAAAATCATACAATTTTACAAATCAACTTATCAAATCTTCTTAATTCGAGTGGAAAAATAGATTTTGATAAAACTCAGTCAAAATCATTCAAAATCATAGAATCAGATCGGTTCGATTTTACGATCCTAAAATTCATCCCACTCTGCCTATACACTCTACACTCTAGAGTCTATCCCCTGTCCCGCCCACCCCACCCCCAAGGCTAGGCCCCCCCTCTCCCCCTAGGCTAGCCTGCCCCCTCTCTTTCTCCCGCAGGCTAGCCTGTCCCCCTCTCTTCTATTTTAAAATAAAAAAATAAAAAAAATTATTTTTTAAATGGTAATATAATGATATAATTGTTATGTATTTTTAATTTTTTTTAAATCATGTATAAACCTTAATTAATAAAATTTTATGGCCATAATTATATTATATTATATTTGAAAATATTTTACTTACGATTTTACAATTTTTTTATCCACACGATTTTAGTTGTGATTTTATGATTTTTGTACAGTAAATTTAAAGTACGATTTTACGATCCGGGTTTAGAAACAACTTCTGATTCGTGTCAAAATTATGATTTTGACAACCATGGCTCGGAGGAATAATGAGGAAGAAAAATTGTCCCCAGATTCCCATTAATTTCACAATTTTTGAAGAGAAAAAATTATTTTTATAGATTATTTTAGTGTGTTATATTAACAATATATTTTTTTAAAAGTTATTTGAAAATATTTTTGAATTAAAAATATTTTGAAAAACAATCTCAACTATATTTCTAAATAGACCCTCGATCTTTTAGAGTCTTTTTTATTTTAAAATAATAAAAACTTAAATTTATTTTATATTATTGTTTTTATTTTTATTTCTTTAATCAAACAAGTTTCTATCTCTTTTGTATGTATCATTTTTATCTTGGAACAATAGCCAAATATTTCTTTTATATCTGTCCTTTTTACTCTAGAATATTAGCTAAACACAACTCTAAAAGCCGATGACTCATAATGGAAAGAACCATTTTAATTAAATTTAATGAAAAATATTTAAAGTCAAAGAAATTATTGATCCTAATTTTTTGAAATGAACATGAGAAATTTACATTATAAACAAAGACCATTTATTTAAAGTGTTGTTGACTCATTATCCTGCTCCATCAAGCATCAACTGTTCTTCTCACTTTATTATTTTTTATAATAAGTAACATAAGAAAATATTGAATTTATTTTTCTAACTAAAAACTGAGTCAGGAAATTAAGATAAAACACTGCTTTTTAGAGAAGAAAAAAAGATTAAATATTTTTTTCAGGTTAAAATTGAATTTCTAAATTTTTAATTGATTTGAGTTAACAAAATTAGATTTTATTTTGTCAAATTGAACATAAAATAACTTCAAAACCTATTCTTAGTATCGCAGAATACCTAAATAAAACTAACCAAAATAAAATTTAAAATCAATTTAATGTGACAGGACTTACATCTATAATAATAAAAAGTCTATGTGAAAAACAAAACAAAAAATAAATTATAATATCTATTGCATTCAACTTCAATTGAAAAAACAAAATATCAACCGAAACAATATGAACCTTGGTGAGAACTGCACAGTCATGCAAGCCTCTATAAATAGAGCCAACTTTCAACTTCATGAAACACAATAACTCAAATATATACACCAGAGGGAGAGGGAGAGGGAGAGGGAGAGGGAGAGACATCAGAGAGAGAAATGGAAGTTTGTCAAGTGCTTCACATGAATAGGGGAAGTGGAGAGAAAAGTTATGCACAGAACTCATCGCTTCAGGTAACTTGTTATTTGGTTTATGTAATTTACGAATTTTAAGCCTCTAGAACGAGTGCATTTTTCAGAAATATGATATTATTAATCACATTGGGAAAAAAGGTTAAAATGTTTTATTAATTAAAAAACTTCTCAGGCTCTTTCAACTTTCCATTGATCGTCTTCTACTAAATAATTACCTTTTAATTATTGCACTCAAATTATTATCAGAGAATAATATAAATCATATTTTTTGACCTCACCTAACAGTTTAAAATTTTAGGTGAGATAGTTTTTTAATATAATATCAGAACCTTGTTGACCCGGCGGTCACGAGTTTGAATTTGGTCACCCTCATTCTATGTGATAAAAATCAAGTACAAAGTAATGTGGGCATGTACAAGTTTCAAGTCCAAAAAGTTTACACTTGAAAAGATATGTTAGAGAATAATATAAATCAAATTTTAAGGTCTCATCTAACATCTTATACTTTTAGATGAGATGGTATTAGAATCTCATCTAATATCTTAAACTTTTAAATGAGATGGTACTTTAGGACTATCATATATCTATATAAAAACTAACTAGAAGTAAACGAGAGAAAAAAGCTATTTTTATTAACAGATTGCTGCTTTGTATTTTTGGACATGCAGCGAAAGGTGATATCCATGACAAAGACAATCGCAGAAGAAGCCATAACCAATCTCTACCGCAACACCTTCCCTGCAAGTTTAGCCATAGCAGACTTGGGATGTTCATCAGGGCCAAACACTCTATATGCAGTATCAGAACTTGTCAAAGCAGTGGACGAGGTTCGCAGAAAACTAGGGCATCAATCGCCAGAATATCAGGTGCTGTTGAATGATCTTCCAGGGAATGACTTCAACGCCATTTTCAAGTCATTGGCAGGCTTCCACGAAGATATGAGAAAACAAATGGGAGACGGGTTCGGGCCATGTTTTTTCGCCGGAGTCCCTGGTTCTTTCTATGGCCGGCTTTTCCAGAGAAATAGTCTGAATTTTGTGTATTCTTCCTGCGGTGTCATGTGGCTGTCTCAGGTATGCGCCATCGCTATACCTCCCTCGTTCCGCGAATCATAAAATTTCCGGCGTATATACTCTCTATTTTTTTACATTCAAATAAGTCTGCAGGGACAATTACAATAAGCAATTAGTGTAATTAAAGACATATAGAACATAAAACAAGATTATATAGAATTATGTTTATGGTCTGAGGTATTAATTTCTTGTTTACGATTATAGGTCCCTGAAGGACTGGAGGATAACAAGGGGAGTATTTGTATGGTCGGCAAAAGTCCGCCAAGCGTGGTAAAGGCTTATTACAGGCAGTTTCAAACGGGTTTTTCACTGTTTTTAAAGTGTCGTTCGGAGGAGCTGGTGGCCGGAGGGCGTATGGTTTTAAACATTTATAGTAGAAAAAGTGAAGATCCTTCCAGCAAAGAGTGCAGTTACATGTGGGACCTTTTGTCTGTGGCTCTCAATGAAATGGTCGTAGAGGTAAAGTAATGATATTTCCATGGAAAAAAAATGACCTCGCTGCTTTTTTGACCTAGTGATAGAATTTAAATATCATTTTCTTTAAAATTGTTTTCATTCGTTTTCTTATTCTTAAAAAAAAATGCCCTAAATGTTTCTTTTACTATCACCATGCACTTGTCCCAATTGAGTTGCCGTATCAAAAGTTAAAACACTGTGAAAAGAATAATTTATGTGCAATAAATTATGTTTTCGTGTCGGAGAATATCATACTAATAAGACCAAAACAAAGCAGGGGATCATAGAGGAAGAGAAATCTGACTCCTTTAACATTCCTGTATACACTCCATCCCCATTGGAAGTGGAATCAATTGTTGAAAAGGAAGGGTCCTTCACCATTGATCTCTTGGATGTATCTCAATTCAACTGGAATGCTTACGATGATGAAGTTCACCAGTCCGAAGCTTTCAAAGATGGTGGATACAATGCTGCTAAGACCCTGAGAGCTGCGGCAGAGCCCATGCTTGTTAGCCACTTCGGTGAAGCAATTATCGATGAGGTTTTCTCGAGGTTAGGAGAAATTGCCAATCGCAAGTCGGAAGAGAAGACTGAAATTGTTATTGTGACTGTTTCCATGACTAGAAAGGGATGATCTTGTCGACTTACTGATTTGATCACGATCCTGTGGTTGCTAGTATCGTTGTGAAATAAATGTTTGTTTTCCTAGTTTATCAATGCACAACTGTACTGTTATTCATGTCCTACAGGATTTGATCAACTAGTCCGAGCCTTTCTTAATTTTATACACACACACACACACACAAAAAGATCGGGAACCGATCCTCCTTATCAGAATTAGAATCCGATCCAAGAAGAAGGATTAAGTATGATGAGCTTCTCATGTCAGTGATACATCACGATCAGTTCGGAAGAAAGTTTTACATCGAGCAGCACTTGGAAAATCATTCCTATCCCGTAGTTGCTGAAACCATGCATGGTTTCAGAATTTAATTTATACGGCTCTTGTGCGGTCGATCAACAGGGATTTCGACATAGAGTCTTGAAACTAAGCATCTAACATACGGGTTATCAAATATCAACTTAGACTTTATGACTTTCATATAAGAACGAAAATGAAAAGAACAGAACAATAATGGATGGATAATGGTTGTACTAGGTAGGTCCAGTAGAGAATGACAATAAGTAACTCGTCATTCATGTGTTTTGTTGTCTTGCTATATATGTTAGATTATTATGGATGTCTAAGTTTTATAGGGACATTGAAAATAAAAGTTAGTTTCCTTATATATATGTTGCCTTTTACAACATAGATGTAAAGAGGTTGTTGTCCTAAAACCTTGTCATTACATATTGGATTATATATTTAGAATAGTATAGTAGACAACCATATAATTGAAATCATGGCTAAAAATCATTTTGCCACTGACTGCGGGTGGACAAATAATTGGATATTACTTAAAGTTATTGCAAAAGTTCAATGGATTAATCTTGACCCTAGCTCAGTCTAATTTTTATAAAAAAAATATAAAAGTTGACCTATTAGATTGGGCTCATGTTGAGTTACAAGCATGGTGGATTGGAACGTCATGCCAAATAGCTTCATAATTTAATCTATTTTTATTTTTCTGTTTAATTTAAAAAAAACATAATTTATATTTGGAATCAACACAAATTTTTAAAATGGTTGAAAATACAAAACTATCCTCGTATATAATATATCATAAAATCAAATATTATACAAAACAAATAAAAAATTATTTCTTGACAATTTCTCTCTTTAAATATAATTTTATTTTTCTTCTAATGATAATTCTAACCCGAGTCGAAATCAAAATCTAACATTTTTAATTGATTTTTCATTTCTTGCTACGTTGGATTCTCTCCCTTTTCTTAACAAGCAACTCGTTATTATTTTTAAAGAATCCTAAAAAAATACACGCTGAATTAAAACTTGAAAACAACCCTATTTATTTTTAGCAATATATAGTTCACCAGCAGCTCTCGCAACAATCCTTTTGAGTCTATGCATGGAGTTCAGAATAGCAACGCACTCGTCAAGAGCGCAGGGTCGACGCCACAATTAGATTTTATGGTAGAAAGCTTCTGCCAGGTGCGCATTCTACCTTGGTGGGTTCTGTATGATTTCTGAGCACTGCATCGCCATGGGAGAGATTGTCTTTCAATTTACTCCGAGTAAGTTTCGTTTTATCTTCCTGAGCGAGATTACCAATCAAAACCCATCTCTTACCCACCTTCTTAATTTGTCTCAGACAAACCCTCTCTCTCTCTCTCTCTCTCTCTCTCTCTCTCTCTCTCTCTCTCTCTCTCTCTCTCTCTCTCTCTCTCTCTCTCTCTCTCCACTCACTGTTAACCAACCATAATTTCGAGCCATGCCAACTGCCAAGGCAGTCACCAGGAAACCCCATCACCATATGAATCCAAAATCCACAGAGATCCCAACAATCCGTGACACTTCAACAACTTGAACCACCTAACCAATCCATCTTCACCTCCCTCCCTTTCTCAGAAACTCTCCATCATGAACCACCAAACACGCCAACCACATACCTCTACTTACCAAATCCCATCTTCCTCGACCGATCAGGACCTTGTTTTTGCTGCTGGAGATATATAAGTTTTAAGGGTTAAAAAGGTTGTGATAAGGGTTTTTCTAAAATCTAGTAACAAGTTTTTAATATTTGATACAAGGTATTTTTAATGATTAAATAAAAACTAATGACAATAATATAAATAATTAGATTTTTTTATTGATTTTTTTAGAATAATATAAAATTAATATCATGTGTTTACAGAGTATAAACTATAACGAGTAAACAACAAATGCACCAGCCCACTAATTTTCACTTATACTAATTTTAAACTAACCTTTGAAGATTGAATTATGAAAAACAATCCTGGTCTCGGAGAGGTAGAAAGTGAACATTTGTTTTTAGAGATTAAACTAGCTTTTATGTCCGCATTAAACATATGGATTTTTATAGAAAATTTTATTTCATCATAGGGTGAATAAAATAAATATTTTTGCGAGTTTGAATTCTAGAAGAGAAAATATATTTTTTAAATTGAAACCCCTAACTTTTATAGAAATTTTTATTATTACTAAAAGATGTTTCCTTTATTAATGACAATCTAAGATAATTCAAGTAAGTATTCAACAGAATCTCAATAAATTTAATAAAGGAGTGAAATTATTTTAGGATGAAAAAACTCCCATCAACTTTCTTTTTTACTTATGTTTTTTTTAAGAAAAAATATATTTTATATTAGTAGCATGCATTTCTATTCAAAAAAACAACTCATTATAATGTAAAAAAGCAAGTTTCAAACAAAACAATATTTCCATAATTTTTTATATGATTATATGAAGAAAATAAAAAAAATATTTAATTTGTGAAAACCATATAAAAACTAACAAACAAAAAAACTATTTAATTTCAATTCAATATTAACATGTCATTTTTTAGAAATGAAGTTCATATATAATTGTTGAAAAATGATTGCATATATAAGCATAAAAGTTGTAATCTCATTTAAAAAGTATAACATGATTAGATAATTTGTCAAATAGCATTGTAGCTATTAATTTTTGACTACCTAAAGTTATTTTTAGCCCATTTTGACTATCAAAACCTAGAGACTGAAAAGTGATGAAAACAAAGTTTGAAGACCAAAACAGAAAATGATAAAATCTAAAGGACCAAATTTCAAGAAAATAAGAACATCAAGGATAAAAGTTTGCCTTTTCACATTACTATAACACTACAATTTCATGAACAATGCAGTGCGACCGAGTCTTAAGGTATTATTATTATTATAAAATAAACTAAAAGAAATCAGTGTTTCACTGTTTATTATGAGTGAAAAAACTGTGGATTGTAATAGTTTGATTTTGGGTCAGTTTGGTTTCGGGTCGGTTCGGTTTGGTCAATTTATCAGTTTATTGATTTTTTATATTTTTGCACAGTGAAATAACTATTTTATCCCTCGAAAAAAACAATCAATTGTAACCGGTAGGGGTGCTGCAATAATTGCACACTTCATTGCATAGTAAAATAACCATTCGATCCCTCAAAAAAGAACAAAAATAGCTTTGGCCGAGGGGGTGACACCGGAATTTCATATTTTTTTTGAAAATAGTTAAATACTAATATGCCCCCAATAAGACAAAATTGAAAATTTGGTTGTAGGGGTGTCAAAGTAATTTACCATTTTTAAAAAAATTATTTCTGCTGAATACTGTGAGAGCGTGTGACACACAACCGACAGTATTCGACCTTACGCCCTCTTAGGGCAGCGCGTTCGGCATCGTCTGGTGGCGGAAAATATCCATCTAGCATCTCACCCGATTCGCCGCCGTGTAATCTTCCTCATGACGTGGCGCGTCGCAGCCCACGATGTCCAAATTTGTGACAATGGTCGATTAAAGTTTGTTTGGCTCTTTTCTCTCTCTTGTATGCTAAATTACAGGGCAAACCCCTGATTTTATGGTATTTTCATTTCAATCTCTGATCTTTTAATTGTTGTTTATGGTCTTGAATTTGTTATACAAGTTTTAATTTGTTTCAATTAGATCCTTCGATTAAAATAGATTATATATTTATGTTTCAATTCGGTCCTCATTCTTTTAATTTCGAGATTTGTTTTAAATCCTTTAATATATTCGGTAATGAAGTTTTGATGTTTTCAATTGTCCTTTAATTGAAATTGATAATATATTTGGTTTTCATTTCAGTCCCCATACTTTTAATTTCTGATTTTAATTTCTTTATTATTTTTAGTATTTCGAAAATAGTCCCTATTTTTTCCATATTTATATATGTGTGCTCTTAGTTTTGGTTTTTAATTTTTATTATTTTCTTATTTATTGAGGTGGTATTTTCTTGAAAAATTGACTTCTTAAAATTTAGTTTGTGTTTATGATCATTTGAAAATTGATATTTCTATTTTTTTCTCTCTCTCTCTTTGTTCTTTATTTTGGTTTGTTTATTTGTTTTTATTTATTTTCAAGTCAAATGATTTTTTTAAGCTAATAATTTTTATTTTTATTTTATCATTTATTTTATTTTTTTGTTTGCTCTTTTGTTAAAGTTTTTAGGCTCTTTTTAGTCTTTGATTTAATTTTGTTTTTTTATTATTAACGCAATAATAATAATAATTTAAGTTTTTTTCTTACTTGCTCTTTTGTTAATTTTTTTGAGTTTTTTTTCTCGGGGTAATTTAATGATTTTTATTGTGTTGGTAGTAATAATAGTGATAATTTTATATGTTAAAACTTCAATGTTGTTGTTGTTGTTATAATAGGGTGTGTTGATATGTTTTATTATATCAAACTTTGCATGTATAGATATTATATTTTATTTTTGAACTAGTAAATCTTATTAATTGTTTTTATCTCAACAATTATAAAAATTGTTTAATCGGCCCACAATGTAGTGCGAGCAATTTAACTAGTATATTACTATACCAACTCTCTTAATGTCTTTAAAATTTTACCCTTCTCGTTTTTTCTCTAAATTATTATTTTCCTTTTGATATAGAAAAAACAAGTCATAAACCCGCGCTTCGCCGTTGGGATTAAAAAACTTTTTATCTAGTTTTAACATATATAATTTCTTATTTTGTATTTCATTTTTTATTCTTTTATTTTTTGGTTTAGTTTCGATCCCTTGATTTTTTCGGTCCTTCTGAAATAGTTCTTAATTTTTTGTTTGTATCTATACACATTTACTCTTAGTTTAGATTTTTTATTTTTATTTGTATTCGTATTAAATGAAGCTTGAGTTAAAAAAACATAGTAAGTTCAGTTTTAGTGGTGTAAATGAGAGTGAAACTCTTTCTTATGCATGTATACGAAGGTTATTTTGTATTTGTATATTATAAAAAACATGTGTAATATCCTTAATTGCCCCAAATTTAACTGTTGATTTTTGTTTTATTAGAGAGTATTATGGTTATTTTACTGTACCCAAATATTAAAAATCTAAAATATCCCTAGACTTATGGCTAAAATCACTATTCATTGAGAGGTAAAATCAAGGTTGTCAATACCGTTCCGGTTGTTGTTCCAGTTTTTCTACTGGAGTGGAACGTTTCGGTTTCGGAGCTTTTCGGCGTGCCGTTTCGGGGTTGTACTGTTCATATATAATTAATTATATATATATATATATATGAAAAAAAATATTAATTTAACAAGTATAATTTAAATTCAAGATAAATTAACTTTAAATTATACAATACAAACACAAAGTCAAACAAACATAATCTCAAAATTAGAAACATCTCTAAAATTCCAAAATATTATGATAGTAAAATGTTTGAAAATAAAAAAAATATTATGATTTTGAGCCGGAACGGTACCGAGGCGTTCCGGCCGGAATTTCACCAGAATTTCCGGAACGGGTTGGAATTAAAACCGAGATGAAAATGATGTCGTTTCGTCTCGGGTTTTTTAATGGTACGGAACGTTCCGGCCATTCCGGCCGGAACGGAACGGAATTAACAAATCTGGGTAAAATAGTAATTTCACTATTACAATCCACAATAACTTGTGTCTAAATTCATAGTGAATTATAGACAACGCTTTTAGACATGACTCATGCAAAACGCCGAATGCAATTGACAAATTTCTAATATGTACATATTTTTTAAAACATAATAGTTTTCATGTATAAATATTTAAGTAGGAAGAGACTTGTTCCCTTCCTCTGCACCCAGGTTCGATCCTTTCTGTGCATGTCTGTCACCCCGCGGTACCTTACCTGTCTATTGGGCTTGCAAGGTGTTCAGTGGATCTGAGTATTAGTCGTGGTGCGTGTAAGCTGGTCCAGACAACCTGGTTATAAAAAAAATGGATCCGGGGATAGTCGTGGTGTGCGTAAGCTGACCCGGACACCTCAATTATTAAAAAAACAAAAAAATGTATAAGTGGCGGGGGGAAAACAAGTAAAAAAATGTATAAGCGGAAGAGCACTGTAGGGATCCACAGTGTTTTGCAATGAGAGCTAAAGTATTTTCCCCACACCATTTCAAAAAAAAAGGGTCCGGGGATTAGTCATGGTGCACGTAAGCTAGCTCGAACACCCCGGTTATCAAAAAAAATGTATAAGTGGGAAAACAAAAATGTAAAAATAAAAAAATGGGTCTGGGAATTAGTCGTATTGGGCGTAAGATGGCCCGGACACCCCAGTTATCAAAAAAAACAAAAAAAATATATAAGTGGTAGAAAAAATCATGTTGCGCGTAATCTAACCCAGACACCTTGGTTATCAAAAAGAAAACAAAAAAATGTATAAGTGGGGAAAAAATCATGTGATGGTTAAGCTTGCCCGGATAACCCAGTTATAAAAAAACCAAAAAAATATATAAGTGGGAAAAAAAAGAAAAAATGTAAATAAAAATGGGTCCGAGAATTAGTTGTGGTGCGCGCAAGCTGACCCAGACACCACGATTATAAAAAAACAAAAAAAAATGTATAAGTGGGAGAAAAAATCATGGTGCGTGTAAGTTTGCTCATACACCCCGGTTATTGAATAAAACCCAAAAAAGCATGTATAAGAGGGGGGGGAAACAAAAAACAATATAAAAAAAATGGGTTCGTGGATTAGTCGTTGTGCACATAAGCTATCCCGGACACCCCAATTATATAAAAAAAAAAACATAAGCGGGAAAGCACTGTAGCAATTATAAAAAAAGTGGGTCTGATAATTAGTTGTGATGTGCGTAAGTTGGCTCGGACAATAATTATCAAAAATAAAATGTATAAGTGAAAAAAAAAGCAGGAAAAAAATGTTAAGAAAAAGTGGGTTCGGGGATTAGTCGTGGTGCACGTAAGATAACCCGAATACCCTGATTATAAAACAAAAAACAAAAACTATATATGTGTAGGAAAAAAAATTAAAAAAAAAGTCTAGAAACTAGTTGTGATTCGAGTGAACTACCCCCAGACACTACGATTATTAAAAAAAAAAGAATCTGGTTTTAAAAAAAATACAAGGGCAAGCAATGACAATGAAATATGTGGTGAGTTACGATGATTTCCCACACCGTTTGTATGGATAATGATACACGGTGATTCAATGAACCTTTGCACCGGTAGAAAGCCCTGATTAGACATTCTCTAATCGTACGTGAAAGAATAGTGAGTCACTATTCTTGACTTGCGATTCCCATATTTGTCTTCTCCCGTGAATCCTTTGTCATTGAATTTGAAGTTCAGGCCTGGTGGCATCCACTAAGTAGAACGTGGGCAGACTGGTCCTCCCCACTTGATGAAAGCTAGAACAGGTCAGTCCACCGAGCAAGCCCTCGGTGAACACCTGTCCTGCATCTGTGGGCCTTGATCTGTGCAAGGTGGGAAGAAAACCATGCGCAAGAAGAATCTTTTCTCGAGATATCTCAATTTACCGATTTGATGGACTCAAAAGCAGAATTGCATCCAAGGACGAGTGGGAGAGATTCAAGAACACAGCACGATTTATACGTCACACCAATGACCTTCAAGTCAGACCGATAATGGCCAACAATGGAGGTTCACTTGCAGGTCTCCTATCGGAATCAGAGTTTCCCGTGCAGCTAGCCAGTGACACGATTATCATAAACAGCAGTAAGTTTAACAGTCAGGAGGGTTTATTATATTTTTAATTTTAACAGAAAAAAACCAGTCAAAATCTTGAAACGGTAATTGGGTCATTGTAAAGGATAGGTCAATAAAAAACACTGAATTTCAATGGACAAATAATTAAGTTGAGGTAAGATACCTTCCAAGAATGAAAAAAAGTGGCATGATTATGATTGAATGCCTCTTTTGCAATCTGTGTTCTTGGAATGGGAAACGAAACAAAAGAGAAAAGAGGGGTGGTAATTGAGGGATGAAAGGGGCATTTGTCCAGCAGAATTGATGAACACAGTGCACTGTGCCCTCGAATTAAAAATAAAAATTTATTTCTAATCGATTCCATTAATCCTTATTAATCTTCTTAATTTTAAAAGAACTGGACCATTTTTGTTTTCTTGTTTCCCAAATAAATTGAAACAGAATAATGTTGGAACACGTGTTAAAAAATAATAGAAATCATATTATAAAACTTTACCTAACAGCTTAAAGTTTTAAGTGAGATGATTCCTTAACATAGTATTAGAACCTTATTGACCCAGCAGTCATAAGTTTGAATCTCACCACTCCCATTCTATTTGATAAAAATCCAGTACATAATAGTATAGGTCTGTATGCAAGTTTTAAGCCCAAAAAACTTTTAATTGAGGAGGAGTGTTAAAGAATAATATAAATCATATTCTGGGATTTCACCTAATAACTTAAGTTTTTAGATGACATGGTTTCTTAAAAACATGTCATTTGACTATTAAGCGTACCTGCAACACACATCTTAAACTCTTATCACCATCCTTCACAGATTTTCTGAGATGCAGTCGCCGGATGACAATTATCTACCTTTCAAAATGGCTTTGCTTTATTTGATTCCTGGACACGAAGAAATTAGAAGACCTAACTTAGAGAAGCCAAGAACCCTCCAGATCTCACTGTCTCGGTGGGGAACAATCAAATGTAACATCGGAATGGCTCTGTTGCCCCATGACAATGATGCTACGATGACACTACAAATTTAAATGTTATCTTGAGACACCATCGTGGCCAATGTATGTCAAGAAATTAAAAGCGATGGAGGGTAAAATCTAAAAAGAAAATAGCAAATCATGATTGAAAGTTTTCCTTTAAAAGAAGGATGATTACAAGCACTAGAGCAAAAAGAAACCAAAATATGGATGTTGAGAAAGTCTTTCGCATGACAGGAGGTACTGGAGATAATAGCTACGCCAAAAACTCCTCATACCAGGTCAGTAATCCTCTCCATCTCTCACTGTCTTCCTTTCTGCAATTAAATTTTCTTTCATCATCTGGTTTTTGTTAACAGAAGAAGGTGTCTGACATGGTCAAGCACATAACCATGGACGCGTTACAACAAGTCTACCTTGCACTGGCACCGAAGAGCTTAGGCATAGCTGACCTGGGTTGCTCCAGTGGATCTAACTCGTTATCAATTATCAAAGATATTGTTGAATCTGTAGAAGCAGCAAGCAGCAAAATCATGATCCCAGCACCTGAGTTTAGAGTTTATCTAAATGATCTTCCAACTAATGACTTCAATTCAATCTTCAAGTCGTTGCCAGATTTTTACAGAGACCTTAACAAAGAAAGAAGTGGTGGGCTCCCCTTGCTTTTCATAGCAGGCTATCCTGGTTCATTTTATGGGCGACTTTTCCCCAACGATTGCCTGCACTTTGTTCATTCGTCATACAGTTTGCACTGGCTTTCCAAAGTGAGGTTTTTCCCTTTCTTTCTCGAGTTGATTAGAGCACTTTCTCATAGTTGGTCATTCTTACTCGGTGGCAACTCAGTAGTTCGATCCTTCGACTATGCATATCAATCAAACATGTCGTGCAGGTTCCTCCATCACTTTACGACAAGCAAGGCAAGCCGATTAACAAGGGCAGCGTTCACATTTCTGAGTCAAGCCCTCCACTCGTATCCCAGGCATACTATGCGCAGTTCCAGGAGGATTTCTCGCTGTTCCTTCGCTCGCGATCTGAAGAGCTTACTGCTGTAGGTCGTATGGTGCTGATAATGTTAGGAAGAATCGGCCCAGATCATGTTGATAGAGGCAACTCATTCTACTGGGAACTCCTTTCAAGATCTCTCGCCATTTTGGCTACCCAGGTGTGTATGAGTCCTTCTTCATGAGACTCGTATTAAACTTTTGCAGGGGGGGATAAAAATCGTGAGTGATCATTAGATCTCACTAAACTTTTGCAGGGGGAGATAAAAAGAGAAGACATAGATTCTTACGATGTGCATTTCTACGCACCAACCAAGGATGAAATGGAATCTGAGATAAGGAGAGAAGGCTCCTTCGAAGTGGAAAGGTTAGAGATGTTTGAAACAGAGAAGGAGCTTTACAAGGTTAGTGAAAACTATGGAACTGAAGTTGCAATGACAGTTAGGGCTATCCAAGAATCCATGCTTTCCCACCATTTTGGAGAGGGAATTTTAGACACTTTGTTTGAGATCTATGGAAGAATGGTGGAAGAAGAAATGCTTAAGGAAGAAATTAATCCCATTACTTTTGTTCTAGTTCTTAGAAAATTATAAATGATGATTAATTATGGCCATTAAAGAGTTCCTTACTTGCTGTATCTTTTTTCTCCAGCCACTTAAATTAAATTTTTTTTCTTTTATAAAATTAATATTCCTGATGGTTTTGCTACATCCCTTCAAAGTTCATCGGTTAGGATCAAAAGCATGCATCAGAGGTGATGTTTGTTTTAGCTTTTTCAATCATGGTTTTCAAAAAAGTTATAATTTTTTTATTTTAAAGACTGACAGTTTAGTGTTTTTAGATCATTTTGATATGCTGATGTTAAAAATGATTTTTAAAAAATAAAAAAATATCGTTTTGATATGTTTTGATATATTTCGGCACGAAACACTTTTTGAAAAACTATAAAAAACTACAGCAACAACTCTCCCAAACACCCTCGTAGTCTTCTCAATCCTCAGTCCCTAAGACTTTCGATTTTATCGCTACATTAAATCCGTTTAGCACCAATTATCTTAGTATAAAAATAGATTAGTGAAATATAAAACACACGAAAAAATGAATGGTTCATTATAAATTCATGATAAATTTTATTTATTTTAGTAAAAAAAATATTTTATTTATTTATTTATTGATCCTGGTATTTAAGAGAGAAGATTTTAAGTTGTCAAAAAAATAGGATAAAAGAGTGAAAGTTCTCAATTGTCATTATTTTATATTAGTAATCAAAATAGCTTAACTTGGTGCTAAAAGATTCTATGAGTAATTCAATAGTAATGATTTTTAAATGCCAATAAAAATAGATTGAGAATTGATATTTTTTAATATTATTATTATTTTATATAACTATGGGTCTGACGTAGTAGGCCCATAGCAATGTTGGTGCCTTTTTTTAATTAAGTTTTGTAAAATATCTAATAAATACCTCTTTGGTATGTATATTTTTTAGTTTACATTTTTTTTTCACTTTAACTTAACACACCTCTTTAATTTTTTTACTTTAATTTTTTTAAAATAGAATTTTTTTATTTTTATAATATTTCAAAGAGATTGTTATAATTTTTATCTTTTTTTTTCTCCTTGATAAAAATTGTTTGTTCGTGTGAACAAATGATATATAAAAACAGAGGATGAATTCAAAAAGAAAATTGGATGTTAAATATTTGCATATTCATGTTTTTGGTTTTAGAAGAAATACTAATTTAATATTTAATTAGTATTAACAGCTTTTTTATAATTAATTAATTATCTATTTTAAAATTTATTTTATTAAACATAAATACTTCTTCGAGTTTCTTAATAAATAAAAATAATATTAAGGTTGTGTACATTCTTTTACTCTATTAAAAATAAACTTTAATCCTACCCGCCGGCGTAAAGGTGGTAAATAACTACACTACACAACCTGGGTAGACTGAAAATCCAAGATCATCGAGCCAGCACCCACATCAATTTGATCAATCAAGAAGATCCACCTCCATATCATATCCTTGTTTGTTATAGTTCTTGAGTTCACCTATTTTGGCTTACATTATCTTGAGGTGAAGAACACCTACCTCCATAGCTTATCCACCTGTTTTTGTTTCAGTCAAACCAGTCAGATTCAGTGGCGTCACCAATGAAAATCACCATCCCTACCCACAATCCCCCCACCACCACCATCACGACACGGCCGCTGCAACTACCACCTCCAAGTTTCATCTACTATTTCTCTACCACCACCACTAATAATTGAACTGTTGGCCCATTCTAATACATCCATCTAGCCTAAAAGGAGACGAAATGGAAAGGGGTGTGGCTGTGATTTTTGTGTCATCAGAATCCAAGCTTGTCGCCGTCCGGGATGAATCGTCAAGAACTCAAGATGGGTTGCGGCCCAGGCCTCATTGCGAGTTAGGTTTCTCTTGGGGTACGTTTCCTTCAGGATTCAAGTCCCTTTTCTTGCTGCAAGCCCAAATTTCAAGCAATTTTAATCTTTCTTCCATTCAAACTTAGCAGAACATTTCAAGCTCGACTTCTTAGATGAGATTTGAAGAAATTGAGCCGGAGCAACTTCATGTTCTCTGACCAAGAACTTGAGGTTTCTCCAGTCCTGTATTTCTTATCTCAATCTTGAGAAATTGATGCTCTTCAAGGCCTTTTTCTTACTGTTTTTATTTGGGACTTCCATAAATAAAACAAATTTCCATTTGAGAATTTCAACTCAAGCTGATTTGGGAAATGATTTATAATTCTATCCATTTCCATACGAGTGAGGTTGATAAAACAAATAATTAATTTATCCAAAGTATGATCAACACATTCTTAAATAAGTAGCTTGTCAAACTTGAAAATAAATGCACTCCATTTCTCCATGCCACTCTAAATAAAACTTGATTATTTCATCAATCATTAATCATGCTACAGACGGATCGATCCTGTCTGGATATGATTTTGAGCATTGATAAATCTTACAATAATTAGGTAACCTTATTATAATAAGACGTCTGTTTGAAATGGCTTTTTAAAATGTTTTTTGTTATAAAAAAATATCAAAATAATAATTTTTTATTTTTTAAAAATTATTTTTAACATCAACACATCAAAATTATTATAGTGTTGCCCCAAACATTTAAGCTCTGATTAGGTAACCGAGAATTTGACCACTAGAAAATAACATTTGATGAAGAAAATAGACAGGGAAACAAGTGTCTGATTGAAAGTGTGATTGAGATTGTTTTTTAAGTGTTTTTTATTTAGAAATATATTAAAATATAATTTTTATTTATTTTTTAAAAATTATTTTTGAAATCAGCACATGAAAAATATCTAAAAATCCTAAAAAAAATTAATTTTAAATAAAAAATAAAAATATATTTTTTAATTTTTTTTAAAAATATTTTTGAAAAAAAATATCAAACACTCTGACTAGATGCTGGTGTTAAGCATGATAGGTCTTTTGGATGCTTAATCATTAACCTCTCTGGTTTTTATATTTATTATTTCTTTGCTTGCTGGGATTTTGAAAGTCTCGTAAGTCTTTTCCTTAGTTGCTACCACCAGCGGCAGTATTTGATTATAAAAAAATAAGAAAAATAACTCAAATTCTTAAATTGCACGTCTTTCGAACATTTTTAATTAATTTGGTTGGAACATGGCGTGTGAATTCGTTTCATTCTCCATATATAATTATTTCTATATATATAAAACACGTAGTTTTTTTATTGTGCATCAATGCACTGTGCACACAGACATAGTATACTATGGATTGCAATAATTTTTTTTTTTTTTGCTTTTTTTTTCTGCTTACGTTTTTTTTCTCTTTTTTCTGCTTTTTTGTTTGTTTTTATTTTATGATTATGCTCCTCTTTTTTTTCGTTTCTTTTTTTTTTTTGCTTTTTTCTTCCTAATTATTCTTTTTCTTCTTTTTTTTTCTCCGTTTTTTGCTTCTTCTTTTTTTGCCTTTTTTTTGTATTTTTTACTTATTATTTTTTTTCATTTTTTTTATTATATATATATTTTTTTTTCTACTTATATATTTTTTTGATTTTTCATAATCGGGGTGTCCGAGCTCGCTTAAATGCACCACGATTAATCTCCATATCCAAAAAAATTTAATAACCAGAGTGTCCAAGCCAACTTATACATACCACGACAATCCCCAGACCCACATTTTTTTCTAAAATGCTTTCCTGCTGGTACATTTTTTTTTTATAATTTTTTTTATTCACTTATACATTTTTTTTATAACTGGGATCTCTGATCAGCTTAAGCACACCACGACTAATTCTTGGG
Source organism: Salix arbutifolia (assembly GCA_025169955.1). NCBI lineage: Eukaryota > Viridiplantae > Streptophyta > Magnoliopsida > Malpighiales > Salicaceae > Salix > Salix arbutifolia. The sequence goes on from CM045908.1 coordinate 1,475,087, forward strand.
CCGAATTTTTTTAAAAACAATATGGATTGCTACAGTGCTTTCACGCTTATACTTTTTTTTTTCTTTCGCTTATACATTTTTTTGTAACCATGGTCTCTCAGCCAGCTTAAGCTCTTTTTTTCACTTATACATTTTTTTTCACTTATATATTTTTTTTATAACCATGATCTCCGGCCCAGCTCAAGTGCACCACCACTGCTCCTCGGACCAAATCTGTTTTTTGATAATCGGAGTGTCCAGGCCAGCGTGGATACACCATGACTAATCTCCGAACCAATTTATTATTATTTTTTATTTTTTTCCTTATACGTTTTTTTGTTCACTTTTATTTTTATTTGTTCTTTGGATTAGATGATTTTTATAATTTTATTATTTGTGCAGTAATAATGATAATTTTAGTGATTATTTTTTTATAAAAATCTTTTGATTTTTTTTAAAGATTTTTCTGAAATTTTAATTTATATCGGTGATCATTTTAAAAGTAACATTACTCTATTTTTCCCTTTATTCGTTTTTTTTTTTGTTTTTTGTTTCTTTATTTGTTGTTTAGATTATATGATTTTTATGATTTTATTATTTATGCAATAATAATGATAATTTTAGTTATTATTTTTTTATAAAAATCTTTTGCTTTTTTTTTTATTTTTCATGGAAATTTAATTATTTTAATTGTTTTGGCAGTAATGTTAGTAATAATTTTAGCTTTAATAGCAATGATAATGGCAATAACGTCAGGATGAATTTTCAATCTATGTTTTCATCTTTTTGTTGATAGAAAATTAACAATTTATTTTTTTATTTGATTATTGTAGGTATTTTCACAATTTATATTTTATTTTTGTTTGATTTAAATTGAATTATAAAATGAACTAATCTTAATACAGTGAACTTAATAATTCAGATATCCGAGTTTTCTTGATTTTTTAATGATGATGATAAATTTATGTTGGTTATTTCGTTTGAAACTACTAAACAGATAAATTTATATCGATTTTAAATTCATATATTTTATAAAAAAACTTGCACTTGACATGAATTCTACACAAATTTATTATTTTAGCTAAATTTATATTATAATAAAAATACATATAATTAATATTTTTTATATTAAAAAAAATATTATATCGCCCGCTGCAAAGCGCGGGAGCTTTGTCTAGTTAGAAATATTTGCTGTCTCATCAATATATAAATGAAGAAGTCTCCCTGCCTCAAGCCCGATAAAATCTCCAAATTTAATAAGAAAAAAATGTAAATGCTAAAGGTAAAAATCACAGGGAACAACAAGTAAAGGCTAGTTAGGCTCTATATATTATCTAGGCAGTAAAAGCTACACTTGTCGGTGAATTATGAAGGGCTAAACATCAACTCAGTTGGCCCTTTATTATTATCCAGGACTCTTTTTAAATGCGTTTGTTTATAAAGTATTTTTGAAAAAAATAAAAAAATAATATTATTAGATTATTTTCAGATATTAAAAATGAATTTAAAAAAAAAAATATTTATAAATAAAAAACACTTTCAAAATCAATTTTAACTACGATATAAAACAATCTCTGTATCTTTCCGTCGTGTTGTCGAATAATAATGTCTGCTACTACTCTCTCCCAGCAATGTTGTCAGCCCCTGCAATTGTTTTTCAGCTCTTAAATCTTTATATTCATTGAACCCTAAGAGACTCACATGAATCCATTAATCAGAAAATGCTCTGTTTTCATGGAATAGAGCTAGCTAGGTCACCTTGCGCTACTTTATGGCAGGAATGGGACAGCACCATATATCTCATGGCATAGCACAACAGCACCTACCTGGTAGCCTGGGAGAAAGAAAGTATATATACGTGCGAGTACATGTCTGATAAACAAGTACATACGACAAGCATAATAATTATTGAATTCAAATCAGAATATATATTTTTTATAAAAATTTATAATAATTTAACTAAATTTTAATCACTCATCTGATTTCTTCAAATGCATTAATCAAATCCTCGAAAGAAAAAACTTGCCAGGCATGCTCGTAGATTTGAATGTAGACGAGGGTTGCTAGGGTGTCATTCCTTGTTTTTCCCTTCTTGGTTTCCCTTTTGTATGTAGACGGGGGGGGGGCCTAGGAATAGCTCAGGCGTCGTATAGTTTACATGCACGACACTTGGGATTATGCTGCTGACTACTTTTTCTTGTCAAGAAAAAACAAGGGTGATTCACTTCCCTATTCACTGGTCTCTATAAATAGTATAATTATGGTTTTGCTTTTCCAAAAAAAAAAAAAAAGGATGATTTGGTGTAGGAATTTTAGTCTTTTTACTTGTCTATTAATCATTAAAGATTTAATCGGGAATATAATTATTTTCTTATAATTTTTAATAGAGTAAAATAATTAAAAAAGTTATATAAAGCTTGATTGAGACAGCTGTTGCTATAGTTTTTCAAATTATTTTTCATACCAAAATATATCAAAATAATATTTTTTTTATTTTTTAAAAATTATTTTTGACATCAGCACATCAAAATGATCTAAAAACACCAAAACATATTCATTTAAAATAAAATAAAAATTAATTTTTTTGAAAACAACATTTCAAAAATTGTCCTAAACAACTTCATAATAATAAAGATTTTTGTCTTTGGTGTAGGAATTTTCCCTCTAGGACGCGTTGTCTGGTCTCTTTGTGGCCGGAGAGTGGCCTGTCAAAATCTCTCTTTTCTTTTCTTTTTCCGGGAACTTTTTATATTTGTTCATTTATGGTCTCAGTTTGCATGTGCTTCCAACTGCATATATTTTCCCTTAGACGAGTGCCTGTGAAAAATGTCAAGTACTGGTTTGATTGCATAGATGACAGTGCTTTTTTATTTTTTTTATAACCGGGATATTCAGGTCAGTTTACACGCACCACAACTAATCTTTGGATCCACTGAACATCCTACAAGTCCAGTGAACAGATAAAACACCGCAAGGATGACAGATATGCATGGTGTGGGGCTTGAACCCTGATGCTGAGAAAAGAAATAAATTTCTTCCTCCACTAGGCCAATACTCTACTTGCTTATATTTTATTATTATTATTATTATTAACACGAGTGATCATAATTAATTTTATAAATTCTTACATACACTCTAATTAATTTTATAAATTCTAAAATTAATTATTATATAAGTATCCAGTTATCCTAAATTTTGTCTATACAGCGCTTTTATATTTTTTTTTCGGAATTAGATCCTAAATAAAGACTTGCATTTTGTTTTCGTGGGGCCAACACTCGCAAGGGCCTAAATAGTGCTTGGATTAATTCCATCGATAAATGATGTTGAAAGATTATTTAACAATTCAAATAATACCCACCTCATATCAATGTGAATATAATTACAAAACGATCCGTTTTATGAAAATCTCTTACGTATGGATAGAAGTATTGCATTGATTCTGATGTAAATAAGAAGAAATTATCAGAAAGCATAAATTCTTCAACGACCATTTTCATTTTCTGCTTGAGCAAGTGGCATGTCAAGTACATGATGTTGACCTACTTCTAAGAGATCAAACTCAGTCTGGTCTGCTTACGCGGCCATGACCTGGACTTCAGACATATCACTAATCAAAGTCTATAAAGTAAATGTAATTAGACCTTTTAAAACGACAGGGGATCTGTGCTTCTTGCTAGTTGAAGAAAATGGGGACCTGAGCTGACTCGTTATTAGCCCCCTAAAACAGCATTAGATTTTTCTACCTCGGTGGACCAAAGTATATGGAGTTCGTACCTTAATTTGTCTCTGTGTTCTTGCATAGAATATGATGCCATTGCATTAAACTAAGCTGCTATTAAAAGAAGTGGTTTTCAAGATTAAAATAACTTCATTAACTTTCGTGAGTGGGGTCTTGATTAATTGAGCATCTTCGTCACTGTTTAGCAATATAATCGTTTGTTTTTTAAATTGTTTTTTATTTATAAATATATTAAAATAATTTTTTTTATTTTAAAAAAATTATTTTATATATAAAATATCTAAAAACACCAAAAATAATTAATTTATAATAAAAAATAAAAATATCTCAATTTTTTTAAAAAATATTTTTAAAATACAGTGTCAAACACAACTTTAAAGTCATTAGCAGCACGCGGCAGCAGAAAGAAAAATTCTTCGAGAAGCTAGAACCATGCCCGACCCTAATCCCTCAAGTTTGCAAATTCAGATCAAACCAGTCCTATAACTCTAATTCGAGGCAATTTCAGCCCTCTCCCAATTTTATTTTTGTTTTTTTTATAATAATTTGATATACTGAAAATAAGGTTAGTCAAAAGAAACAAGAACACTGGAACGAAAGAGAAACAGAGAAAACCTAAAAAATTATTTATTTTCTTTTTTTCCGTGTTGGATACGGCATTGCACCCTCAGCTAAACTGGTGGACTGTTCTTCCATGAGAACAAAGATGGATCAATTATCACCCCCGGCTTTCATTTGCTTCTTTTCTCTTCCTTTTTCCTCTTATCCCCAATTTTCTGCAATAAAGGCAGACCATGTATGAAGCTTTAGCAGAATGATTGGAAAGTTTTTTATCCCACAAAGATTTCTTTTTAGAAAAACTTATCTAAGTAATGGATAATAGCAAGCTGCCGCATTATATAAATAAACAAATGAAATATAAAATATATATTTTTCCTTGAAGGGGCTTGACTGCTGGCTACCACTCCTAAACACTATTTTATTTTGAATGTGAGGAAATTTCATTCTTTATAGAATATATTTTATGAATTTATATGAGTGGATAAAATCTATATTGTCTCAGGTTTTTATCAGAGATACATTCTCTAATTCGAATTCGAGATCCCTGCAAATCACAAGCTCTTTAACATCATGGTAAAACCTTTTTCAACACTTCTAAACACTACGTTAGAGCATGCCTAGCCATTTTCATTTAGTGTATGTTTGTGAGTGTGGTTGAGGTTGTTTTTTAAAGTGATTTTCATTCAGAAATGCATCAAAATGATATTTTTTTATTTTTAAAAAATCATTTTTAATATCAGCACATAACTATGCTCTAAAAATATCAATTTTTGAAATATAATGAAAAACACCCATTAATGTTTTCATACAAATCGAGGGCAAAGGTGTTTGACGTGACCTTGGGGAGAAAAACATTAGTGAAAGCTTGAAGGTGGGTAAAATCCCTTTTAAAAAATACAAAGAGATAACTAATTCAACCACCCCAATAGCCATTGAAGGTGGAAGTAATCATGACTATCCCCATGAAAAGAACAGAAAAGGGAGTGTTAAAGCAAGTTGAAAGATGGTGATCAAATCACTAATCAAGAATCTATTGTTTCTCGATAAGAAAACTTTTGATTAAGGGGATGGTGAAAGGAAAAGTATAATTTTGTTAGGGAATTATGTACTCATAATTCTACAATGATTGGTGCTAATATCCACTGGAAATCTCTGTATTTCGTTAGGAAAACATTATTATAGATGAGAGTGGGGACGATGTTTCATAACCCAGCCGCGAAATCTTGATTTAAAAGATAGATCTATCATTAATCAATTACTCCACCAAGAAAATAATGTTGAACGTTCTCCTTCCACGGTCTTCCTTTCAAGAATCAAGTTTGTCATGTCTAATGATTGAAAGAAATAAGCTGCCTAATAGCTAATTGTTTGAGAGTGTGGTTGTTGTTGTTTTTAAAAGTATTTTTTGTTTAAAAATATATTAAATAATATATCTTTTTAATTTTTAAAAAATATTTTTGATATTAGCACTTGAAAATAATATAAAAATACTCAAAAAATCTAATTTAAAATAAAAATAATTTTTTAAACACTCATAAGTTACGGATTAACCACCTATGCTTCTTCCATGATCATTACCATTTTGTCTTCTTCGTAAGAAAAGGGTATGCCTGTTAGAGAATGATATAAATCATATTCTGGGACCTCACCTACAAGCTTAAGCTTTTAGGTGAGATGGTTCCTTAACATGGTATCAGAGCCTTATTGACCCAGCGGTCACGAGTTCGAATCTCACCACCCCCATTCTATTTGATAAAAATCAAACACAAAGTAGTGTGGGTCTGTGTGCAAGTTTCAAGCCCAAAGAGCTTTCACTTGAGGGTGTGTGTTAGAGAATGATATAAATCATATTCTAGGACATCACCTACAAGCTTAAGTTTTTAGATGAGATGGTTCATTAACAATGCCTGCATCTCATTTAGGGTGCTCATGATTGCAAATCTTGCTTGATGAGCTGCAAGCCTTCACAGGAAAACCAGCAGTGACGGTGTCGTTTTCAAAGATGAACTCGTTATACGGGGAAAAGGTAGGAAAATCGAGGAGTTCGAGATTGACTTGAACCATCCATAGACAGTGAACCTCGAGCTCGATCTTTGTAATCAGAAGACAAAATAATGATAGAAAAACGCAAACAACAATCGACCACATCTAAGAATGTTGTTGTGGTTTTAGACTTTTTAGCAACATTGTGAAGAAATACGAGGTTGGTAGGTAGGTCTTTACAGCTAATTTATGCTGATATCAATCGATCATATAAGCATATATTCAATTTTGGAATAATTTATTTTATTCTTTAACTCGGGATTGTGTTCATTTACGCACGTAGTATGAAATGTTGTGGTTTGTGTTTTATCTCATAATGTTTATTAAAGTATTTTGTGAATCGAATCTTTTTAAAAAATAACTTTAATTTATATTAAAAAAAACTGAAACCTAACTTATCAAATTATAATTGCAAAATCAAACACAATTTAGAAAAAAAATAGTAGTAAAAATCCTCACCACCTTACATTTCTATTTCACATTGTATCACAACCAAGGTTGTCAATACCGTTTCGGTTGTTCTATTGGAACGGAACGTTCCGGTTTCAGAGCGTTTCGGCGTGCCGTTTTGGGTTTGTACTATTCATATATAATTAATTATATATATATATATAAATTAAAATATTAATTTAACAAGTATAATTAAAATTCAAGATAAATTAACTTTAAATTATACAATATAAACACAAAGTCAAACAAACATAATCTCAAAATTAGAAAAAAAAATCACAAGTTAATCAAAATAAAGAGGATTTTAAGGCCGGAACAGCACACCCGGAACTGTACTGAGACGTTCCAACTGGAATTTAGCCGGAATTTCTGGAACAGGCCGAAATGAAAACCGAGACAAAAATAACGCCGTTTCATCTTGGATTTTTTAACGGCACGGAATGTTCCGCCCGGAACGAAATTGACAACTTTGATCGCAACAAGCCGAGCACTCCTCTTCATTTTCTTTTTACATCCTTTGTTATTATTATTTTTCTGATGTAAGACAAAATAAAACTCAAGTTAAATTGCATTTTGGATGAATTTTTTTAAAAAAGAAATTAATTGTACATAACATTGCTCCATCAAAACTACTAAATTACAAAGAGGGGGGAAAGGAAAAGGAAAACAAGAAAATCAGAAATTCATAGATTTTATTTCTCTCTTAACATTGTTTCTCAATTTCAGCAATATCTGTGATCTGATTTTGAACAACAACAGACATGGACTCTTGCCGACGAAACATCAAATGCTTTGCAATGAACTCATCGATGGCACGCTGAAATTCTTCATCACTCAACTCATTCTCTCTGCAAAGTAAATTCTCCTCTCTTGAACCCAACTCAGTCTCCGATCTCCGCAGCAGCTGCTTCTTCTCCTTCACATAATTCTTCCTCTCCATCTTCTCCGACTTCGTCCTCCGAATTTTAATATTTTCGCAGTCAGAATCCGAGTCTGAATAAATTTCCGAGTCGGGAGCGTGATCTTCATCCCCATTTTCACGCGTGCAAGTGGAAGCTTTCTCTTCGGAGATGATGATATGTTTTTCTTGGAACACTACTTCCTCCTCTTTTGTTGTTGTCTCCATCTCTGTCGTTGTTGCTGTCGCTGTCGCGGCGTGAGACAACAACAAATTAGGATTCTCTGTGAGAAATGGCTTCGGACAGTTGCGGTTGCTGTCAGTGTTTTTTATTAACTCCTCGTACAGTTGAGTATCAGCATTGTCTGCGCCATGATACTCGCCGGAGAATCTGCCGGATTTTGCAATCAAAGTAGCAATTATCCCGTTAGAAAGCAAGAAAACGAAGAGGGGGCTGGCTATTATCCCGGCTAGTCGCCGGAAAAACTCCCCGAAAATCTTGACAGCAAACGGAAGCTTGTTAAAGATCCATATGAAGAGGACGAAAGCAAGACAGAATTCCAGCAAACGAAACAGTTTAGTTAAGGCTTGCAAGCTGTTGTATTTTAGCATCGCATCAACTTTCTCTGCTTTTACAGTATCAAAATTGCTGAAATCCATCTCTTGATTTCACAAAGAGAGTGAAAGATTGAGCTAAAAATGGGTTCTCATGGAAAAGAAAATCTGTGTTCAAAAAGATAGTGAAACACAAAAGGGACAGTGAAGAGGAGAAGAGTCTAAAAAGGGAGAGGCGCTTCCTCGAGTCTGAGAGAGAACTGAACCTTCCATGGAGTCGACAAATGTTTGCCTTTTATATTTGCAAACAAGAGGAACAGAGTCTCTCACACACACTCTGATTAGCCTTTCCAGAAGATTTTTTTTTTTAATTAATGGGGATTTGTTTGCATCAAAGTGTTTAGAGTCCTAGTCAGAGGGTGACCTGATTTTCAGACAGGCGTGGATTATTGCTCTTAAAGTGGGGCCCAATTGATGTGCCACGTCGATTATTTTACATATTTTGTCTGTCTTTTTGCTCGTTTTAATAGCCTTTGGATGTTTGGTTGCCAGACTGAAGTTACTGGTAGCCGTGTGATGCTAGACATTTTCAATTCTAATAAATAATTATCTGGCTTACTCTTCTTGCCTGCGCTGTGGATCGGATAAAAAAATCAGTTCTGTGGGCATCGTTGATATTCTTGGAGGCAATAAAAAATCTAAATTGTAAATTGAAACTCGTCGGAGTGTTAAATAAACTCGATCAATTATCATGTGTTAATAAATAATAAAAAACAAATCATTAATGATAAATGCAATCCAAACCCGATGCCGGAGCTCGACATCGCAATCCCAAGCAAACCAAAACATTTTCTTAGGTTCGGGAAAGTGCGACGACCCGTCCAGGAAGCATTAAACTCAACACAGACACCAATGTAAAAAAAAAACTTAGTATTTATAACATCCACTCATTTGTATTCATGGAGAGTACGGATTCTAGCACTTGCTATAATGGCGAAAGTCTTAGGAGAAAGACGAAAGGAGAAGACGAACGACCCTTTATCGTGTTTGCATTAAAGCTGTCTGTCGAACATTTCAATAAACATTTTTTTTTTTATTAAAATGCATGTCTAATTTAATTTATTTTATATTTTGAGTAGTTATATGAATAATTTTATTTATTACATTAACTGCACAATGTAATAAATGGTTCGAATAAGATACATTAACTTTAACAATTTACTGTGTGCACTGTGCAGTGTGATACTAAAAACAGCTAAACGAACTACGCCAACGTGTGGTCAGTGTCACCGCAGCATCTATCAAAGAACATGCCTGTTTTTTTTTTCTTTCTTTCAAAAAAGAAAGAAAATAAGATTACCAAGGAGTAAGATAACATCATTAACTGCGTTCAAACTAGTGGGGTTATAACTGCGTTCAAACTTCAAGAATCATTCTCTCGTTGGTTTTGGTCGAGAAAAATAAGAAGAAGCATTCAAAGGTAGGATAGAATGCAAGCAGGCACCTTGCGTGCACAAAAACTTAGCATCACGTGGCTCTGAAAACCAGTGTACGGTGAAGCTTTGACAGGGTTAAAATAGTATCTTATAGAGTCCCTAGGCGCAGTTACCTGGTCAAGTAATCGTCAATAAATGAAGTAGCTATTTTAAATTCCTTATTCTGAAACAGGACGTCGTGTTTTTGCAGCAATGGAGAGGGCTGAGAAGAGGGAGAGCTTGTGTTTGTCAGACAAGAGCTTGTGTGTGCCCTAATTTATTCACGGGCTTTCATTTTGAACTCCACCATGAATACTTGCTTAAAAACTGGATTCCAGAATCACTCTAGTGACCATCTTGACTGTGGCGACGCCATTGTTCTGCTAAGATTGCAGTGGATTAGATTATTCGCAGGAGTAGAGTTTAAGCTACGTAAACTGTAATTGGTTAGAGAATAATATAGCTTATATTTCAGAGTAGAAAATTAAATAATATTCTAAAACCTCATTAACTTTAAACTTTTAGATTTAAGTGATGATCCCTGGAAATAGTAACTTTTCGAAGAGATGAAGGTATATATATTGAAAACGTCGAGCACACTGCACACCCTTTTGAAGAAATTAAGATCTTGCTGCAAATTCTTGTATGTTTATATCCATGAAAACTGATCCAAGAGATCAGATATTAATTCCAAGTTCATTTTTCGACTGGATCTGTTGAATCTGATATGTTAAACGAATCCACCTCAAATCTAGCTTTCGAGGCATTGGAGGCCACAGAAACTGCACTTTGCAAGTGTTGCTTCTTTACAGGCTCCAACACAGAACAGGATTTAGTAATGCTAATGGCCAGATTTCTCAGGCATGAACAGACGGTCAGGATTTGACCATTGCCAGTGGGTGAAAGGTTTTGACAGAGGAAGAGGTTCCAGTGAAGAAGACATAAGTCTCTCTCTCTCTCTCTCTCTCTCTCTGGTCTCTAGACTCTCTACAGCTCTGTCCATCTCTGTACTTTCAGATCGAGTTTGACAGTCTGATGGACACTTCTTTGGCGTATAGTTTCTCCCAAATACAAACCCAACAACATCCATCATTTTCTCCTTTAAAATTTGCTCCCCTATGTGTAGCACATGCCATTCTCTTCTTTAGACCCCTACCTCCCCGTCTACATCACCTGCAATTTCTTTCAAACTTGTTTTTAGTATTGCGGTAATCATGACTTTTTAAAGTGATTTTTTGATTAAAAATATATTGAAATAATATATTTTATTGTTTTTTACAGTGATATATCAAAACAATTTAAAAACAATAAAAAATAATTTGAAACGGAGAAGAAAAAAAATCAAAATTATTTTCTTAAAAACATTTTTTTGAAAATCTTTGAATTTTCTTGCTTCAAATTAGTTTTTTTTATTAATTTGATATATTGATATAAATATATTATTTTAATATAATTTTAAATAAAAATATACTTAAAAAATTATCATTATTATAATATCAAATACTACTTAAACATAGTCTCGTTACTTATTTAAACTCTAAACTTAAAATGCAAAAGTTGCATGGAAGTCCAATTATCTTACTTTGGTAATGCATACATACACATAAAAATAAAGTAAATTTTATATTTTAAATAGATAAATAAATATAGATTGATTATTATTAATAAAAAAATACATACTCAACTATATATATTGATCGAATATAATTTTTACATTAACAAAAATTAAAAGCGAAGTTGAATTTAATGGTAACTTCCAATAATTATTCACTGCAATGATGCATTGTTTTTTTCAAAAACAAAATCAATTTTATCATTTAATATTGAATTATTGAGATTTAAATTTGTGATTTATTTTGATTTGATTTTTGTAAGATTATCTAAGTCTCATAACCTAGGTCATAAATTTGGAGAATTAACATGGGTTATTTTTTTAATTCATATTCTAATTTTATCCTTAGATATTGTGTTGATTAAGATTTGAGTTTTATAATTTATTTTGACTTGCTTTTTAAAGGGTTGTCCCGGTCTTATGACTCGAATCGTGAGATTGACAAGTGAACTCGGGCTGACTCGGATTATTTGTATATTCTTTTTAATATAATATATATATATATATATTTCAATATATTTATAAACAAAAAATACTTTGAAAAAAAACTTTTAATAAATTTTTAATATTTGTACATCATAATATCATAAAAACACTAATTTAATATATTTTTTAAACTAATTATATTTTTAAAATACTTATAAACACATTTTCAAACACACAAAAAACATTATTCGACGACTTTGAAAAGCATGGTTAAGGTAATGGTCCAACACAAATTAAGGAAAGTGGGTGTTTGTCCATTTATTGATTAAAAAGTCAAACCTTAACCGTGATCAAATGTCTAATATTAATTGCAGTATAATTGAGATTGTTTTTAAAAATATTTTCTATTTAAAAATATATCAGATATTTTTTTTAAAAAAATTATTTTTAACATTAACACATAAAAATAATTTAAAAACATCAAAAATATTTAATTTAAAATAATTTTTTTTTTGAAAATACTTTTGAAACGCAATGTGAAACATGACTTTAAATTCGTCTTCATTATGTCCTAAATTTATATATATATTTTTAAAAAATGATAGATAATTGGGCTCCATTTTTTCCGTATAAATTCTGCCGCCTTGGCTTTATTCCTTTTTATTCTCTTGGTTGGTACATTAAAATTTCAATTATAAGAGGTGTTTTCTTTATAATTTAAATTATCCAAAAAGCATGAAAAGAAATAAATAAGCAATTAGAAATAAAAGGAAAAAAAAGGGGTGGTCTAGTGGTGGAAAATTGTTTCCATGGAATCTGCAGTCAACTAAAGTTCCGTGCTTCTTCTGACATGGAATATGTTTTTCTGCGTAAAGTTTTTTTAATTTAAAAATATATTAAAATAATATACTTTTTACTTTTAAAATTAAAATATTTTAAAACAAAATGAATTTAATTTTCTATATAAAAAATATGTCTGTGCCTCAATAATAAACGGGCAAAAGGAGATTTTGATTCAAAAGCAAGTAGTTTCTATCCACAGAGCATAATGATATACTTTTCTTGCCTGTAAAGCCCATGTGGAATATCTGCAATTAAATATATTAAATAATTTTTAAAATTTTTTGATCAACATGTAATAATATTTTATAAATTTAAAAATATTATTTTATCTATTTAATATAGTTCTCTCGATAAAATTATAAATAAAGATTAAAAACTAAAAGTTTTTGTTAGTTCTTCCTTGAAAGATGTTTTGGTAGTGATTATTTTTAAAGTATTTTTATTTAAAATATATCAAAATAATATATATTTTTTATTTTTAAAATTTATTTTTAATATTAACACATCAAAATAATTTAAAAATAATAATTTAAAAACTTATAATCTGAATTAAATTTCAAGTTAATTTTAGTTTTTACTCAATGAAATTTGATTGATTTTTTTTTAAAATTTCTAGTAATATAGTTATATTTGATCCAAACTTGACAAATTAACTCTATAATTTTTGTTTTTTTTATATAAATAACAATATAAATATTTTTTTAATAAAAATAACTCATGTAATATCCTATTAATTCTTTTTCTTTCGAGATAATACCAAGTTAGTTAGTTTTTTAAAACAATGTAAAATAATTATGGTCCCCCGTCAAGATTATCACACGTTGTCACCCCCACCAAAATACATGATAAGGCAACAAATACTGTATATTGCAGACACGGTATCTTCTGCATGGTACACAATAGATTGTAAAAAGAAAGAAAAAAAAGGAGATATATTTTAATTTATTATTTTTAAAATATAAAAAATGTTTAATTTATTTTAAAAATAAATAGTAGCTATAGAAAAAGGTAAAAAATAAATTCAAAAAAAATAATTTGATTTTCACATGTAATAAGAATGCCAAAGTTATGTTTTTATTTTTTAACAATATTTATCAATTGCTACTATTTACATTATAAGACATAGTTTTGATATTTTAAAATTGAAAAAAATCCAATAAAAACCATTTGTTTTTCATTTTTTTTAAATTAAAAAAGTTTTATTTTCATTTTTAAGAAGATACTTTTCTATAAAACATAGTTATTTTTTTAAAAGCCTTATTTTCATGTAAATGTTTTTCTATAAGAACATAGTTATTTTACACATTTGATAACGATTTTAAATTCATTTAATACAAAATAATTGAATGGCTCTCTCATCATTAAATAATAAAAAAATGAAATCGATTGATAAAGTCCAAAATAATTATAAGATGTTGCATTTTAAAGATAGTTTGAGAAGAGATTTAGCTTTAATTACTTCGTAAACCAATGTGTAAATACATATTAAATAAAAAAGAAATCCACATCATGTATTTAATATTTTCCTTAAAAAAGTTTTTAAATTTATAAAATATTACTTTTTATTTTTTTTAGAAATTTAAAAACGATTTCAATATAGTGATATTAAAAATAAAAAAGAAAAAAATATAGAAAAATCATTAATTAATTTAAACAAACACATGCTAATCAGAGCAGTAAATAAACAAATAAAAAAAGGCGTTCCAATCCCTTGCTGGAAAATCCATGGCTACAAATCCTCGGTGGATGCAAAACCTTACAATTCATGGCCGAAACACAGAGACCCAAACCACATGTAACATTACTTGCTTGGTCCTGCACTATAAAATTCCAAGAATGGTCCTCTCTGCTTCCACTGTTGTGTTCGCTTCCAAACTCTGCTTCTCTGCCCTGATCTCTCACAAAAATGATGTCAGTTCCTGCTATTCTCCACAAACCCACTTTCAAATCCTTGCCTTTTTGTCCTTTTAAGCTTAGTCAAGCGAAGCCCATTTCGTTCCTTCGGTTTCCAGCTTCAAAATCTGATTTTTTTGGTTCAAAGAATCAAGCTTTGTCAAAGAACATGACTGAATTGGTCAGAATGTCTGCCTTTAGAGGCAGTAATGGTAGTGACAGTGAAGAAAGTACAGGGTTGTTTCAGCAAGAAGCTGTTATCGATGGGCCCAATGAGTTTCAAAGTGGGCTGTTGGCTGATGGAGTTGAAGCCACTCTCAACCGCCTGGTTCGTGTTTTTATTCTCTGTAATCTAACTTTTTTCTTTCTTTCTTGATTTTATGGGTCTTTTTGATAATAACTATGACTTAACGAGTTGACTTTTTGGAGATGAAAGCATCAAGTTTAGTTACTTTCAACAGCATTTGATGTCAGGGCTATTACAATCAAAGATAGTCTTTCTAATTTCAGTTACTGTCTGCATTTCCTTCTTTATTGGTTAAAACTTATGAAAGTGGACACAAATTGCACTTTCTTTTTGTCTGGTTTGAGGCAAGACTTGTGCCCAAAACAGCTGAAATTGTGAAGTGAATTGAGCTTGCAATCGAAAGATGAAACTAATTCAAGGAAGATTGGTTCCTATTCCTCATTCTCCACTGAAGCATTTGCTTTGAGAATGCATTAGTTATTACAAAATCTTCTTGGCAGGATGGTGTTTAGCACTAGGGAGTCCTCTGTAGCTGCTGTACACCAGATTTACGTAACTATGTATCTTTCTTTATATTCGTATGAGGTTCAATTCAAGGAGGTGGCTAATTTTATAATTTCAAGCATCTAGCACCATATTTGAGCACCACTGCCATTCCAATTTGTTTTGTTATTGTCATATTCTGCAATATTCCTCTGTCAGTATTTCAATTTTGGCATTCAAATGAAACAAATCCTCATGATGTTAGTCGTACATTTGCTGTTGGTACAGAGCAAATGGCTTGTAGCTGTTCTATTCGGTACTGTCATTCTCTGGAGGCATGATGCAGAGGCCATGTGGGCTGTTATGGGGTCAATTGTAAACTCAATCCTCTCTGTAATCCTCAAACGAATATTCAACCAAGAGAGACCCGATTCCACATTGAGGTCTGACCCTGGGATGCCATCTTCACATGGACAATCCATCTTCTTCACTGTGGTGTTTGTTATTCTGTCAGGTATGGTCCCCTCTTTACTTGACATGTTTGCTATTTATCATTCAACTGACTAATTTAGATCAGCAATTGCAAAATCTAACCGAAGAAGCTTATGGTAACTCCATCAATGATGATGGCAAGCAGTGTCATATCTTTGATCTCCTCAAATGCAATGGATGATCTGGGTTAGTTCACCTCAGTTTTAGATAGCACCAGGAAGCCATGGAGAATGCGCTTGTATATATCTGGACAGTCCCCCAAGTGGCGTGGTGGCAAAGGGCTCGAGATCTACCTTGCAGGTCTCGGGTTCGAGTCAGGGCTGTAAGAGTTTGGGACAGCTGAGTTTTACTTTCTTAACCCGGACCCGTAAAGAGTGCCTAAAGAGGGTGAGGTTTCCTCGAATCCAAAAAAAAAAAAAATCTGGATAATTAACAATTTTTCTCTCCTAGGACATAGAATATTTCTATGTTGTGACAAGGGAACTAAATGAAATATATCTCATCTCCCTACGAAATGGAGAGATTTTCAGTAAACTGTATATTTTCTCTTCTTACGATGTGGTTAATTACTGCTACAGATGTTCTTTGCATGTCTGTTTTTTTATCATAATGAATGCTCCTTGGTAAATTGTCAATGTACTGACTTCATTGCTGACAAGCATTGCTTGTTCTGTGTGCTGTTTCAGTTGTGGAATGGCTAGGAGCGAATGAATTTGCATTGATCCTCGGTGCATTTATCCTGATGTTTGGCACATATCTTGTAAGTATCATACCCCACATAATATAGTCAAATTCAGCATGCGATAAACATTTGGTCTCACTTTCAAGTTTATGAAAAACAACCAATGATGTAGAAACCTAGTGGCTTGCAAATTAGGAAAATCACTGCCGATTATGTGAAGCCTGTGAACTAGTGCAAGGTACTTGGTATATTTTCTAAATCCATTCCAAGACCAAATAAGAGGGTTTAGAGATTGGAGATTTTTTAAACTTTTTGCCTATGATTTGGTAAGGATTTGCAAATCCTATGTGGTTGTGACCCCCATTGGTTGAGCAAGTGAAATGCCTTGGTCAAAGAAGAGATGTAACATATTAAGTAAAATGAAATGGACAGGTTCCTAAGTTTCATCTGTCATCATCTGTTTTGTAGACATGGTTACGGGTCTCTCAAGGACTTCATACAATCAGCCAAGTTGCGGTGGGCGCCGCTGTAGGATCCATTTTCTCCATTTTTTGGTTCTGGTCATGGGATGCATTTGTGCAGAAAGCATTTATTTCCTCTCTTTCAGTTCGCATAATTGTTGTTATGGGAGCTGCTGCATCCTGCCTAGGTTTTCTTGTATATGTTATCCGTAATTGGTTCAGAGATGAATGATGAATTTTGTAAGTAGTTGAATATGATTGCACAATTTACTACCAATTCATTCGGAGCAAATTAGAATATCAAAACCTGAAATAGGGTTTTAAGCAATATATTTACGGTCTTTCAATGCTGTTGTCTACTTACAGTGAAGGAACCTTCATGAACCAAATTTGAAAGCAAAGAGGTTGCTTTATTCTGCAATTTATTTCTCAACTATTTTCAGTATATTAGATGTGTTTATATGCCACTACACATTATAGAAAACGTCCACTCACCATGATTTTGCGCTTTCAACTTTTTATTAAGCTAGTTTTTGCAGAAAGATCCTTGTGCTTGACCACCATGTTGTTTCAACTGATTAAACGGTCCTGTTCAATACAAAAGGAGAGAGGAGGCTAAGAGAAAAGGAAATATAAATTTCCCATCTCGGCCGGAAAAGGATATATAGCAACTCTAAAGAGAGATGCTTGAATGAAAAATAATTCAGGGATGAAACCAAGAAAACGGATTCATAGAGCTTACCTCAGTTATTTTGAGACTGGGGTTTTGTTGACTTGTCTTGGCATCTCGGTGTTCGGCATTGTTTAACCAACCACGAGGAAAATGTTTTTTTTTTTGGGTAGACATAGTTGAACAAGGAGTGCACTATGCACATAATCAAGAACAGGTGCTTCAAACTATCTAACCAAAATCAATGACCAGCCAACAAAAATTAAAAAAATTAACACTTTCCTCATTATTTAGATAAATTAAATCATAATCTAACATGGTGGAAAGAAAGCAAATTATGGCCGGCCATTTCATTAATCACTACAAGACTTTAAAGTGGACAAGTGTTAGAATAGTTTCCCCGACATCCTCTGAAAAAAAATTCACGCACGGATTTTTTTTTGGATAAGATGCCAAAGATCTTACTCTAATGTAAATCTTAAAATAATCAGGAAACCCTGCTCAACATTTATTCAATAACATCAATCTTCTTGTTACACTTCAAAACCTTAATGGAGTACTGGAAGGACATTTCCTTTGAAAACTTGGGACATGTTGATACTAATGTTGTTAGACAAAAAGGGTCAAGGAAAAGACAATCGACAAAAACTAGTTCCACAAGAAGGTTAGCATTTTGAAGCTTCAATTTGCTGCTGTACTCTACCAACTTCCCTGTTAGGTAGGATAGGCTATCACCACAAGGTCCGCAACAAATGAGAACATAGCCTTTGGAAACAGTTTGATTGAACTGGAATGCCTTGACCAGGATTTTTTTGCAAAATGCATAAAAACTCTTCACACAAGATCATGGACAGGAGATGGGATTTTGCTGAAATTGAAAGACTCCTTACCTTAAATAACAAGGTATACATGATAGAAGCATGCCCTCGTATTCCTCTGACCCAATATTGGTGTATCACAGTCTACACTCTTCTTCAGATTGGCAGATTCATCTGTAGACTTTAAGCTGCTGCAAAAGATAGTGATGATATTGAAAATTAGGTCTCTCTGCTATGTGCCGAAACCAGGATCATTTTCTGGAGTTTCTGCATAAAATCCCTCTTTATCAGTTGATCCACTAATGGCTTCTGTTCAGTTTTGCTGCAGAATCATTTGTAACTTTAATCTACCATAAAATATAGCAATCCCAGGACATGCCACCCCATAACAAGATGCATCTGCTTTCTGCACTTTACTTCACTTCATCTTTCAATTGATTTGCTTTTTGTAGACAAAATCAGATTCCATTTTATGTTTTTAATTTGTTTCGACACTCTGCAACATCCTTGCCATTGTTTATGATCTGCAGCTCCTAAAGTAGTGATTAAAATGATTTTAACAGATCACTAAAATCTGCGTTGTTATAATGAAGCATGGTTCACCTTTGAGATTCCTGGACTTCATTAAGAAGAAAATTCATTTCCTGGACACGCATTTGAGCTCGGGATGCTAGTAAATCCAACACTTCATATATATATTCACCCTCTGGATGTGACCGATCACCAGACACAAATGCAGAAACTCGATCCTTAACCTTGATCCAAGACCATCCTGGTTCCTTAACTACTCCCTTTGATTTCATCATCTTCCTCACTTCTGCTGCTTCTTTCCACTTTCCTTTGGCAGCATACATGTTAGCCAGGGTAATGTGAGTCACTGCACAATTCGGATCTAGTTGAAGAATTTTTTCCGCTGCCCGTTTTCCACAATCCACATCACCATGTATTCTGCATGCTCTAAGAAGAGTAGACCAAACAACATCATCACGTTGAAATGGCATGCTTTGTATCAAGCTCTCTGCATCATTTAATCGTCCAGCTCGGCATAGGAGATCAATCATGCATCCATAGTGATCTTTTGAAGGATTACTCAAAGAATTGAAGTAGTGGAAACCAAGATCAACCAGTCCAGCATGACTGCAAGCAGCAAGAATCGCAATAAAGGTCACAGAATCTGGCCTCAATCCAACCTTGGGAAGCTTCTTGAACAAATCAATGGCTTCCTGGCTGTACCCATGTTCAGCATATCCATTAATCAGGGCTGTCCATGATACAATATTATTATATTCTGCCTCATCAAAGATTTTTGAAGCCTCCTTTATGCTCCCACATTTTGAATACATATTGATTAGAGCACTTTGTACCATGGTGTCCTGTTCTAATCCAACGCACAAGACATGAGCATGGAGTTGCTTCCCTTGCTCAAGAATTGCCATATTTCCACAAACACTCAGCACACTTGCAAAAGCAAACTCATTCGGTCTCGGGCCTTCCCTTCTCATCCATGATAGATAATCAAATGCTTCTTCTCCAAAGCCCCCTTGAGCATACCCTGCTATCATAGTACTCCACGAAATAATATCTCTTCTAGACAACCCTTGAAACACAGTTGAAGCCAAATCTAGGTGCGAACATTTCGAATACATGGCCATAATGGAATTGGCCACTGACAAAGAATCCACTAGACCTAGACGTAATACATGTGCATGCAATTGCTCACCCCATTCAATTCTTCCAAGAGTAGCACAACCAGAAATGACTGCTGCAAAAGTGAACTCATTAGGACTTACATCTGTTTCTCGCATTCTTCTAAATGCTTTAACAGCATTTCCCTCCTGACCTGTCTGCACATTCGACATTATAATCGTCGTCCACGAAACCACATCCCTTTTGGTCATGCTTTCAAACAACCGCAAACCATAATCCAATTTCCCACTCTTATTATACATTGTAGCAAGAGTGTTAGCCACAAAAGGCACTTCAATAAAACCTTTCTTCAATGTTTGACAATGAATCTCCCTCCCATAATTCAAAGCACCAGAATCAGCACATGCCTTCAACGCACTAGCAAATGTGTAGCTATCACACCCTACCTTTTGTATCCACATATCAGAGAAATAAGCCAAAGCCTCGTTATTATAACCGGCACGAACAAGCCCAGCTATGATAGCAGTCCAAGATACTACATTCCTCAAAGGCATCTCGTTAAACACAATACAACCTTCTTCAACTTTACCAATTTTCATGTACATATCCACAAGTGCACTCCCTACAAAAACTGAGTTAATAAAATCAGTCTTAACCGAATACCCATGTAGTGACTCACCAAAGCTCACACTCATAGCAAGCCCACAAGCTTTGAGTGCAAGACTAAGAATGAAAGGATCCATGTGGAGACCCGGCTCAACCCACATTTTAGAAATCAAAGACAATGCTTCTGTCGTGTTCATACCATTGACATAACCAGAAATTATAGTAGTCCATGAAATTTCGTCTCTATGAAGCATTTTATCAAACAGTTGACGTGCATTATTTAAACAACCTGTTTTCACTAGACTCTTCAAAACTGAGTTGATTTCTTGCATGTTTAAGTGATTTTCGAACTGGGTTTTCGGGGGTGAGGCTTCTGGTTTTGGACAAGAGACAACGAGGTCTCTGCAATCTGTGCAAGACATGGCTGCTACTGCACATAGTCTTCTAACATGAGACCGGACTGAGAGAAGCATGTTTCTGTTAAGGAAAGGAAGTAGCCGTTCCAGGCACTAGACTAGCCAGCGGTTAATTACTAGTAGTTCTTAATTCAGATAGTCAACCCCCAAATTAACTTGTATTCAGACATGATAGGCCCACTGGACATTGGAGATAATTTGTGAGCAAAAATACAAGGGATTATTACCAACTTTTGTAGTGGTTTGCAGAGATAAAACTAAAGTTAACGATGGATGGATTGAAAAGGTGATCATAACCACCCTGTATGTATGAGAGAAATCACTGCTCTGATCTCATCACGGGAACTATAAACCAAACTGTTTCTGTTTCTTTTTAGAGCATTGAATTTGCCTAGCCGTGATCACCTCTTCCTTATTTTGATTCTGACCAAGCTTCTGCACTTCATCAGAAGAGATGAAGGTAGTGTTTGATTTTAAATATTTTATTTTTTAAAAGTTATTTTTTTTATTAGTTTGGTGTGATAATATTAAAAATAAACTTTTAAAAATAAAAAAAATAATATATTTATATATTTTTAAATAAAAAACACGACCTAACCACATGTAAAAAGAATGTATGTTGTTTTCTATACTTGATCCCTAGCACTCCATAGTCAATTTCCAAAACCAACATTGTTTTGGGATTTGAATGGACAAAGATCATATTGTGGGCTGTGGTTCAATTCATGTGGTTCAATTCAAGGTTGAAAAGCCTTGCCTGCAAATACCAATCTTCTCTCTTATAATCATTCCCTGGATAGAGTAAAGCTAAGAAAATACTATTCCATTGATGATAATGTTGCTGGATTCCAATCAGGTGTCAAGCAAGCCTCGAACTTGTTTTTGCCAATAAATAGCACAACGGCGGCGAAAAAGAATACATATGGCCACCCACCTGAATATAGATTTAGGGCACTCGAAAAATGAAAGAAACATAATTTCTTTTGTAACTAGTAATTCATACAAAACTGTATGGCCAAGGCCTAAGGAACGGGTTTTTTCAGACAAACTTTTTCTTCTTGTGTTTATGAGAGTCATCCCCGTCTTTTCCTTCTCTCTTCATTCCACCCTTGCGACCTCTCCTCGGCCCCTGAAACCAAAATAATAGCAGCATTATAAGCTAGCATTTGCAACCACTACTTAGCTTGCCTTTGCGATGAACGAAGGGTTACTGGTTGGGGTGTTTGTAAAGCCATTTTGAAAAAAAATGAAAATTTTTATTTTTATTTTTATTTTGTGTTTTAAATTAAATTTTTTTTTTGGTGTTTTTAGATTATTTTGATGAGTTCATGTCAAAAATATTTTTTTAAAAAAAAAAACGTATTTTGATGCATTTTTAAACGAAAAACAATTTAAAAAATAACCTCAACCACAACTCCCAAGGCAGTGAAGATGAACGTATATTACCTCAGCAGAGAAAGACTTGAGGGGGTCTTTACTTTTTCTGAAGTTTCTCTTTGGTCCTTGGCGGCGAGCAGAGCTATTATTTCCCATTGCAGCTCTCGCAAGCCTGACCATCTTGCTTGCTTCCTTGGTTGTTGCATCCAGTAAGTAGTCAGGCACGTCAGAAAGATGCGGAGCCGGGGGCTTCTTGCTCAGAACTTTGTCATGTTTTAAAAGATCTGTTCCAATAAAAATCCAAAGCTAAAAACTTAGACAAGGAGAGAAGTGAGGGAAGCAGGACGAGTCAAAATACACAAAATTAGTAAGCGCATCACCTAAGTCCCTTGGATTGACTTCAAAATGAGCCTTCAACCTACACAAGCGAACATAAATTGAAAACATGAATGAATAAATAAATAGAAAAGGTCAAAGATAGGATACAAGTTCAACAGATGTATCATAACAACTAAAAATCACATGGGATAGAGCACAAAAGTCGACAAGTTGAAAGACTCTTAAGACATTGGACAGAGTAAAGCATGTACTCACTGCCTGTTAAATAGCAGGAGATAAGTTGAAAGACTCTTAAGACATTGGACAGAGGAAAGCATGTACTCACTTTTCGGAGTTAAGAATCTCATTTCTCAAATCCTGAGCTCGTGCTTCTCTGACAGCAATTTTTGTCACACTCTTTGCTGTGTCCTGCAAAATTAATCTCTACCAATTAATGATTCAGGATATTTATGACCTTTGCTTCTTCTGGAAGTAAATTGTGTCCATACAAAAAATTCATAACCAAATTTAAAGGCAAGGACAACAACTGAGAGTTGGACAGAAACACCAGTTTAAAAAGGATAGCAAATCACAGTAAGCAACTATGATCATCAAAACTTCACATGCACCATTCATGGAAGGAGCTAGGGAGATCACAGGGCGAGAAAAAAATTACCCTTCTAAATGGCATGCTTTGTAAGGAGAAACAAATTGAGGAAAAAACTATTCTGAAAGATAGAAACATCCAAGAAAACTAAAACACACATGCGCTTCTTTTTGGGGGGCTACAAGGGAGATGCTGGAACCTGAGACCTCTTAGGGGGAGGGGAATAGATGCCAGTCATTGGCACTCATATGGACTTCAGGATACACCTACCACCTACCACAGCTTGGCAACAACAAAAACACACTCCAATACACCATCCTCTTCTTAGCGGATATCACAGCAACAACGAAACTCAGTATTGTATCTTATCTAATCCAAAAAAGAAGTAATGTTATTAAGTGAGGGAATCAGAAAAATCACCTCGGCTCTGTACCGTAAAGACTCCACTGCATTCTTTGTGAGCAAAGGATATGGAGAAATACCATTCAATTCATTGTTTTCATCATCCCCTAAAAAGGATTTTATTTCTTCGAGAATTTCCATCTCATCCGGAGAAACCTATCAACAGATCAATAATCAGAATGTCAAAGTATTGGAAATGCCATATATATTCATAGTTTCATATCGACAAACAGAGAGAATATGAAAATAAAAACAAAACTTATTCATCTATAGAAAGCGATTACTATATCTTATGCATGGATAGGTCTAAAGTCATCCTGCTCAGATCTCAATAAATCTTAATCCTCTGCGTCAACTCACCAGAGAAACAGAAGCACCAGTACTGTAAGCTCTTCCAGTACGTCCAATTCGATGTACATATCCGTTGGTACTTAGAGGCATATCATAATTTATAACCTGAAATGGGAGAAGGGGGAAAAGAATGTTGAACACACTATAATAAATAAACCATCTACAATGAAAATAATGCAGATGACTAGCATTAAAAACATAGAATACAAAAATGAAATTTACAGTGATATAATAATAGTCAATAGTTTCCAGCGCAACTTAAACCATACACTCCTGTGATGCCACAATGAGCTAAATATCAGAAAAGTAGTTCGTAGAAATTGGTGATTATGTCAATTAACTATTAAATTCCAAATTTGGCAGTTTAGGGCATTGATTATATGATTGGGAGCCCAATCCAATAAGCAGGAGTACATGAGTTCATTAGTTTAATGCAAATTATAGGAACCAGGTTCCCTTCCTTTCATTCTTTCAAGTGATTTGATTAAAAGAAAACAGAAACTCGATCTGCAAATATGTTATTGCTAAAAAAAAGACGAGCACAAAATGATGAGGGGGGTATAGAAACCATATCAACTTTTAATTTAAACTAAAAATCATTTTAGACATTTGGTGAAAAACACCAAAAGATGGTTAATCTGTTTGCTAACTTGATAGGAATGTTCATTCAAACCCTGTGCCATGAAGATATTTGCAAAGATGAAAACATACAAGCACTGCAGCCCAAGTCATCAGATTTCCATAGAATCTCAGACACAAAAATGTGCAAAATTCAAACATGAGAAGCTATCAATGAACCTCTTAAGTCTAGAGTCTACAGATCATCTCCAAAATAGATCAAACAGCAAAGATACAACAGTCCAATTGAATATAATACTACGGTCTGCAGAACTGCAGTAACAAAACCTATCCAAAAGGATAAAAAAATCATTAGCTTACCGTGTGAACATTTTTGAAGTCAATTCCTCTCACAACGCCAAATTCTGAGTCCTGCTTAGCTTTCTTTTTTGATTTTCTTGTTTCGGCAAGACTTCCCTCGTTGGCTTTTTCCTTCTCTTTTGTTTCTCTGTCATCCGTTGCAATCAAATAATCAAAAAGCCCAGCATTGAATTCCTAAAAACAAGCAGCATCGGAGACAAAATGAGCTACTTTTAAGAGCAATAACCAAAATTTTGGTCATAAAAATCATACTTGGAAACTTCAAACCTTAAACCATCATTTGACCTTGGCCTCTTATTTGTCAATTTTCTGAAATTGTGGGCCTAACATACCTCTAGGATATGGAGACGAGAATTCTGCGGCAACTCGGCATTTAAAACAGCAGACTTTATTCCAAACTGAGGAAAAATGACCAGGACATCAATGTTGGGATGAAGATATTAAACCAAGATCATTACAAGAAGTAACACAACTACATTAGAACAGCTTGTGGAGATTAATAGCTCCACCTAAAGAGAATAGTAGTGAAAATAAAAACAAGTAATAAACAAAATTTGATGCCTAGCCTTCATTAGTCTGTCAACAACATTTCACATCATAGGTGCAGCACCTCACCCATACAATATCTCAACAAAGAGACAAAGTTCCTATGTATCAGATGCAATTATTTTCAAAATCAATGATGAATTAAAATAATTCAATGGATACCCAGTAAGGTAGTCAGAGACTGCAAATACCTTCTCTAAAAACAGTTTCAATCTGAAACTCATATCAATGGCATTAGTAAATATCAAGACTTTTTTCTGAACCAGATCCAGCTTCAAAAGAGCAAGAATATGAACTAACTTGTCACGATCACCGCATGAAACCTGAAAAAAATATGAAAAGGTTGTAAAGCCATAGAAAGCCGTTGCCCTTGCTCAACCATATATTAAGAGGCCCAGATGATAGATATAGATAAAAACACTAAAAGTCCACACGACAAACCCATTGGAATCATAACCACAAGTTTTGCTTATACATATTCTGATATCTACAAGATGACAGCGATGTCAAAGCAATACCTGACAAGACAAATGTAACTACAAGTGTTCCACTATTACCCAAGTTTTGGACCTAAACTGACAAGTTTGGTGCAAAATGTGATCTATATTAAGAGAGGAAGCAAATCAGGTTTCTGTGCCAGTGGCTGAATGCTGAGAACTAAGGGTTGTTTAATAGGTGGAGAAGGCATTTAATATACAGGGAATTTTGGGATTTATGCTAAATGAAAGGATGATTAAGGGCCAATTAAAATGAGAACAGGAGGGAGCTTGTTTGAATCTTAAAAAGCCCCCTCTTCCCCTCCCTCAATCAAATCTTGTGAGATGGTAGAATTCCATGCTTGAACGGGGAGGGGTAGTTTGTGCTTTGCTTTCAATTTATTACTAGTGGCGAGACAATGGTAGGGTGTATATTTTTTATTCTCTTTATATTCCAATCTTCTTTTAGCCGGTTCCCAAGGATTACAGAGGAATTTCAGTTGACGGCCAATTATGTTATTGACAGTCTCAAGGCCAAATATAACCAAAGTTCCATCTGGCACTGGCTAGACAGGAACAAAAATTCCATCCGAAAGTTCTTTTTTATCTTATAGGTGCAAAATAATTCACAAAAAATATAGGTAGGTCACATCAGGAAAAAAAAACTCAAAAGGACCAACAACTTCTCATAACTTCCAGAAAAGTCTATAGAATTCCTTACCCAAAATTGCTGAACATTTTTGGGGATAACTTCATCCTTAACACCTTCAACTTCCGGCAAGGTCAAAACATATGGATTGTGCAGAATGAGCTTCTTCAGTTTGTCAACATCAGCACTGAACAACAACAGATGCCAAAATACCAGGCATGAAATTTCTCAATCCAAGAGTGATGAGCATAAGGACTTTGTTTTATTAATATGAACATCTTTTGGGTAACAAAGATGAAGGGAAGATATTTTCAAGACTTGCTAAACTAAAAATTGAAGGCAACAAACAAAACATAAGTAAAAGAAGGAGGGAGGGAGAGTGCCATAATCAACACACCTTGATGTCGCAGACATAAGAAGGCATTGACAACGTCTTGGGACAAGAGCACTAAGAGTTTTGAGATCTTCTTCATAGCCAAATGACAACAAGAGATCTGCCTGAAAATAAATAGATATTAATGATATCATTCAAGGAAAGATATAGCAGATGCCTTTTTTGAAGAGATTGAGAGCTTAGTATCTGAAGTTCCATCAGTAAGAAGGTAGAAACCATGGAAATTTAAATTGCACACAGCAAATGTACTCGATCAATATCAATAGACATACCACTCATTTTCATCATAGTCCATTATTTAAATAAAGCAGTCAAGTTGATTTCAACGCACCAATTGATGAATTCAGACAATCTATTATCAACAGAAATCCCAACTTCCATCTATCATGAATGAATTACAACAATAAGCAGCATCACAAACACCAAGTTCTCACCTCATCAAGAACAAGAATTTCAAGGGAGTCATTAACAGCTTCTGATTTTAGCACACCAACAGACAAGGACTTGGCTACGCAAGAAGGTGTAGACACCAAAATATCAGGTGGTCCAGCCAACGCATTCCGCTGCAAGCAAGCAAGCAATCAATTGTGCTGAATATCACCAAAAAATCCGCTAAACATGTAATTTTTTTATTAACCAACCATATCAGAAGCAGGCATGTTGCTAGTCAACTGAACAGCTTTCAATTGAACTTTACATGAATCAATCAGCCACGAAACCTCCTTATAAACCTGCTGGCATAACTCTCCACTTGGCACCAGAATAAATGCTGAAGGCGAAAGTTTTTTTCGATTCGAATCAGTCGTACTGAAAAGCTTCTGAAGCAAAGGAAGCAGGTAGGCTAATGTCTTCCCTGAGCCTGTTTTCGCCCGGGCAACCACATCTTTCCCTTGCTAACGATATTCAAAACAATTGATTACAAAAATGAACGAATAAATAAATAAGAGTTAAAAGAAAAAGAAACTGACAAATATTAGAGGAATAGCGACTCGCTGAATCGGAGTGGGCTCAGCAATGCTAGTTTCTTTCTTGTTTAGGGCTCGAATTAGCCTAGGGTCCAACCCTAGCTCTTCAAAGCTCCGTGCTTCGTCTTCTTCTTCTTCGACTACATCTGGTTCCTGGTTTAATTGTATTTCTTGTTGGTGTTTGCTCTCCTTTTCATTTTTCTCTTTAGTTTTATCGTCCTTCGCCATTTTTAAGTTTACGCAGACAGATAGAGGGGGGGGATTATTAGGGTTTTTGAGGAGGAGGAAGAGGAGAAGGGTTTTAGACTTGGGGGTCGGGTTTCATTTAATTGAACTAGGACCCGTTTTTAGTAAATAATATATCAATATGACAAGTGTGATTGTTTTTCGGTTTAACTTGTTTATTTTTTAAAAAGAAAAATCCGTGAAAGTGATTATTGTTTTTGGATGAATTTGATTTTTTAAAATTTTAAAATTAATATATATATATATATACTGTTTATTAAAAAATATAAATATATATAGGTCTTGTTTATTTTGAAAATATAATTATTAAACCCGACTTGATATTTATTTGGGATTAGTCCGATCACAAATTGAATTAATTAACTTAAATTGATTTTATTTTTAAAAAAATATTATTTCTTTTTAAAAAATAAGAATTACAAGATTTCTGATTGTTTTAATTTTGAGTTGTGATTCGAGTTCTTACATGTATCATTACATGAATTATCTCTTTATTGTTTACAAAATTTGCACCAAAATCACCTGTTTTAATTCAATTTATTTGATTTATTTAATACAATTTATAGTCGGTTTGTTTTTACATTTTAAAAATATTTTTTTAATTTTTTTATTTACTTCAAATTTATGTTTTATGTTTTTCTATTGTTTTCTAGATTAATATCAAAAATTAACTTTTTTTTTAAATAAAAAAATATATATATTTAAATAAAAAATACTTTAAAAAATAACGTAATTTGTAAAATTAGATAAACGTGTAGTCGATCTTTTTTTTTAAAAAAAAAAACAAATTAACAGGACAGGGAGTGTAACAATGGGCCTACATCCAATCTAAACTGTCCTTCTGGGAGGCCCAGCCCACACATTCTATTTTTCATCCTTGTAATGAAACGACATAGCACGAGAAACAATTGGAAACGATGGAAGCGCGCAATACAAAACGACGACGGGTGGTTGTTATCCAGTAGTAGTAGGAGTAGCAGTAGCAGTTGGGAAGAGACGATGGAAGAAGAAGAGGTGAGGAAACATTGAGAAGAAAAGCTCGGCTTCAGAAAGAGAATGGAGCTAGTAGCTTTAAACCTCTCTACAAAAATTCCAAAACAGAAACCAACCTTCCTCTCTACAACAACAAACACGAACGCAAGCACTCTTCTCTTTCGCAATTATCATTACCAGTCACGAAGAAGAACAGGTAGTCAGTTTCGATTTCAAGCCAGGAATAATCAACAGAAACAGCTCTTTACTAGTCAACTAGATTCGGAAAGTGAGCTGGAATTCGACAGCGATGAAGATGAAGACGAGATGTCGTCGGGTTTGTTATCATTAAGTGTGAAGCCAGACAGGAACATGGTTTTACTTGACGATTACGAGATCGAAGAACTTGCCTTGCATGATTCTTCCAGTTCTAATCATCGTAGCGGTCAGTCAGTTACTGAATTATTTTATTATTATTAGTATTTAAATATATAACAAAATTTGGGTAAAAGGATGGAAGGATTTTGGTGGTGTAGGGTACGTGGCAGTAGTAGGGAAACCGAATGTAGGAAAGAGCACGCTTTCGAATCAAATGATAGGACAAAAGTTGTCGATTGTTACTGATAAACCTCAGACCACTAGACATCGCATTCTTGGTATTTGTTCCGCTCCAGATTACCAGGTTTCCTATTTTTCTTTCTTTTTTTCTTTTTCTGGGTGTCTGTGTTTGGTATCTTGTTATTTGGTTGTTTAATGTTGAATAATTGCGGAACCATTGTCAGAAAATTGAAACCCAGAACTCCCAAAGCTGTTGAAGTTAATTTCCTTTTACAGAATGGGACATTAGATTTGAAAGTTGCCTTTTTTTAGATTTTATATATGATTTTATTCTTCTCTGTGTCTTACTTTGTTCTACAATTATTGCCTATTGGATTTGGTCACTGTTTTTGTTTGTTGTTTGTTGTGTTTAGCACAATATAATGACAATCTTGCCAGCAGGATAAGTAGAATCATCTTTCATGAATTGATGTTGGGTGTTGAGCATTTTTTCTTAGGGTAATCTAGTTATTGTAGAACGTTGAGTTGATTAATGTCTTTTAGCGTGTGCATGTTGTAATGAGAAGCTTGTGTTCCTCCTTGTTAGAAGACGTGATAAATGGTCTTCAGATATGTAGGAAAAAGACTTGTAAGAAAACCAGAACCGTTGAAAGAAAATTTGAAGGCTAAGCATTAGAATGACTGAGTTGCTTTAGGCATGAGCTAATCATGTTCTCTTATAAATTGTAAGAATATTGTGATAGTGTTTTTTTCACTGTTTAGGCTACTGCTTTAGACATCAAGAAAACTTGATGATACTTAAATACATGATTGCTTAGTTGCCCAATGCAGATCACCTGACCGAAAGGTTTGCTTGCAGATGATACTTTATGATACACCAGGTGTTATCGAGAAGAAAATGCACAAGTTGGATTCTATGATGATGAAGAATGTTAGGAGTGCTGCCATCAATGCTGACTGCGTACTAGTTATCGTTGATGCTAGCAGAGCACCTGAAAAGGTATGCTAATTGTTTGTGCTTTTATTTGCAGTTTTTTCTTTATACTTCTCTTCTAAATTTCATTTCTTGATTAGATTGATGAAGTGCTGGAAGAAGGTGTGGGAAACCTCAAAGATAAGGTGCCCACTTTACTTGTATTGAACAAGAAAGACCTGATCAAACCTGGTGAAATTGCAAAGAAAAT
The DNA here is from genome assembly GCA_025169955.1 of Salix arbutifolia. Lineage (NCBI taxonomy): Eukaryota > Viridiplantae > Streptophyta > Magnoliopsida > Malpighiales > Salicaceae > Salix > Salix arbutifolia. Next base: position 1,506,070 of record CM045908.1, read on the forward strand.
TGAGGTTAGATCTTTTTGACTGATACTTATTTTGGCATGATAATTTGTCATAATTATTTATGTTTGATAATTATCTTTTTTTCTTTCTTTCTTTTTGGTTTATGACACCAATACTAAGATGATTTACCAGGTAATGTAATTAAGAGATGAAGGGTAGATCAAACTTATCCTCGAGTTGTCACCTCTTCTTCTATATATGTGACTGCACTTACCGACATTTTGGTTCTTCTGACATTGATAAAATATCCTGCCCGTCAACATAAGAAAATCAGAAGTTAAATGTATGGTCAGCCAGTGCATTGGCTGTAATTATGAATCAAAAGTTACATGTATTCTGGTGGTTGATTTCATATGATTCTAATGCTTTGTGCTAAATGCAATAGTGGTTATGATAGCAAATTGCCACTGTCATGTTGGATGTTCTATGGTCCTGTCTTGCCAGAGAATATCTACTGTCCCAAAACATGGTATTGTATGTTTTCTATGCTTCTTTAAATAACTCTGATCCCTAAACAGATTTCACATTTTTGCAGTGGTATGAGAAATTTACAGCTGTTGATGAGGTCATACCTGTGAGTGCCAAATTTGGTCAAGGAGTGGAAGATATCAAGGAATGGATACTTTCAAAACTTCCCATGGGGCCAGCTTATTATCCAAAGGTACATTAAATTGAACTACATGCCCGTGCCCCCGCCCCCGTTTTCTTCTCTGAGTAAATGTTTTTTCTCGGAGTAAACATATATGTAGTCACTGGAGGTAGTTAGTGGTCTACTCCATCTTAAGTTAATCATTTGAACCTAAAGACATGAATGGAACAGTATATTATCTTGAGCGCCTGGTCCACTAGCGGTTAATTAATCATAAGAGAACCACGAAACTTAACTTCCATATTTGCTATGCATTACACCTTAAACAAGCCAGCAGTAATTCTGTCAAACTTCCATTATTTGAGTCTTCTCACTGGTGCCACTGACATGGTAAGACATTGCCTTGTTTATTCTTGTCTTATCTGTTTGTGATTGCAAATGATATAAACAATAGTGCCATCTATGGTTGGCTTTGTCTTGTTTTTCTTATTTTCCTGTCATGTTTTCACACATTAGGCTGTTTTTGCTTTGACATTCTCAGGACATTGTTAGTGAGCACCCGGAAAGATTCTTTGTAGCTGAAATTGTAAGAGAGAAGATCTTTATGCAATTCCGCAATGAGGTTCCTTATGCATGTCAGGTAAACAATGATGTCCCAAGGTTGGCTTATAGCTTCTGCTCCTCAACCCACCAAAACCAGCTTTAGTTGATGACTAACAATGAAGGTTGGTTTATCTGTGTACCCTGTAGGTCAATGTTGTCAACTATAAAGCTAGGCCAACAGCAAAAGATTTTATTCAAGTGGAGATTGTTGTGGAGAAGAACACACAGAAGATCATTATCATCGGAAAAGTAAGTTGGCCTTTTAGTTATGGATTGGATCATGAAATGGCAAGCTGTTTTCAAGTATGCGTATGGCTTGGTATATTAATGAGATCTCAAGAAGCTATTGCTTGACTGACTTAAACCTTATGACTGCGTTAGATTGTACTGGATATCAGAGATTCAATCCAAATATGAAGTCTGTATAACATTTTGAGTAGTTCTCTTCTTTATTTTGTCCCAATTCAAACGCACTTGACCTCTGCAGGAAGGGAAGGCTTTGAAATTACTTGCCACAGCTGCTCGGCTGGACATTGAGGATTTCCTTCAGAAGAAAGTATATCTTGAGGTAAAGAACTTACTGGTCGCACTTTTTCGCTGATTGTTTCTGTGGCAGACATGTTGGAAAAATAAATTTGACACCGTTCCTTCCCTCCCAATAAGGGGGTAAACACAGAAAAAACAAATACTAATTTCCAATGATTTCATACCTGGCAGCTAACACTGTATACCGAATTTCGATCAACATAAATGTTCTTATCCCATGTTGCGTTTTCAAACTTCAATGTTTTGAGATTTTCATCTTATAATTTACCAAATTCATGGCTCTTTTTTTAAACAGATAGAAGTGAAAGTAAAAGAGAACTGGCGGCAAGATGAAGGGCTTTTGAAGTACTATGGCTATGGAGGGCAAATTAGCGCATTGTAGCATGAAGCTGCCACACCATCGTAAAATTGTCAAATAGAGTCCATTTCAATTTTCCATTTGCTTTGATCTTTTTCCAGTTAATTTGCATTTTCAAGCCCTTTTGATCCTCTCAGTAGTTAGGACAGATATATTGTTGTAACCTTCGCTGGAAAATTTTGTCCGCCCTTGGGCGTTGCTCTGCCCCCATTCTCTGTGTGAGCGAATATCTTATTGTTGTCGCTAGTAATGTTTGAGAGAGTGGCTTAAAATATTTAAATAGTAATATATTGAATAACATATTTTTTTAAAAAAAATAAGAAATTAATATATTAAATTAATTTGGGTTAATTATGATAAATTTGTGAAACTTGTAATTTGAATAATGGGATAATGATAAAACTATGAAATTCACATGAAAATAAATTAGAAAATCTAATTATAAACACCAATTAAAAAAGAATGTATGTTGATCGTATACACCCACTGGAAAATAAAGTTATCGACGAGAGGAGTCAAATGACGTGGCGGAACAATAATTTAGATTTTCTTACAAAGATGTAATTTCACTTGTCTGTAGTAGCTTTAGGTTCTGTTAAAGTAACCAAGTGGTCAAGAACCCAGATGTCCTTCAAGATGCTGCTGGTAAATCCTAGGGCTGTAATTTTCAGTACACGGCCAGACATCACAGGCCACGTGTCTTCAGAAGACAGGCTAGATCTCGTCATGCACTTGTCACTTCGCAGGATCTGATGATGACACCCTAATTTTAAGTTGAGTTGAGTTGATGTCGGCTACTTTATAGCCAAATTGTTTTGGATTTTTTATTTTATTTTTATTTCCACATGAGAGATTTTCTCTTACTTTTTTTCTTACTATCAAAACTTGGTTTGAGAAAAAAAAATTATATGTCGATATAACTCTTCTTTTAAATTACATTTTTTATATTTTTAAATATAAGAAATTAGGTCATTTGAATAAAAATTCTGAGATTCTATCTTTTTATTTAAAAGAAATAGATATTTATTGGCAATGATAGGAGGCCAAAATGTACCATCAAGGAGCCCTAATGGGGCATCTCGTTCCTTAGTTATCTATAAGAGCAAGATATTTGTCTACATGTTTAATTTGAAGGAAAAATCTTATCTTATGATTTTGATTCGAAAGTTCAAAGATCTTTATTTTTTTATCCATAATGATTTGACAGATGTTTCTTGAAGGATATTAATTCACCAAAATTGTGAAGATTTTTTAACTCGTATTAAAATATATATATATATTGTATCCATTTAATATTATTAAAATTAACATGTTTTTCTTGGAAATATTAATTCACCAAATGGGAGATAAGAAATGCATTCAAAGGAGAGAATTGTAGATGCAAACCACTATCACATTTATGAGTATAGTATTAATTGATTTTTAATATAAACATATGAAAACAACGCGGATAAATTAATTTAAATTATGGAAAAAATAATATTTTTTTCAAAAACGATTTAAAACACAAAAATAAATAGGCTTTTGATATTTATTCAAAAATACATCAAAACAATTTAAAAATAAATATTTATTTAAAAAAAAAACACAACTAAGAATTTGGAATCATCCCATGCCATGCTCCTTGTTTGGTATCCATGAGAGGGAAGCAGAAAAAAATATCAATCAAACAATTTATTTGGATTAAATGGTCAATTATTGTATGCCGTCCCTCTATTTCTTTCATCTTTTCATGCTTTAAAGATGATTTAATTTTCATGTTTTTCTTCCTCTTTTTTAATAATGAAATGAAACCCCACTTGATTGCCATGCTTTATGCCATGAGAATGCCCGTGATTTATGGAGACCATGACAAGGTGATGTGATGCATGGAAAAAGAGATGGTGGCGGACTCTAATGGGACAAAATAATGTTACCCTGTAGGCTTAGAAGAAAGAGCTTGGATTGGTGACCTTTTCAAGGTTCTGTTTTCCATGGCAGAAAGAAAAAGAAGAGGAAGCCTTTTAATCAGGGTTATCATTTTATTCTGTTTCAACTGAAACAGCTAAACGTTTTGTAGTAGTAAAAAAAACAAAATAAAATAATATTGTTTTTATTTTGATTTAAATTCCGGTGTGTTATGAATTTTATGGTCAAATATCGGTTGAAATGTTCTTATTTTGGTCAAATATTACTTTTTTAAATAATAAATAATTTTACAATATCAATCATATTTCTTAGAGTCTGCTACCATCTCTTTTTCCATACATCACATCACCTTGTCATGGTGATTTAAAAAAACAAGCAATTTTAGTGTTTTATAATGTTGAAAAGTTAAAAAAAAATAGTGTGAGCCCCATACTTATAAATCATTGACCGTGAAAAGCAGTAATTTGATGCTTTCCGTGTTATTGTGTTTGGGGCGGGGGCTGGGGTATTATTTTTAGGGGTTTAGTATTTAGTATTTTTTTTTTATGTGGTGGGGGGCTGGGAGTAGTATTATTTATTATATTTTACATAGTATTATATTTTGCAGGATTATACTTTGTAGGGAGGGGATTTATGGAAGGGAATGATTTATTATTTATTATATTTTTTTATAAAAAAATATATTTTCAATATTAAAATAATTTAAAAATTAATTAAAATATAAATAAATATATTAGAAAGAGATCACAATATAATTTTTGTCTTGCAATTCTAATTTTGTTTCAGATGATATTTTATTATATGTTGTTCCGGGATCGCAGATGCCTTCATGTATGGATTTATAGTTTATGATGAAATTACAAGTAGTTTGATGGGAGAATAAAAACAGGTGTCTAATTTACTTAAATTATTAATTATATTTTATTATTATAATTATAAAATATTTAAAAAACAATATATATAAATATATATACCTTTTTGTATAGATATTGTTCGTGATGACATTGCAAGTAATTTGGTGAGAGAATAAAAAAAAGTGTCCAATTTACTTGAATTATTAATTACATTACATTATTATAATTATTAAATCTATAATATTTAAAAAATATATATATATATATATATATGCCTTTTAAAGTAATTTCACAAGTTAAAAGCAATATGAAAAGTTTGGTAACCAAACACATGAAACTGTTTTTCATTAATCTCAAACTCAAAAGCAATTTTAACCTAACACTTCAAAACTTATTTTGAGCCGCAGCTAAAGTGCTTTTTATGAAACTGATTTTTTAAAACCTCAACCACAAAAGCAAAAACAATATCAAACACACCCTTAATCAGGTTATCAATCTCATTATGTTTCGGTTAAAATAATTAAAATGGTCAAAATATTTTGTATCAGTAATAAAAAGAGAAAAAATAACATTGTTTATATCTCGGTTTAAATTTCAGCTAGTTTCAGAGTTTTGGCTGAAACGGAACCGGAACATTTCGGACGTTCCATTTCGGCTAAATAATGTTTTTTTAAATAATAAATAATTTTACAATATCAATCATATCTCTTGATCCGCCCGTTAGATTGAGATGAAATTTTACGAGGAGTATATTGGTATATATATATATATATAATGTTAAAATTTTAGAGTAATCAAAGAATTTAATAACCCTGTGAGATTGATGATGACATTCTCGTAATAATTTTGTTCAGAAAAATCATTTTATTGTTTTTTTTATATTAAATTGCATAATTTTAAATAATTTTATTTTTGAATTTGAACTAATTTTTTTGAAATAATATATTTAATTATATATACACACACATAAATAATACAACTCCAAGACAGTATGCCAAAACAGTATAAAACTAAAATTCCAATTGAAAAAATAAATTACCAAGATACGGTATTGACCACCTTCCTTTTGATAATCTTGCAGTTTTAAGAGACAACACTTCTCTCAGCTTTAAAAACCAACTCCCCCCTTCCCCGTTAGCCTTGAGATTCCTTCTGAGAGAGTCAGAGTGCGTGCGTGCGTGTGTGTGTGTGTGGGAGAGAGAGCGAGAGCGAGAGAGATGAGGCATTTGGCTTTGGTTCTTTTGCTAGCCATTTCGATCCATCAAGGATTTTTTCATGTCCATGTTGAAGCAGGAGATGGTTTCATTAGAACTAGAGGAGTGCATTTCTTGTTGAATGGTAGCCCTTACTATGCAAATGGCTTCAATGCTTACTGGTTGATGTATACAGCTTCTGATCCATCCCAGAGATCAAAAGTTTCAGCTGCATTTCACGAGGCGGCAAGCCATGGTCTCACCGTGGCCAGAACCTGGGCTTTTAGTGATGGCGGTTACCGTCCTCTACAGTACTCCCCTGGTTCCTACAATGAACAAATGTTTAAGGTCCTTGAATCTTTGTTCATTTTAGCTCTGCTTGTTCTTTAAATCTTCAAAACTCGCAAACTTTCTGATCTTTATTTCTTTCGTCAATCTGTAAAGGGGTTGGATTTTGTTGTAGCTGAGGCTAGAAGATATGGGATCAAGATCATTCTAAGCTTGGCTAACAACTATGATGATTTTGGAGGGAAGAAACAGTATGTGAACTGGGCTAGAAATCGAGGGCAGTATCTAACATCTGATGATGATTTCTTTAGACACCCTGTTGTCAAGGGTTACTACAAGAATCATATAAAGGTAACTCGCCCTGTGTTTTTGTAATGATTTATCTCTGTTATGTTCTTTAAACACTTCATTCCAGTATGAATAGTGTTCTATGAGAGAATTAACTTGGTCATAGAGAAGGATTTCTGGACTTTTCCTGCTTGAGACAGGATGCATATGAAGTCAATTGTAACTTATCTATGACCTTTTGTTTTTGCAGACCGTTCTTTATAGATATAACAGCTTTTCTAGAATTCATTACAAAGATGATCCAACGATCATGGCATGGGAGCTTATGAATGAGCCCAGATGCTCATCTGATACTTCTGGAAGGACGATTCAGGTTTATTCACCTCCCCTCTTCTCGTTTCTCTTTTCTTTATTTCTTTGCTATCCTTGGATGGATCTAACCTTAATTACCTGGTAGTCACTGTCTCGTGATAGAAGAATAGAGGACATCCTGGGTTTGGTTAGAAGTAAATTGAGGTTGATGGATCTTTAACATGCCCCACCAATACTTCTGAAGTTCAATTTATTGCATTTCAATTTGAACTCAATTTTCTTGTTCCGCCTTACCTATAACGGTTGGCAAACAAAGGTTTAGGTATCCCCAGTCAATGAATGAACCTTTTACTTACAGCCCCACCTTTAGTAGAGCCGCGATGAATTCTTGAGTTAGCAAATCATTGATTTCTTCTGCAGGTTACTTCTTTCAACCACTCTTCTTAACTGTTGGCTTCGGTGCTTGATTGATATAGGCTTGGATAACAGAAATGGCTTCCTTTGTGAAGTCAATTGACAGAAATCACTTACTGGAAGCTGGTTTAGAAGGATTTTATGGACCTTCGACACAACAGAGGAACAGTTTGAATCCTGGTTTGAAGATAGGAACAGACTTCATCGCAAATAACCGGATCCCCGGAATTGATTTTGCAACGGTCCATGCATATCCTGATCAATGGTAACTTGCAATCTAATTATAACTTCAGCATTTGCTATACTCAAGAGAACTAATTAGCCTTGCAACAGAGATCTGCCCTTCTGGATTGAATCCCTGTGTAATCAGATTTGTAGCTATCCACAGAAACTCATGTTGACTGATCTATTGAATTACTTACATAACTAGGCCTCAATTACCCTGTTGATTGCTTCTTACTTGCTTTTAATGCTTGAACAGGTTATCCAGCTCTAGTGATCAATCCCAACTTACATTTTTGAACCAATGGCTCGACACACACATACAAGATGCGCAAAATGTTCTTCGAAAACCAATACTTATCGCAGAATTTGGAAAATCTTGGAAAGACCCTGGTTTCAGCACATACCAGAGAGACCTAGTGTTCAATACCGTGTACAACAAGATATACTCATCAGCTAAAAGAGGAGGTGCAGCTGCAGGAGGCCTGTTTTGGCAACTTTTAACTGAAGGAATGGACAATTTTCGCGACGGGTATGATATAGTCTTAGGGCAACCTTCCTCAACTGCAAATATTATAACTCAACAGGCACACAAGCTTCATCAAATTCGAAAGATATTTCAGAGAATGAGAAATGTGGAAAGGTGGAAGAGGGCAAGGGCCGCTAGGGCTAGGAGGGGTCGCTGGCAGGGTGGAAATAAAGGGAAGCGTATTGGAAACTGATAGCATTATGAATTTAATGTCTGAAAGCTAGTGTTGTGAAAAATGCTATGTCCCATAGGAGAAGCTGTGGAGTTTTGAGAGCAATGGTTTTTCTCTTAGAGATGAATAGTGTTCGTCCAGGAGAGAAGCCAGGTCAAGTATATTATATGAGATCAACTTCTCAGGATCTATATTAGAGCTTGAAAGCAGAAGGTAACACACTATCAAGCAGGTTCTAAAACTGTATGGTTAGCCTAATTTTATATGCTGAACCTTACTTGGACCAAAAAAAGTAGATCTGACCAAGGACCAATCCGACCCAGCTCAAGAACAGGTCTGATAATGCATGATTTTGTTTTTTTACTATTGGTTTTTTCCGTTACAGCAATGGCAAAGGCTCCGTAAATCAATCTAATTTCACAGTCGATGTTTCAACGTTTTATTTGGTCAATAGATCGATAGAACAGGCTATTAGGCAGCAACAGTAAATAACTTCTATCACTAGTTTAGTATATAGATGCTTAATTCAACAAAAGAACATCGAATCTCTCACCTCGAGGTAATAACATCAATTTCTAAATTAGTATCCAAAATAATTCCTAGGTTGCGACCCTTCTAGCAGGGATCACCATGTTTCAACGTATCAATTCCCTTGACCTTAGTTTCATTGTTGCGTAAACTTGCTGAGGAATACAGGAACTTGAATACAGAACAAAGTATAATCAATGAGGCTAGTGGCCCTCCCTAGATCTATCTTTCTAATATGTAGGAATGTTAAGACTAACCTGTATGATGTTCATGCATGTATTGGCACAGCCTTAAGTTCCCAAAAGGCTAGAAATATGATTCCGGATGATCACTGATTTAAACAAAGATTAATCACCTCCGAGACAACCAGCAAGGCAGTAATGAATTATTATGAACCCTGCAATCTCAGCAGGCAGGAAAATTGATAGGAACAAATGCATGGGGTTGATATTCAAGAGACTGCATATACAACATTTTATTCTCTTCTGTGACGTGATATCGGAGTCTACTGATTGGTCAGATGCCCGTCAAGTAGCTGTATCGTCATGCTCTGGAGCATGAGAATCACTGGCAGAAGATGGTCCTCTCCTTGCTGGGAGATATGACCATGCCAAGGCTGTCGTGCCAAGTGTGATTGCAGCAGCAATCGAGCCCCAAATCCATTTCCGCCTCCTTTTCCTTATCAGCCTATTACGCCTTGCTGTTTCTGCAAATTTAGAAGCCAGAAAATTAGAAGAGCAGGAATCTAGCAATACATAAAATGGGGCTCAAATTAGAGGTCGTAACTGGAACCTAAGCTAAAGCTACAAATTGTGCATGCTTACAACAGGAGATCTCAACAATTCTCTTAATTCACACTTGTTCAAAAGTTCCTCACTCAATGCATTTAGAAAGAATGCAAGAACTGATGTTTTCAAACCAACCCGAACTTGCAAATTAAATTGAACAACTCAAAACCAGTTAGGCCACTGGGTCTACATGCAAATAATGGTATAAATGCGAGCATATAACCACTAACCATATGTGCGAACTTGCCAATCAAATTGAACTACTGATAACCAGTTAGGCCACCGGGTCTGGTCAACCATTTACATGCAAACAATGGTATATCCACTAACCACCAGGTCAGGGAGCTTAAATGTTAGCAGCACTGTTTTAAGCTTTCTGGTTGACTGGATCACAAGTTGTGCAGGAAATTTCACAATTAGTTTTATAATAAATTCCTAACCCAGCTATAAGCCAATCACCGCCAAAGCTAGTGCCATCCTTGTAGGAGCACATCAAATTTCTTAACTTTACTTTTTTAGACCCAATAACTCAAATGGTTTTAGAACATCAGCATGAAGCAGCATACATTAAAAACTAGAAATGCAGCTAAGTTTTTTTTTATTCCACAAGCAACACCAGTTAAAAATAAATGAGCACTGACTAGCAAAACCTTGAAACATTTAATAAAAATCTCACCAATAACTTCTTGGTTCCGCTGAGACATTTCTTGATTCACAGTCTCGTAATAATGAAGTCGGTCCAACAATCGAGCAATTTCAAAGTTCTTTGCTTCAACCTGAGCTTCCATCTCTATCTCAGCCTCAGCTTTTGCAATGCCCCTTCCTATAGATTCTGATACAAACCGAGCAAGATAGATCTGCTGGCAAATCTCCTCTACAGGATTCACATCTGATGGCTGATCACTCTCTTGTACATCAACAGGGCAAGCAGGGAGGGAAAGCCCTACCAGAGCTAATTCTTGCCTGATCCTCTGCCACTGGCTTTGCATATTATCCAAACCCTCTTCTGCTTGCTTCCGCTTCTCTATCTCCATCAACAAACTCAATCTCATTTCACGCAATTCAGCTCCATTGTGGTGGGGAGAAGGGGAAGGCTGTAGTCCACTCTCAGAGGATAGCTCTGGCAATAGTAAGAAAACAAAAGTAAGCTTCTGCATTCTGTTATGACTCTATTACTTACAATTTGTCACACTACTATTTTTGCTAAAAGAATCCAGATATAGTCTTGGGAAATGCTAATGCTTGAATTCATCTTTTAAACAGCTGCTTATTTTTGTATCCATATGGGTCAACGAACAACGAATGAGAAACACAACATTCAGAAGCAAAATATGTGGTTTGCAATAAAAGTATGCCAGACTAGAGATGAGATGACTAACAATATAATGAATGCAATACAAAAGAAAGGACCCAGCCCAACGTATAGAAAATGTAACAAAAGTAATGACTCCCCAGCATCATAGCTGCAACAAGCTATGAGATACTTCTTAAATGTGGCAGATTCAAAGCAAGATGCCAAACTATATGATGCAAGCAGATAACAAAAAGATGAACAAGCAACTATAACTTTTCTAACAACCACGTGATCTACTAAAGTAAAACAATCAGAAAGAATAATGCAAGATACAAACACCCAAGTACCTTCCCACGCATCATAAAACTCTCCTGCTGGCAAACATGCAGCAAGCTTCATAGAGCTCTCAACTGCAGCGGTGTCCTCAGCATCAGTGTTACTAGTATAACTCATGGAGTCCTGTGGATCAAAGAAATCATCACTGTCACCATTTCTTTCCACATTCTGCTCAATCGGCTTCAGCACACCCTTTTCCATGGCCAAGTCCCTCCTTGTATTACTAGTCCCAAGTTGCACACTACTGCTCTCTATTTCACCACCATGGCTTGCATTAACACAACCCACTTCAATAGGACAATCACGGACACCATTCACAACATCCTCTTTACCAGGACACCCATTTACATCATTCACAAACTCACCTTCAACAGAACTAGGGTTGAAAAAAGTAGCTGAATGCCCATTACTCAAATCAACCACCTCATTTTCCCCATTATTCACATTCCCATTTACCTCAACTTTCTCCAATTCCTTCTTCCTAGAAGCTAAATCCTCCTCCGAAAAGCTCTTCAAAAGGCGTGGCCCGCGTCTCTTGTGATTAATAATATAAGGAGATGGATGAAATGAAGTTGGCGAATCAGGAAGCGGGGTTGATGCAGGCGTCGCATACAGTCCAGGTGATATTTGAGGACGATTACATTTCCTCTCTATCACCGATGTACTATTCCTCCTCTCCAGGTTTGAATTAGGTAATGGTCGCTTCAATTCTGGTGGAGAAGTCTTCGGCTTTGGCTTCGGAACTGGGTACTTGTTACTAGGAACTGGCATGTCGACAGATTTCGATCCTCCAGGTTCTAACAACCTATCCAAAGCTATTGCGGTAAAATGTGGCATCCTTCTACACTACCACAGCAACAGTCATCGAATGAAATTAAATTCAGCAACTAGAAATTTAGAGATTAAACAACTTATTTAACAACAAATCAATCCCAAATAAAAATCCGTAACAGATGCAGCGATTAATAAAAAATAAATTTGGTAATTAAGGGAGAATTTGTGGAAATTAAACAAAATTACCTTAGATTGATTATAAAATGACAAAAATAAACTACAAAATTCAACAAAAATCCAAGCTTTCGAAGCAATTACCTGGCTAAACTATACAATCAAACCAAGAACCCCTCCCACCCCCCACCCAAAAAAAAAAAAAAATGCTCCATTTCTAGCTTAGATGAAATTTCTAGATTACAAAAACTTAAAAATAAAATAATATTTTCCACCCAGCTTTCAAGCTAAGCTACACGATCAAAGCAAGTGAACCCTAATTTTGATATCAAATAGAAAGCCGAAACGATACCGTTTGGTAGCTGAAAAACTGCTGGCGCTAATCTTAACATCAACTCTTGCACACGGAGAGAGAGAAAAGAAAGAAGGAAACACAGCTAAAAAATTACCTCGGTAGCGAGAGAGCTGGAAGAGAGGATCGCCTGAATGTAAATAAATAAAAATCAGCTGATGATATTAACAGAGAGATGAAGGATCACGGGAAGAGTGGATGGTGAAGATCATTTGGTATAGGGTGTACAGAGAGAGGGAGAGCGCAAAACGACATGATATTGGAAGGAGAACTGTCGTGTCGAAGATTGAAATTCACGACTCTTCCCTCCCTCTCCTGTCAACAAGAAAGAAGCCGCTTGTTGTCCAAGTGTTTTGGTTATTTATTTATTTTAATTTGAATTGGCCTTTTCGGGTATAAAATATCTCTATCGGTCTCTCTAGGGCACACGTAATTGCCCACGTTTTGCGAAGGTCTTTTTTTCAACTTGGCAAAGTTCAGCTTAGTCCCCAAGCCATAGCCAATATTTCTATTTAGTTTTTTTATATAGATTTACTCAATTAGGTCCTGTGTTTGTAGGTCCTGTGTGTTTTTACCTCTTCCATCCTATGAGGAGTAAGGCCTTGCCTATTTTGAATTGGGTTGGGTGTAATAATCTAGACAGCAATTGATCACTTCTAAATTAAATAATGGCTTTGATTTTGGAATTTTTAAAGTATTTAATTTCTAAGGAATATGATAATTTTATATTTAATGATATGTGTATTAAAAAAATATTATTATTTAATTTAATAGTAAATTAAGAAGTTGAGTGATTATTAGTTAAGGATTTCAAAAAACTTCCATGATTAGTTGGATGGAAGTTGAGTTTATTTCATAAATTAACAAGTCATAAACTAAATTGAATTATCATCAACTTAATTAAACTATAATAGATTTTAAAGAAGTTTCTTGAAAAAAAAATCTTAAAAAATATTTATTTGAAAAAATCCTGGCTTCTTATGAAATTGCTTTGTCTCTTATGCATAATAGGTGATTTTGGATGGGTCCATTGTAGATATGGATGGAAGTTCTGAACTTTTAGGGATTTAATTGAGATTAAAAATAATAAGAAGGCTTAATTGAAATTTATCATATAGTAGGAGAGCTAATTTGGAGTTAACTTTTTGTTGCGTTGTTGACCTGTTAAAGATAGAATAAAAATTCAAGGTCCTTTTTTCGGGTATGGACTGCTGGCAGCAACGGTCAAATACAAATGCTTGACTTTGACAACGGGGACAATGTTTGGTGTCTGAGATAAATGTTCGACAAGCTGATCCTGACTCCTGAGTGTTTGGAGATGTCGTACCAGGGCTAGGGTTCGAGAAGATGGTGTCGTTTTGGGACTATCGGGTTGCTTAAATTTCGTCGTCTATTTAAAGATTTTAAAAAATATATTTTTATTTTTTACATTAAATTAATTTTTTTGTGTATTTAAATTAATTTCATGTATTAATATTAAAAATATTTTTAAAAAAAAAAATATTTCAATATATTTTTAAATAAAAATCATTTTCAAAAACAATTTCAACTATCTCCAAACAAGTACTAACAGTCCCGCTACACAGAAATTTTATTGTTTTGTTAAAATTAAAATAATATTTTCTAACATGTATGTTCGAGTTTGCTTAAAATATAAAAATGTGTTTAGACATGTATGTATATTTTATTTAAGAATACCTTTTTTTATTAAATAATAATTATTATTATTATATAGCGTATTGACAAATGTTCACTATGTGTTTATCTGGAATTACCTTGTTAGGTACATTGTCTTCTTATCTCTTCTCAACAATCTTTCTATTTTATATTTCTTTTTCTTTTTCTTTTTTTCTTAATATAAAACAAATTGAAAAAAATAATCAATAGAATTTTTGAAGTTATGAATAAATCGAAGAATATAAGAATTAAATATGTAGCCGGTAAGACCATGAAAGCTGATTAATTGATTTTATTAAACTGGATTAAATTACAATTAACTTTATATATTTTGGAGTTTTAATTCACAATCTGTTTCTCGTCTCTCCTAAAAATAAAAGTAAATTAATTTCAGTGAGCATGTTGATACATGTGGACCTTACATTTATTATTTCTTTTAATTTTAATTTAGCCCTTCACTGACAGATTTCACGAGATATACCTAGAAGAAGAAAAAAGACGTCACGCATTTCATGAGTTTATCTAGACATTAAAAATAATAATTTATTAAATTAAAAAAAAATCAGAATCATATAGAATCAGAAATCAAATTTGACTATTAAGTAAAGTTCACGCGTGCCATCAACGGTATGGTAAGAACCAAGCATGGGGAATAATAATAAAGTTCACCAGTCTAAATATTGATATAATAATAATAATAACCAAAGTTGTCAATTCCGTTTCGTGCTGGCTGGAACATTTTGTTCCGTTAAAAAAATCGAAACGAAATGACGTCATTTTTATCTCGGTTTTAATTTCGGACCGTTCCGAAAATTCCGGCCAGAATGTCTCGGTACCGTTCTGGCCTTAAAATCCTATTTATTTTGATTAACTTGTGAAATTTTTTTCTAATTTTGAGATTATGTTTGTTTGACTTTGTATTTATATTGTATAATTTAAAGTTAATTTATCTTGAATTTTAATTATGCTTGTTAAATTAATATTTTATTATATATATATAATTATATATGAACAGTATAACCCCGAAACAGTATACCAAAATGCTCCGAAACCAGAACGTTCTATTCCAATAGAAAAACCAGAATAACAAGGTATTAACATACTTGATAATAACACCATCCAAACAATTTTTTTAAAATATATTATTCGAATAAAAACAACTTTTAAAAAGTAAAATATAATTTGTGCGGAGGGCAATAACCTGGAAGCCTCTCGTCTAGTTGCCTTTGATTTTGGGCCGCAGCTATATCAATCATGGATCGTAACTTGACGTCAGCATGTCCGAACACCAAATAATAATAATAATAATAATAATAATAATTTTCCAGAAGCACACGTTTTGGATTAGGGTTTCATGCCTCTATCCTTTCCTTTCTGATGATTTTCCTTTGTTCGGTGTTCATAAAGATTGGCAGTTGCCACCCACCAGTCGTCTTGATTCTTGTTCTTTGTGATCAGACAAAGTTTCTATCAGCTGGAGATTACATCAAAAACACACCAACCATAGATTAGTTGACCATCACAATATGCAAATTGAAAGGGTTTGGTTTAATGTTAGTTATTAGACCTTATCGAATCCGGTGATTTTGATATCAATTAAATTTTTTGAGATTTAAAATTTGTATAAACTCATATTATATTATATTTAAATTTTATAAAATATATTAAAGAATAATATAAATCATATTCTGGGGTCTCACCTAAAAACTTAATTTTTTAGGTAAAATGGTTCCTTAACAAAATAAAATGACTATAATGAAATTCAAATTTATAACCGGTTGATCAACAACACTTTGATACATATTTATTTTTTATCGAATCCGGTGATTTTAAAAATTCAAACTATTAAACGAAGCTCCAATATATGATTTATATTGTTCTCTAATATTATATTCACAATTAATTCTAGAGATTTAAAACCTGATTTTTAAAAGATTTCAGTTCAAATGTTTTTAGATACGAATCCAGTCAACCTAAATGAGACTTGGCCAAATCAATTATATATATATATATATAAACATATTGTTTTGAGTAAAATATCACAATAATCTTACTTTAAATTAAGTTAAAACTCATGTTGTGTAACCTAATTATACTCCTACCTACCTATAAGCTAAAGAAAAAGCTTGAGTACATTCTTCATTGGACAAACTTGGGTAGGTTGTAACCCAATTTATATATAGGCTTGTTACTTTCTAGCAATTGCAAGATTTCAACTCTATTGTCGAGGACAAGAAGTTGTGAAAAATGTTATTAAATCTCTTTGTTGTTATTAAATTATCCTTTTAGTTTAAAAAGTCAATCGATTTCATATATTTCTACATTTGTTTATAACTTAGTCTTTTTGCCAATTTCTCATATCAATTCAATTCAAGTTATTTGACTATCCTTCATTTTTAGCCATAATTTTTAACATTACCTCCTAAAAGAAATATAAAAAAATACATTTTAAAAAATAAATAACAGTTAACTCCTAATATATAATGTGTCTGTTTGAGAGTGTGATTGATGTTATTTTTTAAAGTATTTTTTTGTTTAGAAATATATCAAAATGATTTTTTTTTAATTATTTTTGACATTAGCACATGAAAATAATCTAAAACACTATTTTTTTAATTTAAAATAAAATTTTAATTTTTTGATTTTATTTCAAAAACGCTTTTGAAACGCAATGCCAAACAGAAACAATGTCTGTTTGCCATTGCTTTTTTAAAAACACTATTGAAAAAGTTTTTTAAAAAATATTTTTATTTTTTGTTTTAAATTAATATTTCTAGTGTTTTAAAATTATTTGATGTACCGATATTAAAAATAATTTATAAAAAATAAAAAATAATTATTTTAATATATTTTTAAATAAAAAATAATTTAAAAAACAACATTAACAAGCCATATCAACAAACTAGAATTACCGGCACCTGAGGACTTGGCCCAGCGGAGGAAGGGACTTGTTTCCTTCCTCTGTGATAGGGGTTCGAGTTCTCTCTGTGCGTCTGTCACCCCTACGGTGTCTTACCTATCCACTGGGCTTGCAGGATGATTAGTAAACTAGGAGATTAGTTGTGGTGTGTGTAAGCTGGTCCGGACACCCCAGTTATAAAAAACAAAAACAAACTAGAATTACCGACCCCACCATATCACATAAAACACCTGGGGCTAAAATATTTACTATAAAAGATTTCAGTTTTTCTCTCTCGAAGTGATTTGGCATCTGAAACGTTAGTATCATGAAAGGGAAAGCACTGTCAAAAATTTATTCACCCAAAATCTTCAAGTGGTGGCTAGTTAATCCTTACATGTTGTCTCATCTAAGCAACACAACGGATGTATTAATCATAATTTATTTTTGTATTTAGATTCATTTAAAAAAGGCATTTGATTCAAATTAACAATTTTTAGTGTCTTTTTTTATGATTTTGAAAAGCTATAATATATATCTCTCTCTCTCTTGCGCATACACATATATATATAAGATAGTGTGAGTCCGTGCAAGTTTCAAGCCCAGAATATTTTCACTTGATGAAGTGTATTAACGAATAATATAAATTATATCTCGGTATCTCACTTAACAACTTAAATTTTTATGTGAGATAGTTTCTTAACAATATGGATATTGTTTTATAAATTACTATCAAAGAATCAATTTGATTTAAAATATATGAGAATTTAAGATATGGTTTATATTATTATTATTTAATTTAAATAAAAAAGAATTAACTTGTTACATCGATGACAGGCATACAAGTCGATGGCTGGCTACTATCAATCAACATATCCACCCGCAGGACCCAATAAGGATATGAGCATTCTACATTACAAAGATTGATCATCTATGTTCTTGTCAAATATTTTCCACCACTCTTTAAACATTCTACAACATTAATTAATTAATTAATTATTAATTAATCTGCCAATTCTTGCCCTTTATTGACAATGCATCACCATCAATTTAATTAGTAATCAACACTCCTAATCTTCAATTAATTTTAAAATGATAAAAGAAATGGTTGGAAAGCCTGAGACACAAGTAAGAAAACTAGAGAGCAAATTATAAAGTGACCCCTCTAGTTTTGAGAAATTAATTAACCACTCATTCTCATTTCAAAAACTAATTATTTTATCGTTTAATTTAATTCTACTTTACTCTAAAAAATGTCTTCTTTTCTCATCCATTTTTCAATAATATCTATTTATTTTTTCCTTTTTATATTCTTTAAAACAAAAAAAAAAGAATAAACAGGAAATTAACGTGAACTGAATAAAAAATATTAAATAATTAGTTTTTTAAAATAAAAGGACTAATTATTTTTTTATAAAAAAAACTAATGGGACTAATTTATAAATTACTTAAAACTAGAAAGGACACAATTAACAATTATACATGCAACCTCTACAAATTAAAATCATTAATTCTCATTATTAGGCACAATTTTAAAGTGTGGCTGAATTATTTTTTATATTTTGTTTTTTTTTAAATAAATTAATATTTTATTAGTTTTTTTTTTAATTTGATACTCTGATTTAAAAATATAAAAATATTTTAAGAAAATACCATGTTCTTGCTTTTTTGTAGTAAAAATGATTGGCAACATCTATTCAAATCAGGTGAATTAGCCAGCCAAACATGGCACCACATCCAACTCACCCAATTCTCCACGATCCAATTCCAATCTCCAACACAATTCCAATTAATTTGTGCAATCAAATGGATCATAAAATGAAGGGGTGCGTCCTTGCATAATTGGCATAGGCAATTTGCTACGTACAGAACTTATTTTAATACAAACAAACATTCATTAGAAGAAGAAAAATCCAGTGGAGTATGAAAAATACACTCCATAATGCATTTTTATTTTCCATTTGTAAAATACCATATACAGGAATATAGGATTGATCATACCCATGCCCCTCCTTCCTTCACATACTGTAAGTATCTGGCAAATTCTGGCCTGGCCGTAGTGTTCTTCTTTCTACCTGCACCGTCGCAGAGGCTAAACAATGGGTGGCTCTTGCTGCCCTTTCTTCTTCTGGGGTTCACCGGAGAAACATTTTGAGGGGCCAGCTCCGGTCCTAACGTGCAAAGCTTTGGTGAGCCAGAAACTTCATGAGACGGCGAGCTTCCAGATTTCTTCAACTCTCCCTCCAATAGACATTCGGTATCAGGCTCCTTGTCTAGCCTTCCATACCTGTTTGGATTTCTGTGTTTATTTAATGCTCTAAGCATGGCTTGAGGATGATGGTGGAAGTAATCTGCCCGGCAGGATTACAAGAACATAGACACACACACATGTATATAGATATATATGTATATGTATATGTATATATATGGAAAGCAGCGGCCACTTGTTACCGGCCAAGTTTTTTTTTTTTTTTTTTCAATTTTTTCTTTGTTTATTATTGCGAAGACCTCGTCCCGCGTCTCTCATTTTTGGACACGGCAAGTTTTAATGTTTTAATACTTATAAGTATTTCTCACAAATGAAGCTCTCCTTTGTCGGTCATTTATTTATACCATCATATGACGTTTTATTTTTAATTGGATTTAGAAAATCAAGTCTTTAATTTCTCTAAATTAATTACGGGTTTTACCTGGGAATATCTCCAAGAAATCCCTTTTCACAATATTTTAATTTAAAGATATAATGCGAGAATTAATTTTACTTATTTTCTCGAGACTATGCTCAAAATATTTCAAGCTCCAATACTTGACCTAAACAACGGGGATATCCATATAGTATTTTTTATTTTTTTTGCAATAATAATATAGGAAGTGTGTTGTCTTAGTCATATGTTGTTGTGGCACCATGGTGTTTCTTAGGAACAAAGGAGAGAGTGGAATGGGTCTTATGATAGATAGTTGAATTTTGATGTTGATGATGGCAGGTGACGAGTGATGTGATGATAAAACGTTAGAGCCTGTCAATGAGCAACTTCGCAAAACCTGGATTAATAAATAAATTATTTGTGTAATTTAATTTTTTTTAGTTGAAATTTGATGTTTTAATATGTTATTTATCTTTTTTTTTCCACAGTTGCTTGGATCATTGCATTTAAGAAATTTAACTCGGTTTTTGCTCTTACCTTAGCAACTAAAGGTGGTTGTATTTTTTTAATATATAAAAAAAGTGAAACCTAATTCACAATAAAATATAATGATGATTTTATTATATTAGCAGCATTGATTTTTTTATTTTAAAAATGAATATCATTATATTCACCATAATTGGATCACTGTCGGTAAGGATAGTTGCATAGTTATAAGACTTGCTTAAGATTTCGACTGCGAATATGTTGCGTCAACTTTTTTTATTTATTTTTTATTAAAATGATATATTTTTTTTAAATGTTGTTGTTTAAATAGGGATCAAAATACAAAATAAAAAAATTATATATATAATAACGAGACAATATATTTCTTCTTCTTGCAATATAGTGCAGGACAAATGGCTCGTAGCTTACTAAGTTGGCTCGTAAAGTTGGATTTTATAATTATAGATAATTATTGGTTTTGACTGTTTAAAAGTGTGTTTAAAAGCGTGGTTGAAATTATTTTTAAAAATATTTTTTTAAATATAATAAAATGAAAATCATTTTTAGCATTAGAATATGAATATAATCTAAAAACACTATTTTTTTAACTTAAAGTAAAAAATAAAAATAAAAAAAAATATTTTTTTTCAAAAACACTCTTGAAACACAACACCAAACACCTTTATATATGCAAATGCAAAGGTTTCTTCAATTTATTTTGTAAGAGAAAAGGAGAATCATGAAAGAATAAGAAGTGTTTTACTTATATATAGGCTTAAGAAATTAAATCGATTTTTTTTAATAAATAGACAGATAATTTTCTCTTTTTTATTATTAAAAAATGAAAAAAAATGTATTTTATTGAATAGTGATTGATCTACGTAGTTATGATCCATAATAAGTCGTCAATGTATAGTGTATTCTTGCACTAGGCGGGACTAAAAACTTTTTACTTTACAGCTTCATTAAACCAAATTCAGCGGGTTGAAACTGGAATCTCTTAATCATTTTTTTATTTAACTCAAGTTTTAAATTAAACTATATAAAAATTATTTCTACATGATTTAATTAACTTAAAAAGTTAGAAAAACCCGGATAAAAATATTGTTTGACTTTAAAAATATTTTCAAGATGCTATTTTTTATAAAAAAAAAATATTAAGATACAAATATATTAGATCAACCTGGATTAACTTACTAAATTCATGACCTAGATCATGAACTTTATTTAGTTTAATAACTTTGTTTCATTTGAAAAATTATATGATAAAAAATAGACACCTGAGAAATTGAGCATTAACTCAATATTAATATGTTTTTCTAAGATTAAAATAACCATATAAAAATTAATTGAAATAAATCATGAAGTAAAATTCTAAATTATCATATTCTTTTGGAATTATATTTTATTTAATAATAAGATAAAAAAACACATGCTAAAAAAACTAAGCACCACTAACCCAATACAGACATGTTTTTTCTAACTTCGTGATAACCCTATACAAAAAATAAATTGAATTAAATTATAAAGTGTATTTTTACTTTTTTTATCTAATGATATAATAAATTATTTTTATCTAATAGTATAATATAAAAAAAATAGATGATAGTAAAATTGAGCATCAATATAATGGCATAGTTTTTTTTTCTATAACTATGATAATTCTATATTAAAAAAATTAATTTTCAATAAACTCAATGTTTAGATATAAAAATTAAAAAAAAAAACATAAAAATGCACAGATTAGTAACAGAGGAACAATGATTTCTCCTCTGAATCAGTTCTTGTTAATAAAAACGTTGATTTTATGTTAAATCCTTAAAATTAAAAAGAATACAAAATATTCAATAGTTTTAATTGGCTTTATAATTTATGCCGATTAAACTTCTATTTTTATAATTATCTAAAATGTATTTTATTTGAAAAAATTGGTGGTGTTGATTTTTATTTTTATGTTATAGAGCTCTCTTAAATTTTCAACTTGTCTCGTGTTGCATAATGAAAAGTTTCGGTGACCTGGTTAATTCAAAGAAAAGATAGTTTATGCTCATTATATATTACAAATATGGCAATTTTTGGTAATGCCACACAAAGTACAAGAATAGATCACCTCTGACCTCATTTTAGGGTTCATATCATACAATGATTATTGAACGCCCTACCCATCTTAACTTTGCTTGCATCACTCTCCTAATTAGAACAGTGTCAGTACGAACAAAAACAACCAATTTTTGCTTCCAGGAATCTCTGTTTATGGAAAATGGATGACGAATGAGATCTCTGATATATTTGCCTTCAGAATGGTTACAGGAAGCAAATATTTGATAGGCCCCAATAAACTGTAATCAGCCCTGACAGGAATTCGGCTCTAGGTGCTGGAGACAACTTATTTCAAAAATACGAGACCAGTCAAGTAATTAACCAGATGCATCTGATCACCTCCATGAATTGCTTTAATGGAAATCTTCCACATGGAAAAAGAATAATGGAAAAGTCAGAAGCCAGACCTGAGATTGGTGCACTTTCCGAGTCTTCTTAATGAAATAGTCCGTTCATTGATCAAAATCAAGAAGTTCAAACAAGAACCTCTTTTCTGCTCTAATTTGTAGTTAAGTGGCAATTTCATGAAACATCTAACCAGCTACCCCCTAGAACTTTAGCCAGTCCTTTCTTCCTCATATTGCATCTCAAGCTCTCCACAACATCCCACCTATCAATGGATGCATAGAACTTTGAAACCAGCACATGAATGCCATCATTATTTGGTTCTAATTCCAAGAGATGCTTTGCAGCAAACTCACCCCTCGATACATCCAGGTTTAGACAACAAGCGTTCACTAGTGCTGCCCACACTGCAGCTGTAGGCCCTATACCATTTTTAACCATATCATGAAAAAGCCACCATGCATCTTCTATTAGGCCAGCACGGCCTAGGATATCTATGAGGCAGGAATAATGCTCCTGATTTGGATCCAAACCATATTTCTCCCTTGCAGAATAAAAAAGTTCTTGGCCTTCCTTGACTAGTCCTGAATGCCCACAAGCTGATAGAACTGCAAGAAGTGTCACAGAATTTGGCAAGACTCTACTTCCTTCCTGCCCCATCTCTTTAAACAGCTTGAGCGCTTCATCCCCATGGCCATGCCTTCCATATGCATCTATCATGCTAGTCCAAGAAACAACAGTTTTATGACAGATCCCGTCAAATATTGATCTGGATTTCAAAATTCTCCCACATTTTGCATACATATCTAATAACACGTTGCACAATTGAGTATTTGCAATCAATCCAAATCGCAGGGCCACGCAATGAATCTGCATCCCAATCCGCAAATCTGAATTATCAGAGCAAGCAGCAAGAGCGGTAGTGAGTGAAACCGCATTTGGTCTCATAGAACTCATCACTAAAAACGCCTCCTCGTATCTCCCATGCTTGACACACCCAGCAATCAAAGAATTGCGCAAAACCTCATCTTTCCTGCAACTCAAACAAGAATAAACTTTCATAGCTTCGCTAATATACCCCACATTGGAGTAAAAATCAATAAGAGCAGTACCTAAAACCACCAAATCTCGACCCATCACAATGACCAAGCCATGAACTTGCTTACCTTGTCGGAAAGCCTTAATAAAGGCACAAGCCTTTAGCACAGAACACAGTGTAAACTCAGTTATCTCCACTCTCTCCCTCCTCATTGCTCTAAAAATACCAAGCGCTTCCTTAGCAAGACCATGCCTTAAAAAACTCGAAACCAAAGCATTCCAAGTCACAACATCCCGGAATTCCATCTCTTCAAAGACCTTAACTGACTCACCCAAGCACCCATATTTTGAATACATATCCATAAGAGCAGTTTTTGTTATAGTTCCCAAATCCGTGCCTGTTTTAATCATTAAAGCATGGACTTGTCTGCCACTCTTCGTGTCAGGCAAAGCCGAGCATGCACGGAGAACCGGCGAAAAGGTGTATGCATCAAGTTCAAAAAACGCAGAATGAATGCGAGAAAAGAGATCCCATGTGGCAAGAAAGTTTCCATCGCGAGAATAGGAGGCGAGTTGAGAGTTGAGGGAGTAGAGGTCTCTGTGAGGCAATTCATCGAACAGGTTGCCGGTATGAACATAACGGTTCTGAAGGTAGAAGGTTGCAGTTGTTTTCGAATTACCGTTAATGGGTGTTCTGGCGAAGAAGTTAGGGTAACGATTGGACAGCAACGGATATTTAGGAGGCATCAAATACGAAGGGTCAGTGATTATTTCTTCATTGACAAATGAAGGGGGGAAATGGCCTTGGGAAAGTGGACGGCGCCTTCTTATGTATCTTGTTTTTTTGAAAAAGAAAGGGCAGGAAATTTCATTTTCTCTTCACAATTTATTAGGTCTTTATATAAAAAATCCAATGAATCTACTGAGATTTATTGTTTTTACATTACAATGAATTGATTATAATCAATTTAAGATTAATTTATATTATGAAGTCATAAGCTGTTTCACTTTACTGAATTAATTACCTGTATAAATAGGGATGGAGAGAATCAATTCCTAAAAAATTAGAAAAAAATTAGAAAATTCTTCGCTTTCTCATTTTATTTTTGAAATTAATCGCGGTACATGCAAGCCTTTTTCTTCCATCATAATGGAAGTATTCCGCATTGAGGTTGGAGCTCCTTCCTTCTCTCTCTAATTTTTTTGGCATACACCTACATGTATATCTTATACATCAACTTATAAGAACAATTGTTTTTTAATAATAAAAATAACATAATATATAAGAGTATTTGTGACTTTAATAAATATATAGTAAAAAAAAGTATCGACCAAAAACATTTTAGAAACAATATATGATGCAATAAAAATCTCATAATTATAATAAATTCATAATTTACTAATCTAATATTATATAAATATTGAATATATATTTATATGAATATAATAATGACACATGTAACCTATCAAACGAACATTTACATTATCTGTTAATGACAGATTCAACTGACTGTTCAGAATGATCAAATTCTCCCGGCAGGCATACTACAAGCCTCCCATCTATACTTGATTCCATGATTAGAATAGAATTAACCCCCGTCACTTGTTATGCATGGCCTGGCAGTTTTCACAAGAATATCTCCAAACGGATCAGACACTGAGCATCAAATCCTCCTTCCATTGAAGTCCCAGCTCCATGGATTGTTCTTTGATTTGAAGTTTGTTAGTCTGAAGGAAGAAGAAGAATAGAAATGCAAGGCCCTATCACTCATAATCGATTCTCAACTCACTTGTCAAATCAGAACGATTGAACAGCTAAAACAAGATAGTAAATTAAATGAACACAAAGCAAGAACTTTCAATTCAATTCTAATTCTGTGAAATCAAATGGATTGTACAGAAAGTGAAAAGATTTTCCATATTCGGCATTGCCAGATATCAGATTGTCAAAAGCAACTTTTGCTTAGAATAATACACTTCTTTGAGCTAAAAAAAAAAAGAAATTAAGCTGATCGAACAGCACTGCCTTTTCTCGCTTCAATACTGACGAATCTATGGCCAGGCATGTATATATTTGACAAATCAGAGCCATATCCCTCCTTCCTTCACATACTGCAAGTACCTAGCAAACTCAGGCCTAGCTGTAGGCTTCTTCTTTCTACGATTATTGAAGAGACTAACAGTGGATGACTCTTGCTAACCTTTCTGCCGCTAGGCTTCGCCGGAGAAATATTTTGAAGGGCCAGTTCTGGCCCTAACTTTCGTGACTTTGATGAACCAAAAACACTAGCTGGCACGCTTTTAGCCCTCTTCAACTTCCCATCCAGTAGACTTAAGTTAACAGGCTCCTCGACTAACCTTTCATAACCCCCATGGTTTCTGCATGTGCTCAACGCTCTCAACATGGCTTGATGCGAATACAAGTAATACTATGCTCTGGAAGATAACATGAACCTGGAGCGTATATATGGAAGAAATAGTGTGGTTGGTGAGCACTACGATGTGGACGAAAAGGAACGAGTCAAGATCAGTGAAATACTAAAATAAGATATGGCCATGTGTTTGTTGCTTGATTAGTGAGAATTGCTTATGAAGTTGATGCGGGTAGATGATATGGACAGTACTGGGTCCGTATGTGAAGATAATGGAGTAATGGGTCAGTAAGTAGTGAAGTGTTTATGGGTATTAATTATGTATGTTAGTTATTAATGGTTTCCTTCTGTTTTAGGCGTCATGTTGTTAGTGGGTAGTTGTTCCTGGATATCAGGACAGTATGCTAATCCATTTGTTAATTGTAAGCCTATAAAAAGGCCCCTTTGAATTCAAGAAAGTATCAAGAAGTATTATTTTCACAAACATCTCTTCCTCTTTCTTTAGCCTTCTGTCATTTCTCCTCTCGTATTAAATTGATCGTATCAATTTGGTATCAGAGCAGGTTGCTCCATGGAGACACGTGCCAAGAGCAATGCAGAGTTTCGAACTGAAGTTAATGAGTTTCGTACTGAAGTTAGCGAAACTTTGACTCGTCATGAATCAAGCATCAGTAACGTGACTACCGCCATACAATCTGTTACCACCACCATGCAAGCTGTCCTGTCTGAGCTCCAAACCTTACGTGTCAATCCTAAAGGAAAAACCCCTGAAACTGAGTTTGAACCCCCTTCCTCCGCCGAACCCTCACATCGATACCAACTCACCCAAACAACCCACCCCACCAGCAATATTCCAAATGATCGTTGTCGCACGTCCCCGCGCGGCGTCCCACGAGGGATCCTAGCTCTCGCAGTGGATTTGAGAAGGAGTCGCCACCTGGCTGTTGAGGGTCGTTAGGAACACCCGATTTGTACTGGTCTGTTCAGAGATTCGAGGGTAAGGGACTGATTGCGTAAAGGGAAGGTATTAGCACCCCTTGTACGCCTTACCTGAGGTAAGATGCATCGTCTACTTTGATGTGATTTTGCATATTTCAACAAAGTCGTATTTATTCACATGAAAAATGTTTCGATTAAAAAAGAAATCGATCACCGCTTAGAATATCATCCCCGCCAAATATTTTGGATATTAACCTCTTAGAATTTATTTATCCAAACACCGAAAAGTGAATAATAGCATACTATTCCCGCCGAATATTTTGGATAAGATTTATTTATCCAAACACCGAACAGTGAATAATAGCATATTATCCCCCCGAATATTTTGGATATTAATCCCTTAAGATTTATTTATCCGAATACCGACAGTGAATAATAAATTCCCAAAAAATAAGATTTTTATATTTTTGAAATATTAGCCAATACCCCTTTTGATTTTTACAAAGAAAACACATTTTTTATTTCATTTTATATTCCTTTCTTTTCTTTATCAAAACAAACATAAAATTGAATAAATAAAACACAACACACACACACACATTCTCTTTTCTTTCTTTTTCATTATATTTTACAAATAAAATACAACTCACACACACATTATCTTTTTTTCATTCTTTTCATTACATTTTTCAACTAATAACTAAAAATACAATAAAAATTCAAAAAAACACAAAAAACATAAAAGAAAATTACATAAAAGATCCCAAGGGCAGTTCTGAAACAGTGGCAGTAGCTGGGGGACTGGTGGCGCGTCTGCCCACGCGCCACCGCGGTGAACAGTGAACGGGGCAACAGATCTGCCTCTTCTCTTCCTCTCGCCGGAGATGAAGTTCATGGGAGGCCTGCAAAACACAAACAAACACACAAGCAGCAAACAGGAAATAAAAATCAAAATTTTCCAGATCTGCTCTTCTCGGCCCCTTTAGATCTAGGATCTGTTTCTTTTTTTGGTTTCCTCTTTTGCTCTCTTCTTCTTTTCCTCGCCGGAGATGGCCTTCCAGTGACCTGCAAACACAAACAGCAGCCAAACACAAACGCAAACACAAAAACACAAAATCAATTTCATCCTTTTTAGATCTGTTCTCGGCTCCTTCCCAAAATCACAGATCTGGTCTTCTTCTTCTCGTACTGTTCTGACTGCTAACGGTTAGGGCTTCCTTCACGTGGTGGCTGTTGGGCTTGTTAATGGCTGTTGTGGAAGAGGCTGTCATCGGTCATCTGGCGACTGGCGTCTGCTGTGGTTCGGCTGGAGGTAAGACAATGAAAGGCTGTGTTGGCTGTGAGGGTGGAGCAAAGGAAAAGAGACCGTGGGGGCTCTGTCATGGCTGAGGGCAGAGAGGAGATGAGGAGACGATGGGAATGCTGGTATTGTGGTGGCTGGACTGGAGGCTGGGAGTGAAACCGTGGCTGAGGAAAGGGGCTGAAGGCAAAGGGAACTGCCTGTGCTGGCCGTGTGAATGAGAGAAAGGGACGGGAAAATGAAGAGGGAATTGTGGGGCTGTGGGGCTGCCAACGAAGAGAAAAAAAAGAAGAAAAGAATGGGGGCTGCTGGAGTTGCAGAAGAGAAGCAGGCTGGTCGGAGGGAAAATGAAGGGGGAAAGTCGGAGAAGAGAGTGAATGGGGAGAAAGAGGCGGGGCTGCAGCTGCACCCAAAAGGGCTGACGGCTGCAGCCTCACCGGAGAGAAAGAGATGGGTTTAGGGTTTTTTTAGGGTTTTTTGAATGAATGTATTTTTTTGGTCCTTTTTCTTTGTGGCCATGAACTCTATTTATAGAGTTTTCAGAGGCAAGATTCCAAACACAGCCCTCAGCTTGCGTGCTTGTTTCAATTTGATCCTTCATTTTCAATTTGAGCGATTTGACCCTGCATTGACTGTTAAATTCTCAATTTATTCAATTTTGCCCCTGCAACAAGATATTTTTGGATTTTTTTTTGTCTTTTTTCTATTTTTTTCCTTTTCTTCCGAAACATAAAAATAAGTGGGTCAAAATTTGGGTAGCAACAATCGCCACCACCCAACCACGTTGAAACTATCATTTCCAATCTTTAAAGGCATTGATGCTATTGGCTGGCTCTTCAAAGCAGAACAATACTTTGATTTTATGAACATCACACCCCCACAGCAAGTTCATTTAGCCTCTTTCCATTTAGACGAACTTGCATTGCAGTGGTATCGCTGGTACACCAAGTACACAGGACCATCTTCATGGGATGAACTCAAACAAGCCATCCTCCATCGCTTTGGTCCGACTGACTATGATGATCCTTCTGAGGCCCTATCTCGTCTCAAACAAAATTCTACGGTGGCTAATTATCAAGAAGCTTTTGAGAGATTGTCCCATCGTGTTGACGGCCTACCACAACATTTCCTTATTGGCAATTTTATTGCAGGACTCAAGGATGAAGTCCGGCTGGAGGTCCGACTTAAACAACCACGCACCCTTTCGGATGCCATTAATGTGGCCAGATTGGTGGAAGATCGTAACCAGTTGCAACATAGACTAACACCTCCTTTCCAACACCAGAATTCATTAGCTTCTCCACGAATGTCGCCAGGTCCGACGACAGGTCTTCTGGGCCCCTTCCCCACTTCAAAGGCGTCACTCACCCCAGGAGCACCAACTTTTCCAATCCGACGAATTACGGGGCAGGAAGCACGAGCACGACGGGAAAAGGGGTTGTGTTATTACTGCGATGAAAAGTTTGTTCCAGGCCATCGCTGTGAGAAACCTCAATTCTTCATGATGGAAGAGACTGCAACCCGAGTTAAGGATCCAGTCGAGCCCCTGGAGGATACTGCACCTCCAGAGGATGCTATGTGGGGAAAATCATCGTCGTTTGGCCAAGATGTACCCTGATTTTCTCCTTGAGGACAAGGAGTCTTCAAGGGGTGGGGAATGATATGGACAGTACTGGGTCCGTATGTGAAGATAATGGAGTAATGGGTCAGTAAGTAGTGGAGTGTTTATGGGTATTAATTATGTATGTTAGTTATTAATGGTTTCCTTCTGTTTTAGGCGTCATGTTGTTAGTGGGTAGTTGTTCCTGGATATCAGGACAGTATGCTAATCCATTTGTTAATTGTAAGCCTATAAAAAGGCCCCTTTGAATTCAAGAAAGTATCAAGAAGTATTATTTTCACAAACATCTCTTCCTCTTTCTTTAGCCTTCTGTCATTTCTCCTCTCGTATTAAATTGATCGTATCAATTTGGTTTCAGAGCAGGTTGCTCCATGGAGACACGTGCCAAGAGCAATGCAGAGTTTCGAACTGAAGTTAATGAGTTTCGTACTGAAGTTAGCGAAACTTTGACTCGTCATGAATCAAGCATCAGTAACGTGACTACCGCCATACAATCTGTTACCACCACCATGCAAGCTGTCCTGTCTGAGCTCCAAACCTTACGTGTCAATCCTAAAGGAAAAACCCCTGAAACTGAGTTTGAACCCCCTTCCTCCGCCGAACCCTCACATCGATACCAACTCACCCAAACAACCTACCCCACCAGCAATATTCCAAATGATCGCCACCACCCAACCACGTTGAAACTATCATTTCCAATCTTTAAAGGCATTGATGCTATTGGCTGGCTCTTCAAAGCAGAACAATACTTTGATTTTATGAACATCACACCCCCACAGCAAGTTCATTTAGCCTCTTTCCATTTAGACGAACTTGCATTGCAGTGGTATCGCTGGTACACCAAGTACACAGGACCATCTTCATGGGATGAACTCAAACAAGCCATCCTCCATCGCTTTGGTCCGACTGACTATGATGATCCTTCTGAGGCCCTATCTCGTCTCAAACAAAATTCTACGGTGGCTAATTATCAAGAAGCTTTTGAGAGATTGTCCCATCGTGTTGACGGCCTACCACAACATTTCCTTATTGGCAATTTTATTGCAGGACTCAAGGATGAAGTCCGGCTGGAGGTCCGACTTAAACAACCACGCACCCTTTCGGATGCCATTAATGTGGTCAGATTGGTGGAAGATCGTAACCAGTTGCAACATAGACTAACACCTCCTTTCCAACACCAGAATTCATTAGCTTCTCCACGAATGTCGCCAGGTCCGACGACAGGTCTTCTGGGCCCCTTCCCCACTTCAAAGGCGTCACTCACCCCAGGAGCACCAACTTTTCCAATCCGACGAATTACGGGGCAGGAAGCACGAGCACGACGGGAAAAGGGGTTGTGTTATTACTGCGATGAAAAGTTTGTTCCAGGCCATCGCTGTGAGAAACCTCAATTCTTCATGATGGAAGAGACTGCAACCCGAGTTAAGGATCCAGTCGAGCCCCTGGAGGATACTGCACCTCCAGAGGATGCTATGTGGGGAAAATCATCGTCGTTTGGCCAAGATGTACCCTGATTTTCTCCTTGAGGACAAGGAGTCTTCAAGGGGTGGGGAATGATATGGACAGTACTGGGTCCGTATGTGAAGATAATGGAGTAATGGGTCAGTAAGTAGTGGAGTGTTTATGGGTATTAATTATGTATGTTAGTTATTAATGGTTTCCTTCTATTTTAGGCGTCATGTTGTTAGTGGGTAGTTGTTCCTGGATATCAGGACAGTATGCTAATCCATTTGTTAATTGTAAGCCTATAAAAAGTCCCCTTTGAATTCAAGAAAGTATCAAGAAGTATTATTTTCACAAACATCTCTTCCTCTTTCTTTAGCCTTCTATCATTTCTCCTCTCGTATTAAATTGATCGTATCAGTAGATCCTGTCCGTCCATAGGATGAGGTGTACATGAAATGAACAGATAGGATTTGCTAATGCATGCATGAGGTCTTTGTTTGGTAAGCTCTTCGTTCTTTTGCATGTTTTTTAATGTATGGGAGGTGTAATTGCAGGTCTGACTTTTCAAGAAACGACTACTTGGCTCTGTCTGTACATGTAGACTTCGTAAAGCGCAGGCGGTCTCTCTTTCCAGCCACCAACAGGAAGAAAATTTCAAAGTTCATAGGTGAGATGGTGACCTCGAGCATACAAAATTTCAACTATTCTTTATGAGCAATAGATTGTGTTTAGTTCCAGCATGTCAGCTGTGTGGTTCGTAGAAAGCTCGTGGATGGATTTAAAAATGGTGACTTTTTCTCTTGATCATCAAAGCAACCGGAACAGGGAGAAGAATTCTGAGTTTAAAGGGCATCAGCAAGCTGCTGAAACCATTGTGATTATATCTGCTACAGGGTTGACCTGGCTAAACGGCCGAGTCAACTCAGGAAAATTGTTACAAAAAAACATATATTTGAGGTTTTAATATTTTAAATATTTCTTTTAATATAATGCATATGAATGCAGGTTATAAAAAAAGAAATGAGAAACATAAGTATATTGTAATTCTTCATGTTAAAAAGCTAAGAGACAATTTATAGATTAAATATAATTATTTCATATTGAAAAGCTAGAAATTGTTTTTTATATATATATAGTAATTTCATGTTACCTTTAAGAGTCTGGGACATCTAGAGTTTTACCAGTTCACTTAGACTCATAAAATATATTTTTCAAGGAATGAAATTTCCTCACATCCAAAGCATGAAAAAAAATTGCGTAGAAAAGTTAAGAAACAATTTATACAAATATAAACTATATATATAGTTATTTCCTAATTTTTTTTTAAATAATTATTTTATAGACTATGAACAAATTTTACAGGTAATCATAAATTAAACAATCAAATTCCAATCCTTCTCTGCAATATTCTATAAATAATCGATTAGCTGTATCTTCCATTCGAATAAAATTAATGTCTGACAAATGAGGCTCATGCATTGGCATATGAAATTCCTATGCATAAATCCTTCGATATTACACAGTAGAATACCAAACAATTCCTCATGTTATCTGTTAAAAAGCTATCCTCTCCAAAAACAGGAGATAATTGAGGGCTCTAGGATTACTCACCACATGCAGCAATAACATACAAGGAACCATTTATTCAGCAGCTAAAGAGCTAGCAAACTTTTAAGCTACAAAGATTGCAACTACCGGACAGAAATATATGTGTGTATATATATATATATGTATATGTATATATATATATATATATATGTATATGTATATGTATATATATATATATGTATATGTATATATAGGCCTAAATAAGCAGGAACACAATAACTTAGGCCTAGACAGCATCATAAGCTGCTCACAAAACCTGCTCAAAAAGTAACAGTACAGATTGTTCATCCACTTGAGAAGTAGATAAAAACCCAGCAAGAAAAAGACACCAAGCATTGAAATGCCATTATGGAGTTGGCCAAACGAACATTACCATGTTTTAAGACCCCAATTCTCATCATTAATAAAATTCTGATTTTTTTTCTTCAAAGAATCAAATTTACAGCAAGAACACTTCAATGGGGAATTAGAGATTAAACACACCCGTAAAATCTGTCATTCATGGCTTTCTAAACTAAGGACACATATTAGTACCAAGCAATACACATAGCCCAGCAGAAACTCTTACCCCATAGAACCAACTTGCTTAATGCTACATAAAGGTGAAACTTGCCACACAACTTTATTGGCAGAACATGTAAAGAATAGATCACCCCTGGCCGCATTTTAGGGTTCACATCACACAAGAAGTTTTGAACGCCCTACCCATCTTCTTGCTTGCATCCCTCTCCTTATTTCCTATCCAAATTATCTTTGCTCTAGAATAACTAATATAATATTATATAAATATAATAATAACACATGCAACCTATCAAACTTGTGAAGATTGATAAATGAGTGCAATAGTTTCACAGAAAAGAGAAGAATTGAGCAGGGAAGAAGATAGAGTATTTTGGAGGGAAAAGGAAAATTTTAAAATATTTGTTATTGCTGTTTTTCAACTTAACACACGCAGACTACATGTCTCATATTTATACCCCAAGAGACAATTCTTACTTATGCATACTCACACGTATGCATACAATATATCATACACTAACATTCCCCCGCAATCACAGGCTGACATAAACCAAGCCTGAGATTGGTACAATGGGTATGAAACAGAGGTGAACTTAATCCCTTTGTCAAGATGTCTGCAGTCTGCTCCTGTGATGACACAAATTGCACAATGAGTTGATTGTTGGACACCCTTTCTCGAACAAAATGAACATCCACCTCAATGTGCTTAGTTCTTTGATGCTGAATTGGATTGAATGATAATGCAATGGCCGATAGGTTATCGCAGAAAAGAACAGGGGGCTGTGAGAGTTTGATTCCCAGAAATTGCAACACTTGTTGCAGCCAATCAAGCTCAGCTGAGGTAGTAGATAATGCCTGATACTCAGCCTCTAGATGACCTGGAGACAGTCTGCTGCTTCTTGGATGTCCAGGACACTAGATTGGAACCAAGAAACACAATCAATCCAGTAGTAAACCTCCTATCATTAGGATCTCCAGCCCAATCTGCATCACTAAATGCCATGAGATCTAATGAGCCTTTGGTGTAATGAATGCCAGACTGCACAGTGCCCTTAAGGTATCGAAGGATCCTTTTTACAGCAACAAAATGAACCTGCATAGGGTGTTGCATAAACTAACACACTTGATGGACAAAAAATGCAATATCAGGTCTTGTAAAGGTAAGGTACTGTAAATCTCCTACAATGCTTCGATATAAGGAGGGATCATCAAAAGGCATGCCATCATCCTTCAACAATCTCTGGTAAGGGAGACAGGGAGTAGCACAGGCTTTGGAAGCAAGCATATATATCTTAATAAGTAGATCCTGTATATATTTGGACTGAGACAAAAACAATCCAGTAGATGAATGTGAAACCTGAACCCCTAAGAAAAAATGAAGCTCCCCCAAGTCCTTAATCTCAAATTCAGAAGCTAGAGACGTAATAACAACCTTTATAGCAATTAGGTCACTACCTGTGATGATAATATCATCCACATAAACTAGCAAGATGATGATGCCAGCCTCAAGATTTTTGACAAACAGTGAAGAATTAGGATATGTGGAAGTGAATCCCAGAAAAGGCAAGAAAGATGTAAACCTGTCGTTCCAAGCACCGGGAGCCTGCTTGAGACCATAGAGAGACTTGTGTAATTTGCAGACTAGATGAGGATTATTGGAATCAGAAAAGCCAGGGGGCTGAGCCATGAACACCTCTTCCTGAAGAGTACCATGCAAAAATGTATTTGTAACATCCAGTTGCCTTAATGGCCATTCAAATTGAGCAGCAATGGCTAGCACAAGCCTAACAGTGGTTGGCTTAACCACAGGGCTGAAGGTTTACCTATAATCTAAGCCAGGCTCTTGACTGAAGCCTTGAGCAACCAAACGAGCCTTGTGTCTAGCAACAGACCCATCAGCATGCCGCTTGATCTTAAATATCCACTTACAGCCCACTAGGTTTTTATGAGCAGGAAGGGACACCAAACTCCAAGTGCCCTGTGATTGAAGAGCAGACAGTTCCTCTTTCATGGCATCCAACCACACAGGATGAGAAATAGCTGATTTATAGGTGGCAGGTTCAATGGCTGACAGATTAGTGGTAGGAGAAGATGTAGTTAAGAAACAAACCTTCTTCTTAACAATTCCACTCTTGCTACGAGTCTTCATGGAATGTACATTCATATCTGGAACGTGAAGAACAACAGAAATGGCCTCTGGCCGAAAAGTGTCATAAGATGATTGATCAAGCAATGGGGCATTCTCAAAACTGGGCACAAGATCCACAGGAGGAGGTGCAGATGACATAGACACAGGAGTAACAGACTTTTCTGATGAAATAGGAGAAGGGGACTTTTCTGATGAACTAGAAGAAGAGAGAGGTTCAGGCTGAACAAGTGGTGGAGGGGATAACACAATAACATTATTAATGTTGACAATAGGGGAAGACACATTAAGAGAGGAATGAGAGGAGTAATTATGAAGCTTAGAGCCTGTTGCGAGCTGAATAAAGGGAAAGACATGCTCATTGAATATAACATGCCGAGAAATATATGTACAATTTGCAATAACATCAAAACACACATACCCTTTATATTGAGAGGCATATCCTAAGAAAATACATATTGTAGTCTTAGGTTGTAGCTTGTTGGCAATATAGGGATGCAATAAAGAAAAGCAAGCACAACCAAAAATTCGCAAATGAGAGACATCAGAGGCAGATTTAAAAAGAAGCTCATAAGGGGATTGATTATGCATGACTATTGAAGGCATTCTATTAATTAAGTACACGGTTGTGTGTAGTGCAAAAGTCCAAAAAGAAGATGGCAGTTTAGCATGTTGCAGAAGAGTGATGGTGGTTTCAATAAGGTGACGATGCTTATGTTCAGCAAGGCCATTCTGTTCAGGTGTGTAAGGGCAGGATTTTTGGTGAACAATGCCTTTAGCATGGAAAAACACCTTAAGTTTTTGACTAGTATATTCCCCCACCCCCATCACTTTGAAGGATTTTAATATTACAAGAGAGTTGAGCTGCAACATAGTGATAGTAGGCAATGAAAACAGAATATACATCACTCTTATTAACAAGTGGAAACAACCAACAATATCTTGAATATTCATAAATAAAAGTGACAGTATTTATAGCCATCAATAGACACACATAGAGAAGGACCCCATAGGTCACTATGTATAATTTGAAATGGAATTACAAACTTTGTATGACTGGATTGAAATGGAAGTTTAGAAAACTTTCCTTGAAGACAACTATGACACATAGAGGTATTTGAATCACTTAAACATGCAACATTTTCTTTTTGTAACATCAATATAGCAACCTTATTCGTAGGATGACCTAATCTGCTGTGCCAAGTGGAGGAGAAGACTAACTGACCAAGAAAGGATTGTGGTTAAAAGTGAGAGATGCTGAATTAGAAGGAGGAACAAATGGTAGAGGGTAAAGTCCATTACTACACTGTCCTGTGTAAATGATCCTCCCCGTGGCCTTGTCCTGAATCCAGAAAGAAAATGCATCAAAGATTAATCGATAGTTATTATCCAAACACAAGCGATGCACTGATAGTAGGTTTTGAGTAAGTTGAGGAACATATAAAACCGAATTCAATTTAATAGAGGCAGAGCTTGTAGGAATGATAGAGGTCCCAACATGGGATACCAATAAACCTTCACCATTGGCAGTTTGAACTTTATCATTAGCAGGATAGGGAGCAATCAAGGACAAGTTGGACAACTCAGCAGACATGTGATTTGTAGCTCCAGAATCTGCAAGCCACACTGATGATGAAGGCTATGATGATGGCAGGACAGTATTCATAGCATGGATGCTCTGCTGATGAGAAGACTGAGCCTGAGGAGATACATAATGAACTGGACCACTGAATTGTGGCCCTTCAGAGTATATAGCTTGACTTCTACTGAATTGTGGCCCTTCAGAGTATAAAGCTTGACTTGGCTGGTGTTGTGACTGCTGAGCCTGAGATGAGGAATAAGGAGCTGAAACACTAAACTGAGGCATCCCAGACTGCATACCTTGAAGGTTATGATGGTGTGAAGACTGAGACTGAGGTGATGAGTATTGAGCTGATCCCATAGAGTTTGGTCCATTATTATTATAGTAGCAAAACCATGATGTATGATTCGTTCTTCCACAAATGTGACACTGAATTCGATCATCACGTTTGAACCCACATGTAATAACTGTGTGACCTTCAAGGTTACACAATTGGCACACAGATACATTTTTATTGAAATAAGGAGAGGAAGTTGGGCTAGGAACACCTGAATTCATTGATGGTGAATCATTTGGTTTAACAGGATACTGAGGTTTGGAATAATTCCTCAAACCTGGTTGAAATCTCCCCCGTCCCCTATTCCTGCTAAATGACCTATATCCTCTAAATTACTATATGTGGGGGGTCTGGGAGGTTATTGAATATATGGACTAGAATCAACAAATTTTGGAACCGTAGTGTGCATGGCAGTAAGAAATGAGGACGAGTCAGTACTAACAGTTTCCACAATCTTTTCCTCAGCTAGTAATTGGGACCTAAATTCCTTCAAAGTAATTACATTCTCCCTGCCTCGCACTACACATCTGAAGGTATTGTATTCAGTAGGTAAGCCATTCAAAGCTAAGATCACTATGTCTTCATCAACAAAATACACACCAACAGCACTTAAGTAATCCCTAGTCTCTTTGATTTTCAGAAGATATTGGCTTATTGAATCAGTGCCTTTCCTTATATTCTGTAAATCAGATTTCAATTGAAATATGCTAGTCTTAGATACCGATGAGAATTGTTCTTTCAACCTAGTCCATAAATCCCGAGAACTAGAACTTCCAATTGCACATGACATAGCAATTGAAGACAAAGTAGCAGTAATCAATTGCATAATTGCTCTATCATGCATCTTCCATACCAGAATATCATCACACTCAATAGGAGAAGATGAATGAGAAAAATTCATACCACATTCTTCTACTGAACCAGAGGAGGCAGAGGAGGGACAGAGATGAGACCCATCCACGAAGCCAAAGATTCCATAACTTTCCAGTAGCAACTGCATTTGAAAATAACAGTTTAAGTAATTTATGTCATCAAGCTTTACATTCACGGAGGTTGAAACCGTAGAAATTAAGGCTGTAATTGGAGATTGAAGAATTTGGAGTTGTGCTGCTGTGACCATTTTTCTTTGGTTGAGTAATTCACAGAACCTTCGTATGGGGTATTCAGCAGCTCAGGTATTCCTTATAGTTTCAATGTGAATCGTGACTCTCTTTCTCTCTCTCATTTTTTTCTTTCTTTTTTTCAGCTTTAATTATTATTATTTTTTTCAATCTCATCTTTCACTTGTAGTTGGGAGTATAGTCTTTTTTTTTTGGAAAGAGAATGATTTTTTATATATTCTTTTGATACACGGGTATAAAAATAAAAAATAAAGGGCCTTATTTTAATTTATTTTTGCCAATGTCATTTTGCTTAATTTTGTCTTTGAATTTTATTAGATTTCCTGTTTAGTCACTTGGTTTGAAAATCGAACAATTTGGTCCAAAACTTATTCTGCTTGCATTTGAATTTTTAAGTTTAAAAGAAAGAAAGAAAAAAAGGCGAATAAGAGATGAAGTTGACAAATGACAAATAGATAAACTTCTTGCTCTTAATGAGTTTTATCTGATGAGAAAAATTCTCTTTATGTCGTTTCTCCTTTATCTTGCCAAAAAAAGTTGTTCATAGCAAGGGATTTTTTTGAATTTGATTTTTTTTTTCATTTTTCAATCTATTAAATATTAATGTAAAACCAGTTATGGATTTATTAAGTCTCTAGGGTGTTTTTTAAACTGAAAAAAAATGAAATAGTTTTTTAGCCCTTAAAGTTAGCCACCCAACCACATTGACTAAATTGACCTCTCTAAATCTTGGGCACAAGATTCCTGGTCGTTCCAAGGCTCTAATCACAAAATTGAAGTACAATCTTCATTATTATTTCTTTTTAATTGAGAGTAAAAACGATCTCTTCTCGGAAGATGTAAAAAAAAGTCGGAGCCTTGGAAAGACCACTAAAAGAGGGCAGCAACGAAGATCAACCTTTGAAACAACCAAAATAAGAAAGGGTAGCAGAAAAGCAAACCTGCAGCCAAAGCAGTCGACATTACTATTTCCAAAGTCAAAGACAACACCTCAAAGAATTAATGCAAAGGGAGCCAAATTCAACACGCAAGATCTCCCTGCAGCTCCCTTCTGCACCAAACTGAAGCTACGGTCAACACCCCCCTGCAGCTCTTGCCGAGCAAGAAAACTCACAAAGGCTGCCAACACTCCTTTCTAAGCAAAACCATTCAGAAGACAAAGTGCAGCCCCCAAAGATAAAAAAAGGTTCCACAAAAATCCAGCCTCGAGCCTCCCCAAGCCTGACCCAAGGCCTCCCCAGGCCAGACGAAAGCAGGATTCAAAAATCAAAAAGCAGAAGCGTGATGTCAGCTTATAAAACTTACTGATGTTATGGCAGATGACAAGTTTTAGTTTATCTGTAAGATGTTTGGAACGGTATTAATTGTTGTTTTTATTTTTATTTTGATAACTACTCTCTAGGTGCTTTCTTTTTCGTAGGGTAAAGTGCTGCGTTGTGCTTGTTTTCAAGAATTGCATCTGATTTAATGTATTGCAGCCGACATTACTATTTCCAAAGTCAAAGACAACACCTCAAAGAATTAATGCAAAGGGAGCCAAATTCAACACGCAAGATCTCCCTGCAGCTCCCTTCTGCACCAAACTGAAGCTACGGTCAACACCCCCCTGCAGCTCCTGCCGAGCAAGAAAACTCACAAAGGCTGCCAACACTCCTTTCTAAGCAAAACCATTCAGAAGACAAAGTGCAACCCCCAAAGATAAAAAAAGGTTCCACAAAAATCCAGCCTCGAGCCTCCCCAAGCCTGACCCAAGGCCGCCCCAGGCCTGACGAAAGCAGGATTCAAAAATCCAAAAAGCACAAGCGTGATGTCAGCTTATAAAACTTACTGATGTTATGGCAGATGACAAGTTTTAGTTTATCTGTAAGATGTTTGGAACGGTATTAATTGTTGTTTTTATTTTTATTTTGATAACTACTCTCTAGGTGCTTTCTTTTTCGTAGGGTAAAGTCGTGCGTTGTGCTTGTTTTCAAGAATTGCATCTGATTTAATGTATTGCAGCCGACATTACTATTTCCAAAGTCAAAGACAACACCTCAAAGAATTAATGCAAAGGGAGCCAAATTCAACACGCAAGATCTCCCTGCAGCTCCCTTCTGCACCAAACTGAAGCTACGGTCAACACCCCCCTGCAGCTCCTGCCGAGCAAGAAAACTCACAAAGGCTGCCAACACTCCTTTCTAAGCAAAACCATTCAGAAGACAAAGTGCAGCCCCCAAAGATAAAAAAAGGTTCCACAAAAATCCAGCCTCGAGCCTCCCCAAGCCTGACCCAAGGCCGCCCCAGGCCTGACGAAAGCAGGATTCAAAAATCCAAAAAGCAGAAGCGTGATGTCAGCTTATAAAACTTACTGATGTTATGGCAGATGACAAGTTTTAGTTTATCTGTAAGATGTTTGGAACGGTATTAATTGTTGTTTTTATTTTTATTTTGATAACTACTCTCTAGGTGCTTTCTTTTTCGTAAGGTAAAGTGCTGCGTTGTGCTTGTTTTCAAGAATTGCATCTGATTTAATGTATTGCAGCCGACATTACTATTTCCAAAGTCAAAGACAACACCTCAAAGAATTAATGCAAAGGGAGCCAAATTCAACACGCAAGATCTCCCTGCAGCTCCCTTCTGCACCAAACTGAAGCTACGGTCAACACCCCCCTGCAGCTCCTGCCGAGCAAGAAAACTCACAAAGGCTGCCAACACTCCTTTCTAAGCAAAACCATTCAGAAGACAAAGTGCAGCCCCCAAAGATAAAAAAAGGTTCCACAAAAATCCAGCCTCGAGCCTCCCCAAGCCTGACCCAAGGCCGCCCCAGGCCTGACGAAAGCAGGATTCAAAAATCCAAAAAGCAAAAGCGTGATGTCAGCTTATAAAACTTACTGATGTTATGGCAGATGACAAGTTTTAGTTTATCTGTAAGATGTTTGGAACGGTATTAATTGTTGTTTTTATTTTTATTTTGATAACTAATCTCTAGGTGCTTTCTTTTTCGTAGGGTAAAGTGCTGCGTTGTGCTTGTTTTCAAGAATTGCATCTGATTTAATGTATTGCAGCCGACATTACTATTTCCAAAGTCAAAGACAACACCTCAAAGAATTAATGCAAAGGGAGCCAAATTCAACACGCAAGATCTCCCTGCAGCTCCCTTCTGCACCAAACTGAAGCTACGGTCAACACCCCCCTGCAGCTCCTGCCGAGCAAGAAAACTCACAAAGGCTGCCAACACTCCTTTCTAAGCAAAACCATTCAGAAGACAAAGTGCAGCCCCCAAAGATAAAAAAAAGGTTCCACAAAAATCCAGCCTCGAGCCTCCCCAAGCCTGACCCAAGGCCGCCCCAGGCCTGACGAAAGCAGGATTCAAAAATCCAAAAAGCAAAAGCGTGATGTCAGCTTATAAAACTTACTGATGTTATGGCAGATGACAAGTTTTAGTTTATCTGTAAGATGTTTGGAACTGTATTAATTGTTGTTTTTATTTTTATTTTGATAACTACTCTCTAGGTGCTTTCTTTTTCGTAGGGTAAAGTGCTGCGTTGTGCTTGTTTTCAAGAATTGCATCTGATTTAATGTATTGCAGCCGACATTACTATTTCCAAAGTCAAAGACAACACCTCAAAGAATTAATGCAAAGGGAGCCAAATTCAACACGCAAGATCTCCCTGCAGCTCCCTTCTGCACCAAACTGAAGCTACGGTCAACACCCCCCTGCAGCTCCTGCCGAGCAAGAAAACTCACAAAGGCTGCCAACACTCCTTTCTAAGCAAAACCATTCAGAAGACAAAGTGCAGCCCCCAAAGATAAAAAAAGGTTCCACA
The DNA here is from genome assembly GCA_025169955.1 of Salix arbutifolia. Lineage (NCBI taxonomy): Eukaryota > Viridiplantae > Streptophyta > Magnoliopsida > Malpighiales > Salicaceae > Salix > Salix arbutifolia. Next base: position 1,548,580 of record CM045908.1, read on the forward strand.
AAAATCCAGCCTCGAGCCTCCCCAAGCCTGACCCAAGGCCGCCCCAGGCCTGACGAAAGCAGGATTCAAAAATCCAAAAAGCAGAAGCGTGATGTCAGCTTATAAAACTTACTGATGTTATGGCAGATGACAAGTTTTAGTTTATTTGTAAGATGTTTGGAACGGTATTAATTGTTGTTTTTATTTTTATTTTGATAACTACTCTCTAGGTGCTTTCTTTTTCGTAGGGTAAAGTGGTGCGTTGTGCTTGTTTTCAAGAATTGCATCTGATTTAATGTATTGCAGCCGACATTACTATTTCCAAAGTCAAAGACAACACCTCAAAGAATTAATGCAGAGGGAGCCAAATTCAACACGCAAGATCTCCCTGCAGCTCCCTTCTGCACCAAACTGAAGCTACGGTCAACACCCCCCTGCAGCTCCTGCCGAGCAAGAAAACTCACAAAGGCTGCCAACACTCCTTTCTAAGCAAAACCATTCAGAAGACAAAGTGCAGCCCCCAAAGATAAAAAAAAAGGTTCCACAAAAATCCAGCCTCGAGCCTCCCCAAGCCTGACCCAAGGCCGCCCCAGGCCTGACGAAAGCAGGATTCAAAAATCCAAAAAGCAAAAGCGTGATGTCAGCTTATAAAACTTACTGATGTTATGGCAGATGACAAGTTTTAGTTTATCTGTAAGATGTTTGGAACGGTATTAATTGTTGTTTTTATTTTTATTTTGATAACTACTCTCTAGGTGCTTTCTTTTTCGTAGGGTAAAGTGCTGCGTTGTGCTTGTTTTCAAGAATTGCATCTGATTTAATGTATTGCAGCCGACATTACTTTTTCCAAAGTCAAAGACAACACCTCAAAGAATTAATGCAGAGGGAGCCAAATTCAACACGCAAGATCTCCCTGCAGCTCCCTTCTGCACCAAACTGAAGCTACGGTCAACACCCCCTGCAGCTCCTGCCGAGCAAGAAAACTCACAAAGGCTGCCAACACTCCTTTCTAAGCAAAACCATTCAGAAGACAAAGTGCAGCCCCCAAAGATAAAAAAGGTTCCACAAAAATCCAGCCTCGAGCCTCCCCAAGCCTGACCCAAGGCCGCCCCAGGCCTGACGAAAGCAGGATTCAAAAATCCAAAAAAGCAGAAGCGTGATGTCAGCTTATAAAACTTACTGATGTTATGGCAGATGACAAGTTTTAGTTTATCTATAAGATGTTTGGAACGGTATTAATTGTTGTTTTTATTTTTATTTTGATAACTAATCTCTAGGTGCTTTCTTTTTCGTAGGGTAAAGTGCTGCGTTGTGCTTGTTTTCAAGAATTGCATCTGATTTAATATTTTACGTGGTTGAGAGCATAGTTGTAAAATCCGTTCCGGGTACCGTTCCGGTTTTTTGTTTGGAACGGAACGTTCCGGTTTCGGTGCATTCCGGCGTTCCGTTCCGGTTTTGTACTGTTTATATTTATTTAATTATATATATGAAAAAAATAAAATACTAATTTAACAAGTATAATTTAAATTCAAGATAAATGAAATTTAAATTATACAATACAAACATAATCTCAAAATTAGAAACATCTTTAAAATTCCAAAATATTATGAAAATAAAATGTTCTAAAATTAAAGAAAAATACATCAAACATCTTCCCTATTTTTTAAGCTAACTATTATTATAAGAATTAATAATAATAATAATAATAATAATAATAATAGTATAATTAACATACAACCCGAGACCCACACCCTGTTTAAGAAAAAACCCTACTTTTCTTCTCCCTCTCTTGTTGCTTTGCCCCCTCCAGCCGCACGCCTGCCATCTTCATCTGCAAAATTGACTTTGAACTGCCCATGATCTTCCTCGGCAAAATCTTGCAGAGAGAAAGATGGGGTCCAACTTTTCATGCCTGTCTTCTTGCAAGGAGAAGGGGCACCTAGTCCTGTCCATGAGCCAAGATGACTAGCCAACTGCTGGAACCCATTGCTTGCCCTCCATCACCACTTCACCATGTCCCCAACTTTCCTCACAACCTCGCTGCCCTTTCCTATCAGAAACTGAAACAAACCCACCAACCGGTTAACATTTCTCAGCAAAAAAAACCAGTCCAATTTCTCTCTACTAGACAACAAGCCGTTAAATACAAGCAAGTATGCTTCAGTTCTTGATTCTTGTAAATGCCCAAAATTGGGAAAACATGTTCATGCTCACACAATCAAAACTGGGTTTGATGCTGATGGATTTGTAGACACCAAGTTGCTTCAAATGTATGCAAGGTGTGGTTTGTTAAAAGATGCAGACTTTTTGTTTTGAGTTTTGGCTGACACCGGAACGGAACTCCCGGTACAAAACCGGGGCGTTCCGGCCGGAATTCGGCCGGAATGGCCGGATCGGTCCGGAATTCTACCCGGGACAAAAACGTCGCCGTTTTGTCCCGGATTTTTCAGTGGAACGGGCCGTTCCGGCCGTTCCGGCCGGAACGGAACGGGATTTATAACTCTGGTTGAGAGGGTTTGACCTCTGACATATACTGTGAAAATTGTACTCGTGGTGCTGAACAATAGCAGTGAGCCTGAAAACTGGCTTCTGTATTACAAAACACGAGAAAGAAAGGAGACAAAAAAGTGGTTGGTTGAGAAAAATATAAAAGGCGAATGAGGCTTAAAAGCCGTTGGATTTTGAGCTATGCATAAGTACCAGGGCATAATCGTTTCTTCACTGTTTCTTCACCCTTGTCCGATTAATAATAATATCATTTGGTACTTGAACTCGTTGCAATTTCCAATTGTGGTCCGTGTTTTTTTTTTGTCTTTCATTTATCCCTGTAATCTTTCTTTCTGTTTTTCATTGAGTCAGTGTAAATTAAAGCCCATGAAATGGAGGTCAAATATGTATACAAATAAAAAGCTTGTTTTACTGTAAACAAATAGAAAAATTAGAAATCAAACGAGATACTTCGCCTGGCCCTGCGTTGGGCTTTTTTATATACCAAATTAATTCATTGTTGTGTGTATTTTCGTTGGTTAGCTAAATAATTAATCGATAAAATTGTAATCGATAAAATCCATTAAAAATGAGTTATTTGCCTTTTGCATTAAAGTGATTGAATGTTGCGTATGTTTTATCTGGTTGGTGAATTATTTCACCAGCAAATCATAAAATTGCAATTGATTAAATGCAGCACAACCCATTTTAGTTGGTATTAGGCTTAAATTTGATGGGTAATAGCCTTTTCTCACGGGCATGATTGAACTGGCTTGTTGAAGGTGGTAATAGCCTGCATTTTTGGACACAATGATCCTCACTCGACTAGCCCCATTTCAATGGGTATTAGCCTTAGATTTCTGACCTGGTTGGTCTTGTCATATCCAAGCCCATTTTAGTTGATATTATGCTTAAATTTTATGGGTAATAGACTTTTCCCCCGAGCATGATTGAACTCGCTTGTTTGAGGTGGTATTAGCCTTGCATTTTGGGACATATTGATCCTTACTCGACTAGCCCCATTTCAATGGGTATTAGCCTTAGATTTCTGACCAGGTTGGTCTTGTCATTTCCAAGCCCTTTTTAGTTGGTATTAGGCTTAAATTTGATGGGTAATAGCCTTTTTCCTCGGGCATGATTGAACTGGCTTATTGAAGGTGGTAATAGCCTTGCATTTTTGGACACAATGATCCTGACTCGACTAGCCCCATTTCAATGGGTATTAGGCTTAGATTTCTGACCTGGTTGGTCTTGTCATATCCAAGCCCATTTTAGTTGGTATTATGCTTAAATTTTATGGGTAATAGACTTTTCCCCCGAGCATGATTGAACTCGCTTGTTTGAGGTGGTATTAGCCTTGCATTTTGGGACATATTGATCCTTACTCGACTAGCCCCATTTCAATGGGTATTAGCCTTAGATTTCTGACCAGGTTGGTCTTGTCATTTCCAAGCCCTTTTTAGTTGGTATTAGGCTTAAATTTGATGGGTAATAGCTTTTTTCCTCGGGCATGATTGAACTGGCTTGTTGAAGGGGGTAATAGCCTTGCATTTTTGGACACAATGATCCTGACTCGACTAGCCCCATTTCAATGGGTATTAGCCTTAGATTTCTGACCAGGTTGGTCTTGTCATTTCCAAGCCCTTTTTAGTTGGTATTAGGCTTAAATTTGATGGGTAATAGCCTTTTTCCTCGGGCATGATTGAACTGGCTTGTTGAAGGTGGTAATAGCCTGCATTTTTGGACACAATGATCCTCACTCGACTAGCCCCATTTCAATGGGTATTAGCCTTAGATTTCTGACCTGGTTGGTCTTGTCATATCCAAGCCCATTTTAGTTGATATTATGCTTAAATTTTATGGGTAATAGACTTTTCCCCCGAGCATGATTGAACTCGCTTGTTTGAGGTGGTATTAGCCTTGCATTTTGGGACATATTGATCCTTACTCGACTAGCCCCATTTCAATGGGTATTAGCCTTAGATTTCTGACCAGGTTGGTCTTGTCATTTCCAAGCCCTTTTTAGTTGGTATTAGGCTTAAATTTGATGGGTAATAGCCTTTTTCCTCGGGCATGATTGAACTGGCTTATTGAAGGTGGTAATAGCCTTGCATTTTTGGACACAATGATCCTGACTCGACTAGCCCCATTTCAATGGGTATTAGGCTTAGATTTCTGACCTGGTTGGTCTTGTCATATCCAAGCCCATTTTAGTTGGTATTATGCTTAAATTTTATGGGTAATAGACTTTTCCCCCGAGCATGATTGAACTCGCTTGTTTGAGGTGGTATTAGCCTTGCATTTTGGGACATATTGATCCTTACTCGACTAGCCCCATTTCAATGGGTATTAGCCTTAGATTTCTGACCAGGTTGGTCTTGTCATTTCCAAGCCCTTTTTAGTTGGTATTAGGCTTCGTATTGGGTAAAATGCAAGGCTCTATCATGCATCTTCCATACCAGAATATCATCACACTCAATAGGAGAAGATGAATGAGAAAAATTCATACCACATTCTTCTACTGAACCAGAGGAGGCAGAAGAGGGACAAAGATGAGACCCATCCACGAAGCCAAAGATTCCATAACTTTCTAGTAGCAACTGCATTTGAAAATGTCAGTTTAAGTAATTTGTGTCATCAAGCTTTACATTCACGGAGGTTGAAACCGTAGAAATTAGGGCTGTAATTGGAGATTGAAGAATTTGGAGTTGTGCTGCTGTAACCATTTTTCTTTGGTGGAGTAATTCACAGAACCTTCGTATGGGGTATTCAGCAGCTCAGAGTTTAGATGTTTATACGAGAAAACACAAAAATCTGAAAAATGAATTTTGTGTAAATTAGAGAAGAAGAAAAACTAATTTGGAAGCAAAAGATTTGGATCAATTTCTTTGCGTGAGCAATTAGAGCTCTAATACCATGTGAAGATTGATAAATGAGTGCAATAGTTTCACAAAGAAGAGAAGAATTGAGCAGGGAAGAAGACAGGGTATTTTGGAGGGAAAAGGAAAATTTTAAAATATTTGTTATTGTTGTTTTTCAGTTTAACACACGCAGACTGCATGTCTCATATTTATACCCCAAGAGACAATTCTTACGTATGCATACTCACATGTATGCATACAATATATCATACACTAACAAAACTAACATTTCCATTATCTGTTAATGACAGGTTCAACTGACTGTTCAGAATGATCAAATTCTCCCTACAGGCATACTGTTAGTTATTAAACTTATTTATCAAGATTAAGTGTATTGAAGTTAGTACAATGCATTACTATCCACATTAGAAATACTATAAATCTAGAAATACAATGAATCTAGAAATACTATGAATCTAGTAGTACTATGAATCTAGAGTAAGTATTGAAGAGTCACAATATTAATTAAGTACTTTGAATATTGTAAAAGACATTTTATAATGTCTATATATATTGTATGAATTTCATAATGAAAAGAAGTGAGAGTACCATTTCTTAATGTATTGTATTCTACCAAAATCTGAGTGTGCACCCTAAACCCTCCAATCCTCTCCTCTATTACTGTTGTATTTCCAACAAATTTGGTATCAAAGCTTGAGAGTAGACATGGCCTCCAACAACAACAATTCCCAATTTCATATTCCCCGCCTTACCAAACAAAACTATGATTTGTGGTGTATCCAATACAAAGCACTACTTAGATTACAAGAGTTATGGGAGTTAGTTGAAGACGGTTACACTGAACCGAGAGAAGATGCAGTGATGAGCAATGCAGAAAGACAAGCGATGAGAGAATCAAGGAAAAAAGATAATAAGGCGTTATTCACGATCTTTCAAGGGCTTGATGAAGCAACCCTTGAGATGGTGGCACCAGCAAAGACGTCAAAAGAGGCATGGGAAATGCTTAGCAAAACTTACAGTGGAGTTGAAAAAACAAAAAGAGTTCGGTTACAATCTTTGAGAGGAGATTTTGAGAAGATGAACAAAGAAAGTAATGAGACAATTTTAGATTACTTCACAAAAGTAATCTCTTTGGTTCACCAGATGAGAAGGAATGGTGAAAATATTGATGATGTTCATGTGATGGAGAAAATTTTGAGATCGTTGGATTCAAAGTTTGATCATGTGGTTGTAGCAATTGAAGAATCAAAGGATTTAGGAGATCTGACAAAAGAAGATTTAATGGGATCACTGCAAGCCCATGAGCAGAAAATTGACAGAAGAAGAGAAGGAAGATCTCTTGAACATGCTTTGCAGACACAATTAACTGTGAAGAATGCTAGTGAATCTGGTAGAGGAGCATTCCAGAGAGGAAGGTTCCTACATAGAAGAGGAAGAGGAGGAAGATCATATAGAAATCAAGAGTTTCATGGAGCACGAAATCAAAACTTCAATGTTAGAGGTCGAGGCAGAACCAGAGGAAGAAGTCATGGAGGATATTCAAATTGGAGAAATAATAATGCAAGCGTGCAGTGTTATAATTGCAAGGAGTATGGTCATTTTGCTTCAAATTGCTCACAATACAAATTTGAAGATAAAAATGTCAACTTTGCTGAGAAGGTGAGTGATTCAGAAGAACCTGCATTATTATTGGCATGTGGAAAATTTGATGGCAACAACTCCAGCACCTGGTATCTAGACACAGGAGCATCAAATCATATGTGTGGCATGAAGGAAGCTTTTGTCGATATTGATGAAAGTTATAAAGGTAAAATTACCTTTGGAGATCTTTCTCAAAGACCAGTTGAAGGAAGAGGCAGAATCCTTATAAAACTCAAGAATGGTGAGCAGAAGTTCATAACAGAAGTGTTTTATGTTCCAGACATGAAGAACAACATTTTAAATTTGGGGCAGTTTCTGGAGAAAGGGTTTGAAGTGCAGATGAAGGATAAGAATTTGAAGATCTTTGACGAGTCTGGAGCTATGATTGCTTCAGTTAAGATGACCAGAAACAAGATGTTTCCTCTAGACCTTAATATATATCTGTCAAATTGTTTCAAGGCAGAAATCTCCAGCATGACGAATCTGTGGCATTTGCGATATGGACATCTAAACTGCAAATCACTAATGCTGATGGAGAAAAACAAGATGGTTATGGGAATACCAAAGCTAGAGCACACAAACAACTTGTGTGAAGTATGTGTCATGGGAAAGCAACACAGAAAGTCTTTTCCAAAGAAGAGTTCTAAAGCATCTCAGCCTCTGGAATTGGTGTAATCAGATGTGTGTGGGTCAATTACGCCTATATCAATAGGAGGAAACAGGTATTTCCTTACATTCACTGATGATTTTAGTGGAAAAACATGGGTATATGTTATAAAAGAAAAGAAAGAAGTGCTGAGTAAGTTTAAGGAGTTTAAAAACTTAGTAGAAAAACAAAGTGAATGCAAATTAAAGAGCCTAAGAACTGATAGGGGAGGAGAGTGTGTTTCTCATGCTTTCGATGATTATTGTAAGGAAAATGGTATAGCTCATCAGCTTACAATGCCACAGACTCCACAGCAGAATGGGGTATCGGAGAGAAAAAATAGGACTGTTATAAACATGGTTAGATGTATGCTAAAAGAAAAAAATTGTCCAAAAAAGTTTTGGGGAGATGCAGTTGTATGTGCTGTGTACTTGTTGAATAGATTTACAACAAAGAGACTTCATATGCTTACACCAGAAGAAGCCTGGAGCATGAAGAAACCTAGAGTCGATCATCTGAGAATTTTTGGCAGTATTGCTTATGCCAAAATTCAAGAAGAAAAGAGAACTAAGCTTGAAGATAAAAGTCAGAAATGCATACTACTGGGATATGGAAAAAATTCGTATGGTTACAAATTGTTCAATCCAGTGACAAAAAAGGTGATCATGTTAAGAGATGTGAGGTTTGATGAAGAGCAAGAATGGAACTGGAGCTCTAAGATTCAGCTGCAAAAATTGATTGTAGATGAAGAGCAGATTCAGAAAGATGAAGGAGAAATCATGATAGCTCCATCTCCATCAACTAGCAGCCCAGCTAGTTCTCCAAGTTCAACAAGAAAAACAAAGAGCATACAGGAGATTTATGATGTAACAGAAAGAATGGATCTTGATGATGTAAACATGCTTTGCCTATTTTCAGAAAATGATCCTATTACATTTGAAGAAGCATATCAGGAAGATAAGTGGAAGAAAGCAATGAAGGAGGAGATCAATTCTATTCGGAAAAATGATAGATGGGAATTGACTACACTTCCTGAAGGACACAATTCAATAGGAGTAAAATGGATCTTCAAGACAAAGAAGAATGTAGAAGGAGAAATTGAAAAGCATAAAGCCAGATTAGTAGCAAAGGGGTACAAGCAACGATATGGAGTGGATTATGAAGATGTTTTTGCCCCAGTAGCTCGAATGGAAACAATAAGATTGATGATCTCACTAACAGCTCATAAAAGATGGAAGATATTTCAGATGGATGTAAAGTTAGCATTCTTGAATGGCAATCTTGAAGAGGAAGTATATGTCAAGCAACCAGTTGGTTTTGTAGTGAAAAGAGAAGAAGGAAAAGTGTGCAGATTGAAGAAAGCTCTTTACGGGCTTAAACAAGCACCATGAGCATGGAACTCAAGAATTGATGGCTATCTTTCTCAGAAGGGGTTTACAAAATGCCCGTATGAACATGCATTATATGTGAAGAAAAACTTGCATGGTAGAATAATGTTTGTTTGTTTATACGTGGATGATATTTTGTTCACAGGGGATGATTATACAATGATTCAAGATTTCAAGCAATCCATGGTAAATGAATTTGAGATGACAGACTTAGGTCTTCTAGCATATTTTCTGGGATTAGAAGTGAAGCAATGCAGTAATGGAATTTTCATTTCTCAAGCCAAGTATGCAACAGAAGTGTTAAAAAAATTTGCTATGGAAGATTATGATCCAGCAGACAATCCAGTTGAGTATGGAACAAGGTTAACTAAAGAAGGAGAAGGAGATTTAGTTAATCCTACATACTACAAAAGTATTGTGGGGTGTTTGCGGTATCTAACTTGTACCATACCAGACATTCTGTTTGGAGTTGGTTTGGTTAACAGATATATGGAGAGACCAAGGAGTTCACATTTGAAGGCAGCAAAGAGGATCCTTCGGTTTATTAAAGGAACATTAAACAATGGATTATGTTATTCATCATCACAAAATTTTGAAATCACAGGTTATAGTGACAGTGATTGGGCAGGAAGCTTGGAAGACAGGAAAAGCACAACTGGATTCATATTTTTCATGGGAGAAACAACATTCACATGGACATCCAAGAAACAATCTATTGTTGCATTATCCACATGTGAAGCAGAATACATTGCTGCTGCATCATGTGTGTGTCATGCAATATGGCTAAGGAATTGATGGAAGATCTACAACAGAAACAGAGTGAAGCCACAAGAATTTTCGTTGATAACAAGTCTGCTATAGCTCTTGCAAAGAATCCAGTGCATCATGAACGTTCAAAGCATATTGATACTCGATTTCATTTTATTAGAGAGCACATAAAAGAAGGCGATGTGGAGTTAGTTCATGTCAACACTCATGAACAGATTGCTGATATTTTTACAAAGCCATTGAAGACTGAAGTTTTTTGTTATCTGCATAAGAAGCTTGGAATCGTGAAGATTGATGAAACAAGTTTAAGAGGGGTGAATGTTAGTTATTAAACTTATTTATCAAGATTAAGTGTATTAAAGTTAGTACAATGCATTACTATCCACATTAGAAATACTATGAATCTAGAAATACAATGAATCTAGAAATACTATGAATCTAGTAGTACTATGAATCTAGAGTAAGTATTGAAGAGTCACAATATTAATTAAGTACTTTGAATATTATAAAAGACATTTTATAATGTCTATATATATTGTATGAATTTCATAATGAAAAGAAGTGAGAGTACCATTTCTTAATGTATTGTATTCTATCAAAATCTGAGTGTGCACCCTAAACCCTCCAATCCTCTCATTTGTTACTGCTGTATTTCCAACACATACTACAAGCCTCCCATCTATTCTTGATTCCATGATTAGAAAAGAATTAACCCCCCTCACTTGTTATGCATGGCTTGGCAGTTTTCACAAGAATATCTCCAAACGGATCAGACACTGAGCATCAAATCCTCCTTCCATTGAAGTCCCAGCTCCATAGATTGTTCTTTGATTTGAAGTTCGTTAGTCTGAAGGAAGAAGAATAGAAATGCAAGGCCTTATCACTGTAACATAAGTCATGTAGCATGATGTAGTTGATCATAGTTTGTAGCTATATACTCGTAATCGATTCTCAACTCACTTGTCAAATCAGAACGATTGAACAGCTAAAACAAGATAGTAAATTAAATGAACACAAAGCTAGTGCTTTCAATTCAATTCTAATTCTGTGAAATCAAATGAATCGTACAAAAAGTGAAGATTTTTCATATGTGGCACTGCCAGATATCAGATTGTCAAAAGCAAATTTTGCTTAGAATAATACACTTCTATGAGCTAAAAAAAGAAATTAAGCTGATCGAACAGCACTGCCTTTCCTCGCTTCAATACTGATGAATCCATGGCCAGGCATGTATATATCTGACAAATCAGAGCCATATCCCTCCTTCCTTCACATACTGCAAGTACCTAGCAAACTCAGGCCTTGCTGTAGGTTTCTTCTTTCTACGATTATTGAAGAGACTAAACAGTGGATGACTCTTGCTAACCTTTCTGCCGCTAGGCTTCGCCGGAGAAATATTTTGAAGGGCCAGTTCTGGTCCCAACTTTCGTGACTTTGATGAACCAAAAACACTAGCTGGCACGCTTTTAGCCCTCTGCAACTTCCCATCCAGTAGACTTAAGTTAACAGGCTCCTCGACTAACCTTTCATAACCCCCATGGTTTCTGCATATGCTCACCGCTCTCAACATGGCTTGATTCGAATACAAGTAATAATATGCTCAGTGCCCTGGAAGATAACATGAACCTGGAGCGTATTTATGGAAGAGATAGTGTGGTTGGTGAGCACCACGATGTGGACGAAAAGGAACGAGTCAAGATCAGTGAACTTCTAAAATAAGATATGGCCATGTGTTTGTTGCTTGATTAGTGAGAATTGCTTATGAAGTTGATGCGGGTAGATCCTGTCCGTCCATAGGATGAGGTTGTAGATGAAATGAACAGACAGGATTTGCTGATGCATGCATGAGAGACTGTGATTAGCATTTTTGTAAACTAGTTGGTCTTTGTTTGGTAAGCTCTTTGTTCTTTTGCATGTTTTTTTAATGCATGGGAGGTGTAAATGCAGGTTTGACTTTTCAAGAAACGGCTACTTGGCTCTGTCTGTGTAGACTTCGTAAAGTGGCGGCAGTCTCTCTTTCCAGCCACCAACAGGAAGAAAATTTCAAAGTTCATAGGTGAGATGGTGACCTCGAGCATACAAAATTTCAACTATTCTGTATGAGCATACAAAAATTTCAACTATTCTGTATGAGCATACAAAAATTTCAACTATTCTATATGATCAATAGATTGTGTGGACGTGATTTTGGAAATGATATTAATTGCATTTTTTTTCTTTTTACAGTGCAGTTGAGATTGTTTTTCGTTCAGAAATACATGAAAATGATATTTTTTTTATTTAAAAAAAATTATTTTTGATATCATCACATGAAAATGATCTAAAATTTTTATTTTTTTTTAAAATATTTTTGAAATACAGTGTCAAACATAAAGTATTTAGTTCCAACATGGTAGGTGTGTGGTGTATGGTTCGTAGAAAGCTCGTGGATGGATTTAAAAATGGTGACTTTTTCTCTTGATCATCAAAGCAACCGGAACAGGGAGAAGAATTCTGAGTTTAAAGGACATCAGCAAGCTGCTGAAACCATTGTTATTATATCTGCTACAGGGTTGACCTGGCTAAAAGGCCGAGTCAACCCAGGAAAATTGTTATAAAAAAACATATATTTGAGGTTTTATATTTCAAATATTTATTTTAAAATAATGTATATGAATGCAGGTTATAAAAAAAAAAAGAAATGAGAAGCAAAAGTATATTATAATTATTCATGTTAAAAAGGTAAGATACAATTTATAGATTAAATATATTTATTTCATATTGAAAAGTTAGAAAACAATTTATATATATATATATAATGCCATAATGGGGTTGGCCAAAGGAACATTACCATGTTTTAAGACCCCAATTCTCATCATTAATAAAATTCTGAATTTGTTTTTATCAAATAATTAAAATTTACATCAAGAACACTTCAATGGGGATTTAGAGATTAAAATACATACCCTAGATAAGCTGCCAAAGATTTTAAAGCCAACAAGAACCCAAAGTTCTGCAGTAGAATGCCATCCATTCTTCTCCAATTACCAGCCATGCCTATCCAATGCTTTCCTGGATAATTTAGCCTTTCGAAGCAGCCCACGCACCTTCCCATATTTAGCTTCTCTACCGTAAATATTTCTTTTTCCATTTTCACGCAAAACTTTATCTTTCATGTGTATAAGCAAGGTAGTCAAAATCGAGATTTTGACACGAATCGGAAAGGGCTCCGAAAAATCGGATCGTAAAATCGTAAGATCGTACCCGAATTTGTCCGTACAAAAATTGTAAAATCATAGCTAAAATCGTGTGAGAAGAAAAATCGTAAAATCGTATGTAAAATATTTCTGAATACAAAATAGCATAATTATGGACATAAAAGTATAAAACTTAATTAGTTTAGGTTCATACATGATGTAAAATAACTTCAAAACACATTACAAAACAATTATGTCCATAGAATTTCATTAGGTAAAAACAAACATATTTAAAATAAATATTTTAATGATATCCTATATAAATTAAAATCAGTCTCATGTCCCGATGTCCGTTATTTTCCTCGTTATTTTTAATACATTTATCAAAAGTATTATTATTGAAAGGATTATCAGTACTAAATTACTAATACTGGTATCAACAGTCAACATCAATATTACTAGTACTAGCTCCAACTCCAACAAATTATTTTGACATCAGGATATGAAAATGATGTAAAACATTAAATTTTTTTAATTTAAAGTAAAAAATAAAAAAATTAAGTATAAATTTTAAAGTTAATATTATTGATTTTCAAGAGTGATTCCATGATATATATATATATATAATTTTTATTTTTTATAAAATCAACACAACAATTTTATTTTTTTATAATATATATATTTTTTATAATTTTTATAATATATATTTTTTATAATTTTTTAATATATATATATATTTATAATTTTTATAATATATATTTTTTATAATTTTTTAATATATATATATATTTATAATTTTTATAATATATATTTTTTATAATTTTTTAATATATATATATATATATATATATAATTTGTCCAGCAAAATGCAGGACAAATAAGGAGAGGAATTGCGAAAACAATCAAACATTGCATTTGTCAGATGTCCCACATCGGACAAATACAATGTTTTCGCAATTCCTCTCCTTTTAAATACCTTGCTCCAGACTCTCCCCTATCCAGTTTTAGTCTCCGCTCTCCATTTAATTTTTTCCTTCTTTAATTGTCCCACATCGAATGAGAAATAAGAAGGTAAATTATTTTGTGTATAAATATAAGAGGTGATTAAGTAAATCAGTGTAAGATTTGATTTTAAAATAATAAAAAACCTGGATCGTAAAATCGGACCGGATCCGATTTTACGAGTCAACCCGATTTTGACCGGGTTTGACTGATTTCGATTTTTCTTTCCGGTCCAACCAGGTTTACTGAGCCAACTCGCAAACTCGTAAGAGTTTGCGAGTTGGCTCGCGAGTTTAACTACCTTGTGTATAAGGAACCATCTCATCTAAAAATTTAACCTGATAGATATGATCCTAAAACATTTATTGTTCCTTTACATGGTAACAGAGCTTTATTGACCCAGCGGTCACGAGTTCGAATCTCGCCACCTCCATTTTATTTGATAAAAATCAAGTACGAGGTAATGTAGATTTGTGTAAGTTTCAGGTCTAAAAGGCTTTCACTTGAATGGAGTATTAAAAAATAATATAAATCATATTCTAGAGTCTCACCTAACCACTTAAACTTTTAAATAAAATGATTTCTTAACATTGCAACTCAAGAATAAACTTTCATAGCTTCGCTAATATGCCCCACATTAGAGTAAAAATCAATAAGAGCAGTACCTAAAACCACCAAATCCCGACCCACACAATGACCAAGCCATGAACTTGTTTACCTTGTCGAAAAGCCTGAAGCGCACACAACACAGTGTGAACTCTGTTTTCTCCACTCTCTCCCTCCTCGTTGCTCTGAAAACACCTATCGATTCCTTTTATTTATATACATTACTATTTTATTTTTTGAGTAATAAATAATAACTGTAAAATTAATATTTACATCGACATCTAGAACAAATAAATAAAATATAAATCTTATCTAAGAAATAAGCTGAGTATAAATACAACGCCATGATATAAAAATAGTTTATGAAGATACAATAATTAACTAAGAGCACAGCCAAGCATCTAGTCAGGATGGCCGAGTGGTCTAAGGCGCCAGACTCAAGTTCTGGTCTTCGAGAGAGGGCGTGGGTTCAAATCCCACTTCTGACAAATTTTCATTGTTTTTTTTTTTCATATTAAGTATGCATTACCTTAATAATAATAATAATAATAAATAAAATAAAATGAGGTATATCATATGAAAAATGATTTGATTTGATTGATTAGAGACTGCTAAAAACTGACGAGACTTAGTTTATTTATTTTTTTAAAATACATTCACAACTATATCATTTTAATTGTACAAGTTTTGCCATTTCCCTGATTATCTTTTTATGTGGTGTTGAGGTTTGACCTTTGCTTAAAAGCAGTTTCACTTATCAAGAATGATGGTGGGAGAAAGCAGAATTGATGCTGGTGTTATGATGCATGCGTTCTTACCAACCCATTCATCAATCATTGCGTGGAAGCAACCTTCATCACCACTTCACCTTAGCTCATCACTGAAATGGTTTTTCTCAAGATCCACAGTTGCCTTGCATGCCACTATCATCATTTTTTCCATTGAACATAACATGCTTCCTCTCTTTTTAGGCATCGACGTCAGATTTTATGTTTCTTTTTCTCGACTTTTATCCAATAATTAAGGTGGTTGCAGGGAAATGAAATTCATTTAGAGTGATCGAGATGAATATCCTGAAGCCTTTACATTTTAATCAGAGAAGATTTCAAGAGATTAAAACTAGTTGGGTTCCAAACAATTCCCTGGTCTAGCAAGAAAACAATCATAATAATATGATAATAGTAATAAACTATCTCATCTAAAAACTTATATCATTAGATAAAACCCCTGAACATGATTTATATTATTCTTTAACACATGCCCTCAAGTGAAAATCTTTTAAGCTTTAAACTTGCACAAATCCATCCTACACCGTGCTTGATTTTTACCAAATAGAATGAGAGTGATGAGATTCGAACTCGTAACTGTTAGGTCAATAAAGCCATGATACCGTGTTAATGAAACATCTCAACTAAAAGCTTAAACTGTTAGGTGAGATCCCAGAATATAATTTATATTATTATTATTTAACAGATAAACTCCCTACTACTAATGTTTTCAACTGTGGACAAGTTTCTATTAAAAAGGGCCAAGCCTTCAAGGCTGTCTCCTTCAATTTGATTGCATCGAAACTTAATTGGATAGCAGATTGAAGCAGATATTGGCCACTTTGCATTGAATAATATTTGTTTCTACCTATTTCCCTTTGAGCATAAATTACATTCTCAAACTGCAATACATAATGAAGTATCTGATGGACTTAACGATATTTACCTAAAAGACGAATGTATTTACAGAATGCGTTGTCAATTGTGAATAAGTAATTGGCACAGACATGTCAAGCTCAGGCTACCGCTCTTCTGAGTTGAACTTGTTCCAAGCCTCCTGAAAATAAGCCAACAATAAAATGATAAGAATACAGATATTAGCAAGAATCTCCATGGTCAAAGACTTGCTGCCTCTGCCTGATGGCATAACAAAACTATGGTTTGGACGGAATGCACACTGTATCTTTGACTTGTGAAAAATAGAAAAGCTATTGGCAAGTTTTTAATCACTGCAGACTGCTGGACCCTGATGACCATTTGGTGAGAAGGTTGAATGCAGCCTCAACAGATGGGGATGAGTGAAGCAGAGTAACTCTAACCTAATGAGTAAGAGTGTAGGCATGGAAATCCTACATAGGAGTTCACACAGCTAGAGATCTTTCTGTGGAGGCTTTGTCATTGGTGTACCAAAGGCTATTTTCCAACAACAAAAATACAAGACGTCTTAAAAATGATTTTGTGAACTTGTCAAGCATATTTGCTAGCTTCAACAATTACTGAAGTTGCTGGAAGAAACTTGCAAAACAGTACCTTCAGAAGATCAAAGACCTTCTCACATATGTACTTCTGCTGAATACTCGCACCCCGTTGTTGTAATTTGTCCGGATGAACACAAAGCGTGGCTTTCCTGTAAGCTTTCTTTACAGCTGCTGAAGTTATTACGTCAGTCAATGGAATTGGATGCCAGCCGCTGTCAGACCCAAGGATCTGCCACAAAGAAATAGTTCAAGTAACAATGTACAGGCCAGATTGAATGAAAACTGAAGAAAGGAGGCCACAAATCTAAACATCTAGAAAACCTAAAAAAGGAAATGAGGTGAACTAGCTGGTGGAGAGTATTAAACAAGAGAAACTCTACCCAGACACCTTAACAACACAAAAGAGATACACCTTCCGATATTGATTTGGCTGTATAAAATATTTATTCAAATTCTATCTTCATATATTATCCAAAAATGGGTATAGCAGCAGAAACTTCAATTGATTACATTTTAGAAGCATTAAAGGAAACCAGAAGACTTCTTCATTACTAAAAAAATGCAAGGAGAATACAACATACGTATTGCAAAGTTGACAGCAATGCACGCAAGTTTCCTTCTTTCCCGCTGGACCACCTCTTGACATCAGCATCCAGAGTTTCTGCTAATCTCTGCAAGAAAAATTAGATTGGAATTTTACATGTGAGATATGCAGAGCAAGTTAAAAAGTTCAGAAATCTCTTCGTGAAGAATTCTTACATTTCTCTCTGCTTGTTCTCTCTGAGCAAGAAGATCCCGCATATTTTTCTCAGCTAGAGCTTTTGCCTGCCATAAAGCCAAAACATTACAGATGAACTCCTTCGATGTAAACAACTGATTGCTATTTACTCTGTAGGAAGAAAATCATACCGCACGTTCAGCTGTTCGCCTATGCCTCTCTAACCTTGCTTTACACCTTTGAGGTGACTCACCTTCTACCCCTTCAGATCTCTCCATATAGTAGGAACCTTTTTATACAGGGAAATACATGGTTCAGAAGCAATAAAGGATAACAGCAAATATGTGCAAAGTTGTGTAAGAAGTTTTGTATTAAATTCCAGTTTGCACAGCGTACATACCATTATATACTGAGGATAAAGAACTAGGTCCCATTCCATCATTCCTGGAAGAAACAGAGAATTTATCTGAGACAGATCTTTCTACCCGTTCTCTTGCCTCCAAACCAGTCCTTTCAGACATTACTTTTCCAAAAGCACGCTCTCGTGCCTCTGCAGCACGTTCCCTGAGCCTGGCCTCTAAAGATCTGTTATCAGTTAACGACTTCTCCCTAGCCTCTGCACAGGCCTTCTCTAGCCTTTCACGGGCCTCAGTTATTGCTCTTTCCACAGCAGCCCGTTCTGCCCTGTCACGAGCTTCAAAATGTACCCTTTCTAGAGCTGCTCTGTCAACAGCCATTCTGTCCTTTTCTCTTTCTTTTTCCCTCTCCCTCTCCTCTTCTAGCTTTCTAAGACGTTCCATTTCCAGCTCCTTTTCTCTTTTCATCCTCTCAGCTTCCTTTTCTTCTGATGAAAGGGTCTTATTGAGATTATTCACTTTTCTTTCACTTGTATTAAGCTGCTGAGTTGATCCCGGTGTACTTCCTTTTGCTTCTAAATTAGCTTGCTGAACAGCTTCTATTTTCCTTCCTGTCTCGGCTGATTTTTTCACTGCACCAGTTGACATGAAATTGTCCTTTCTGTCTTCATGATTCATAGCAACTGCTTGGGGGGTATTCTTTCTTCTGTTGCTCCTATCCTGAGCAAATTCCTTCCCTTGATTTGCAATATCAGATTCTACTTGGGAGGCTTTCTTAGTTCTCTCTATGCTCTTTTGTCCAGTGGCATTTCCAGCTTCCCCTGCTTTCCTCATCCTTTCATCACCATAAACTGACACAACATCATCTTCCAGTACAGATTGATTATTTTCATGTTCTAAGTTGCCTTGAGCCACACCAGACACTTTCGTTTTTCCATCAACCTGCACACTCACTGTTTCAACTGCTTCTTCCTTGTCACTGAATTTCAGCCCTGGAGGTACCTTGCCAATTTCTTCATGGGCAATCTCCCCACTCACTTCTTGTTTTCCATTCTTCCTCTCATGTTTGCCAGCTAATCTAGTTGAACCAAGGTTTCTATTGACAGCCGTCTTACAGGCCTGCTTCACTACCCTGTAGTTCTGACCCATCTCATTTAGTATTCTTGGTTTATCAATCTCAGTGCCATCCTTCAGCTTCACCTCGGTATTTTCCAAGTTGCAGGTCTCTTGGGATGCATCCCCCATTTCTTCTGACTTGCATGTTCCTACTTCACTTACTTCTCCCTCTGGAGTCTCTCTTAACTTGCCACTTTCATCTTGCTCATTTGTCTCTTCTAGTCGCTTTTCAGTTGCCTCCTGCTCTAGAGTCTCTCCAATCCTTTCATTTTCAAGAACCTCTTTACATTTCTTCTCATTTCCTTCTTTTTCATTAGCCTCTCTCTGTTTTTTCTTATTTTCATGCTCAAGAACTTCATTTAATATTTTCTCATTCTCTTCGCTTTGACGAGCTTCTCTAAGCCTCCCCTCATTCTCTTGTATTCTCCTCTCATTCTCTTTCTTCTCAAGAACTTTGTTTTGTCTCTTCTCATTTTCTCCTCTCTCACAAATCCCTCTTTGTCTCCTCTCATTCTCCTCCCTATCAGCAACCTCTCTTAGTCTCCTCTCATACTCTTCCTTCTCGTGAATCTCTTTTAGTTTCCTCTCATTCTCCTCCTTCACCAAAGCCTCTTTCAATCTCCTCTCATTTTCTTCCCACTCAAGAGCTGCTCTTAATCTCTTCTCCTCTTCTTGTTTCTCATAAGCATCTCTCTGCTTCTTCTCAGTTTCTTCCCTCACACGAGCCTCCTTTATCCTCTTCTCCTTTTCTTTCTGCTCCAATGCCTTCTTTTGTCTTCTCTCATTTTCCAATTGTTCAAGAGCTGTTTTGATCTTCTTTTCATTTTCTTCCTTCTCAAAAATGCTCCTTTGTCTCCTTTCACCACCTTCCTTTTTACAAACGAATAGTTTCTCATTCTCCACACTTCTAACAGCCTCTTTCGGCCAAGGCTCTTTCTCCTTGTCATCTGCAGTCTGCTTAGCTTCGTGTTTACTTTGTGCTCGTGGAACCTCTCCCATGAGCTCATGTTTTCGTGACCCATCAGCTCTAGTTTGTCTTTTATCAGTTTCCAAAGACTGCTGCTTATCCATTCTTAGTTTCTCCTCATCCTCCACTCTAAGAACCTCTTGAGCTACTTGAACCTTCTTCTCAAGCCCTTTCTCTCTGTGTGCCACTTTAGCAGCTTCTGATCTCCCATTGCTCCCCCCTAGGTCACGAGCTGGTTTTGATACTTTGGTGTTGTTGGCATATTCCTCCTGTTCATGATCTGCTGTAATTGCTTGTACTTTCTTGCCATTTTCTAACTTCAGCCGTGATGATTCCATGGATATTTGCGTCCTTTTCTCTTTCTGCCCTTTTTCATGGATATTTGTGTTTTGCAGAAAACAATTATCATTATTTGCCAAGTCAACGACTTTTCTGGGTACATTTGTTCTCACCAGTTCAAAAAATTGAGTAGCTTCTTTCCATTCACCAGCTTCATCAATTTTATCAGATCCTTGAGATGACAAGGATTCCCTTCCATGCTTCTCATCAGACTTTTGTGCTGTGTTTAGATGCCTTTTCCCTAAAGAATCTGGAATTGTAACCTTTTGCCTGTCATCCATTCCATTCTCTTCACTTTCACAAGTGCCTTGCTCCCCTTCATATTTTGTACTATCAGACATATCAACAAACCTAACCGCCCTACCTTCTCTATCCCTTCTATCATTCTTTGAACCCGATTTTGTAAGGTTTTGAAAACTACCCCTCTTCCTATCCATCAATTCTTTTGCACTTTTCAGTTTGACTTGAGCTTTCTCCATAGCTTCTTTTATAGCAGCAGCAGAGGCAGCAGCAGAGGAACTTGCATCTACCTCAACATCAAAGTAAGGTGGAGAACTATCACCAGCACTCCCTGAGGAAGCAGCACTTTGACACTCTGGGGTTGATTTACAAGAATCTCTCTTTTCGACATCTAATTCAGGAGGTGGTCTAGAAGGTGGTGGCAATTGAGAGGGGTGAGTTTTAAGGCTGACATCAGAAATAGTTACAAACATCTCATTAGGAAGAGAGCCATTTCGTACATATTCTTTATGAGGTCTAACTTCATTTCCAAAAACTAGATCATCAGCACTACCATTAGCCGGATATGACATGGTCTTCCTAAGCTTCTTTCCCCCCAACATGTCCCCAGTGAAATCAATATTGAGATGGCCATCATCACTCACCTGCAGAGGTGGGTGCTCATCATCTAACTTTGGCAAAGACATGGTTTTATCAACCATAAAAGCATATCCAGGAACATCTAGTGGCTGAGTCACATATGTAATCCCATTTGGCTCGTTGCTGCTTTGAGTAGCTTTATGATATGATATGTTAAATTCCATGCTCCCGTCAATGGACTCATGAGAGTCACCATTCGACAAGCATTGGTTCTTTGTAGAATTATCTGAGTCTTCTGATAGATATTCAGGGTCTTCTGGTGTCCTATGAATAAGTAAACAGAAAAACCGCAATCTACTATCAGATTTATCTTGCTGGGGGATACCAATTAAGATGCCATCACTTTTTACACAATGGAAACAAACATACAAAACCCACAAAACAATTCAAGAAATCAAATAAAATAAACAGTCAACAACCACATCAGCCTGCAACCAAAGCATCAAGATTTTCATGACTACCTAATCATTTTCAAAATAAACACAACTCCTGATTTTTCGAGGGCACAACCTCCTTGAAGAAGCTTCTAGCTATGCTTGCATACACTAAAATCCTTAAAACTATTCTTGCCTACACTAAAAGTAATACTCAATTCCCTGGAAAAAGAAACCTCGTATTTTTCAGAAATAAAACAAATTTCTCCTCAGAACATCGGATAATCCAGCCTTGAAATTCACAAAGCACCAACATATGCGTGATGACATCACGATCTATGATCCCTGAAGCTAAAATCTCAAAATCAAACCTCACATAGTTTACCTCATGCAAACTTCCCATATACTGCAATCTCCAATATTACACTTTAAATCGACACACACACACACACTATATATATATATATATATATAGCCTACATATTCAACTTAGCTTTGAAAAAGCTGAAAAATACTAAAAAACAGAATTTACACTAGAAATAAGACACCTAAAAAAAATATAAATAAAACAGCAATGACTACACACATTATTTTTACATTTTAGCTGAAAACAAAAACCCAAGAAAAACTTTAAAAAAATCAACTTTAAGAGCACAAATAACCATACCAAGCTTCATCAGAGGAATAGGCACGGCCTTCAGATTCCTTGATCGTCAACTCCTCGAAGGAAACAGCAAAGTCAGAGCCATTAAACCCACCAAAAACCTCATTATAATCAAACCCAGAACAGCTTCTAACATCAAAGAAAACATCCTCATCTACTTCATTATCTACCAATGGGAGATCGAGCACTGGAATCGAAGAGGAAGCTCCACGGGGTGCGTGAAACCCACCGAATATCTCGCTGTAGTCTTCCACTCGGGGGGACAGGGTTGGGGCTACTCCAAAACGCGGAGGGCCACCAAATACGTCGTTGTAGACAGTTTTGCTGGGGTTGGTGAAGAGTTTCTTAGAGAGCATGTTTGGGTGCTGAGAATGCGGGATGTTTTCCATTAAAGTGAGGGGATGAGAGAGATTGTTTCAGGGTTTTTGAAGAGTGTTTATGGGGTTTTCTTTTTATTGTTTTTCTTTTTGTTCTGCTACAATCTCTCGCTCCTCTCTCTGCATACTGTCAGAGCAGCAAAGTTGACAGAAGAAAGTGAAATCAAAACGAAAAATAACATCGAAAGCTATCTGTGAAATGACAGAATTGGACACCAAACATTATTCTGTAATAAAGTTCTCATTTCCAAAGGAAGCCTACGATATTATTAGTATCTTCTAGGGTTTTATCATCGTGCCCAATTTAAGGCGTGAGTTGTGATTCATTCCATCATCTACCTCATGATAAAACCCTAAATTAATGTTATTTTAGGTTTCTAAAACTAAAACAAATTTAAATTAATTCAAATAATGACAAAATGATCTGGAGAATACACAAGTTAATCAATTTAAAAGTAAAAATAAAAAAAATATATCCCTTCTAAATTAAATTTTTTTAATAAGCATTTAATTATGTTTTTTTCGCTTTTCAAAAGATTTCGATAGCTAGCTAAGTCTAAATTAGAAGAGTAATTCTCTAACGGTCACAAAAGTGCCCGTAGGTTGTAGCGATAGGCCATTTTTGGAAGAAAGGATCGAGATGGAGTAGCCGGTAGCCGGTAAGAACGCGGGAAACGTGAGGGGAAAAAAAGAAAAGGAAAAAAACAGAGAGAGGAAGAGGAGTGGGTATAGATTCATGAGGCTCTTGGGTTTTGGAGGTGTCATAGGAATTTTATCAATTACCATCTTGGTGTTGCTATTGCAACTGTACTTTGTTTGAAAAATCATTTGAAAACATGTTTTTTTTTTAAAATAATTTTTTTTTATGTTTTTGAATTGTTTTGATATTATGATGTCAAAAATATTTTTTTAAAAGATAAAATAATTGTTTTAATTCATTTCCAAGCAAAAAACACTTGAAAAACGAGTTTTGTATAGTAACACTTGGGACTGGGAAAATCCCAATGTGTTCTAATCATTTTTTTGGTCTTGGCTTAATTAGTGATTGAGTAGACAAAGTGGTTTTGTCTTAGTAAGGATGTGGTTATGTTTTTTCTTGTTATTACTCCCTAATTCAATTAAAATGAAGGTTTTAGAGAAATTGTGTCTCATAAATGTTTCACATATAATTTAAAGAGTAATTTAATTCATTGTATAAAAATGATAAGAGAATAAGCTAACAATAAGACAAAAAAAAATGAAGTCTATTTGATGATGTCTTAAAATATTAAAGTAGCTTAGTAGCAATGTTTATATGTTGAATAATCGATTAATTTTTTGGTTCTAACAATTTAAGTTATTCTCCCCAACTAAGGTGGTTGATAGCTTATATAGGGTGCCTAGTAGACCAAGATAGCTGGTAAATGTAACTTCTTTTAAAAATTTTTTTAAGATTTTCATATTTTTAAGTAAATATCTTAAAATATATATGCTAAAATATTGAGAATGAATAGATAATAAACCTATAGATTGAAGGATTCATGTGTTATTTATAACTTATGAGTCTTGTTTTTTTTATAACGAGGTGAGACTAACGTATAATCTTGCCCTGATAACATTGTTGAGAGATAAAAAAAAAATCTCTATAAAACATTATTGCGCGGGAAAATATGGTAGGTCATTGAAAGATTTTTCATACACTTATGGGCACAGGGAGAGTATGATATTAAATATAGCTCATCTCATAAAGGTTGAGTTCTTCCTTTAGGTTGGACCCAAAGGAACTAGGTCCTTCTTTTGGCTAGACATGATGTTAGGTCCAAGCATTTTGCTTTAGCCCCGTGAGTTTTTAGGGCCTTTTAGACCACTTCAATTATGTTTATTAATAGCCTTTTAAGTTTTTGTGATATTTGCACACAAAGACTTGTAAAAATATCTGGTACAACGAGTTTATTATTTTTTTTAATGAGAAGAAAGATGGAAATCATAGGTAACATATCGAAAAGACTGTATGTATAGGCATGTACCATGATTGAAATTGTTTTTCTAAATAGGTAAAGGAAAATCATTAAGAAACCCATATTTAAAGAATTTTTTAGGAAAGTAAGGTGAAACCATAGAGGAAATCATATTTAGATTTTTTAATAGGTAAAGAAACTTATATAGGTGTTTATTCGTGGAAAAGTTTTTACATGGTTGAAGGAACTTATTGGAAAAACTCACTGGGTTGGAGGAACCCATATTTTAACAGAGGAACTCATTCCATTAAAAAAAATATTGGGGAAACTTTCATCTCTAAACTCATTGCAAGAACTCAACTTCTATTAAAGGAACTCACATCTCCAAACTTATTGAATGAACTATCTTTTCAGAACTTATTGGAGGAACTTAATTTTTTTTAGTGGATGAAGGGAAATCCAAAAAGGATGATGATATACTTAGAAAATCTCTAAATAGCTAGGTGGAACCCAATAAAGGTGAAGTCTTTACTTAGAAAATCTCTAAGTGGTTCTAGGTTTTTTAGAGAGTGATATTATTATAATAGAAAGATCAAGTCTATTACTTGAAGAGTTGTGAGGCTATTACCTTAGCAAGACCAAATTTATCCTTTAAAGAGTTATGTTACTACACCTAGGAATGAAAAGAGAGTAGTATATAGAATTTAGTTGAGCTCATGAAGACTAAGCTCTTCCATTAAGCTGGACCTAAGAGAGTTTGTTTTTTTCCTTGGCCGAGCTTAAAGGAGATGAGTCTTTCCCTTGGCTTAGCCCATGACACTAGGTCTAAGCACGTTGTCAGAGATCATGGGTTTCCATGGTTTTTTATGCCCGTTAGAATTGAGTTTTATCATTATTTATGTTTCTCATTTTCTCATTGCTATGTGGCAAACAATATCAAATCTATGTCATATCATGTATGATATGGTTTATGTTTACCTAACATGGATTGCTACAAACAATTTGCATATTATATATTAGCCATATTTGATGGGATAAAAGTACCAATTGTATGAGTAAGTATTTGAGAGTGTAGTAATTAACTTTAGCTTTTGGCTATGTTTTAAGGTATGTATTCCATGAAAAAAACATATTTATATTTCCTTAATGTTTTTATATGGTTTTTATGTGTCGATATAAAAAATAAAATATACTAAAAAATCATTTTGATATGTTTTCAAGAAAAAAAATATTTTTTTGAAAAATATCATGTACCACAATATCAAATACATACTAAAAATAATAGCTACAAAACTCCATCGAGAGAGTTAATTTGATGATCAATAGTTGGATTGAGTTTTATATGAAATTGATTTTTTAATAAAAAAACATCATTTTATTTTTTAATATCAACACATTAAAATTATTAGAAAACACTAAAACAATATATTAATTTAATATTATTTCAAGCTAGTCAGTAATCAAACATAATTTCCAATGCAAAAACTAACACTATCATAATGATATGGCTCTCATCTTTTAAAACTGGCAAATTACTTGTATAGTAAACAACACTAAAGTTCTGGATTTATCCAAAAAAATCATTAATTTTTTTATGGAACTCAGTGTCAAGTGGAGTGAAATTTGATCAGACCCGCTTGATGCATGGAAGTAAAACAACAATGGTACCATAATATATATATATATATATATATATATATATATATATATATAATGAACATGCATAATTTTCTTTGCAATCAATTATTACAGGAGTCCTTCCTACCTTGAGAAAAAAGTTTTTATAATTAGTTTTAAAGTAATGAATCGCAATCCACATGCATATGTGATAGATTATATGTTTTCTGACATCGAGGGTCATCTCGGAATAATATTTTGTCTTCCATTATTGAATTCCTTGATTCATAATTGAAATGATTACTTCATAAAGACTTTTTTTATTTTCTTTTACCATTTACTTGCATTTTTATTTTCACCGAGCACATTACCACCCACTATTTTTAAGTTTTATAGAAATATCAGTGAAAACGAGAATTCCAAGCTAAGAACGGGCAGCAATTTCACTCTAGGAAAAAATAAAATCTATATCATATTAAATAATATGATCATGCCTCCATCTATCTATCTATTCCTTGATGTTTAAAGGGTATGATTACTTTGCTCAACAAACACATTGTGAGGTTGCTAGAAGGTGAAAGAAAGATTAGGTGATGGCATTAATTAAAAATTCAAGAAACTATAATAATGGGTTAGACAGTTCATGTCAACAACGTGGACTGGCTATCTATCGATAACATGCATGGATCCTGCATTTTCCGAGAAGGTTCTGATGGCGACACTTGATCATACCATTAAGGAAACCCTAGCTGTCCCCACCGGCGGCAAATAGGGTGGCCACAGCCGGCCACCATCTTATAACTACACATACTGCTATGATTTGGACAAAAATCAATACACCAGGGCCCTGCCCACAATAAAAACAACATTCTGAGCTAGGGTTTGGACCCGCTGTGATGGAAAACAAAGAAAATATACCTTAACCTTCTTCTTGCATGTGCTTTTGTGTTTTCAGACAATAACTGTAAGCATAAATGCAAGGAAAAGATTTTTCGTAGAGTTATTAATATCATGCAAGCTATTAACATAAATTATATTATGGGGTCTCAACTAATAACTTATATTTTCAGGTAAGATGATTTCTTAACATGATATCAGAATCTTGTTGATCTAATGCTTATGAGTTCAAATCTCACCACTCCCATTTTATTTAATAAAAATCAAGCACAAGGTAATGTGGATCTGTGCAAGTTTCAAGACCAAAGGATTTTCACTTAAAGAGATGTGTTAGAGAATAATATAAATCTTATTTCAAAATCTCACCTAGCAACTTAAATTTTTAGATAAGATAGTTATTACCGAAATTTATAATCAAAATCTGTTTGCTACATAAATTATAAGTTTAGAATAGTACTGTTAAACTACGTGTGGAGGCTGTGAAGCAACATGCTTTATCAGAAATTGATTGATTTACAGAATATTATTCTAAATTCCTGATAAAGAAGAAGACATATTGGTCACTCTTTATTCTTGATAAATACAGAATCCAAGCTTTAATTGCTGCTCTGCTACTACCATTGATCATTACTGATTAAGCATTTAAGGTCCAGCAGGTACACTTAATTTTAATCTTAATTAATAAAACCCGACCATGATGGCCGAGGATGGCAGCGGCCAGCTAGCTGTCCTCCGGCTTTTCGCTAGAACCAGAGCTCAAGAAAGACAGCTAGAACACCGCAGATCAATGCATGTATACAGCAGTTAAGCTTGGATTGCGCTTTTTGAGAAATCAAAGTAAGATAATGGATATATAATATGATTGAATATTTAAAAAACTGTCTGCAGAACACGCCCATGAATAAGAAAATCATGCTTGCCTTGTTTTGGAAGGTTTACTAAGAACAATCCTGTCCTTCTCGAACACCCTTTTTCTCTCTCACACAGACAAGATAATATAAAGGATAAAAATGAAGTTCTTGGAATCAGAATGTAAATTTATCCTAACAATGTCGTCTGTCAGTATCTTCTTTAGTTTATTGCTTTGGCCTTTGTCCCCAGTCTAGCCCACATCGGGTGTTTCTTTTTGTCGTCGAAAGATCTCTGCTGTGTTGTGTTCTGGCCAAAGAAACTACCTAATGATAAACACAATTTTCATAAAAAGGCAGAGGCCACTGCAGGAATTTGGTGTTCTGGTCCTCGATCTGCCTTCAATTCCTGTGCGAACTCGTATATATATCCTTCCAGTAAAGAGAGGCTCGAAATGCTTGCTCTTCTCTCGTGGTCCAGCTTTTGGGGTGTTTGTTACTGTGTTTTTAAAAGAATTTGATAGTTTTTTATTTATTTTTTATTTTAAATTTTTTTTTTTGGTGTTTTTAGATTATTTTCATGTGATGATATCAAAAATAATTTTTAAAAAATAAAAAATATTATTTTAATATATTTTTGAACGAAAAATACTTTCTATAGTAACTCTCAACCATACTTCATGTTTGTAAGTGTGGTTGAGATTGCTTTTACTAGTGATTTTCGTTTAGAAATATATTAAAATAATATATTTTTATTTTTAAAAAATTATTTTTGATATTAACACGTGAAAATGACCTAAAAACATCAAAAGCACTTTCTATAGTAACTTCTACCATACTGTCTGTTTAGAAGTGTGGTTGAAATTGCTTTTGAAAGTGTTTTTCGTTTATAAATATATTAAAATAATATTTTATTTTTATTTTTAAAAAATTATTTTTAATATTAACACATAAAAAAATCAAAAAATTTTAAAATGCTATATCAAACAACACTTAAATATTCTGGTCTTGTTGGTATTCGGTGGCCAATCACAACCCACAACACCGTAGGCTTGCAAGTTGCTGCTGCATACATCATGGTAATGTTTGATTATTTTCTCGGTACAACGAGTGCGGTGTCTTTTGCTTTTAGGTTTTTTTTTTTAAAAGATATATTTACTTTTAAGAAATACATCACACATTAGTGTTTTTTTTCTTGTTTTTTAATGTGCTGATGATGTATAGAATAAAATAATAGTAATTTTTAAATAAAAATAAAAGTAATTTTTAAATAAAAAATATTTAAAAAAAACATCGTGCACCGCAATACTAAACTACTACCACACTCTCGTCCTTGTTGTTTCAAAATATAAAAATATATTGCCGGATTATTCAAACATAAATTTATTTCTATAACCCAATGTTTGTATTATTTTTATCATACACGATTGCATGAGTGGTTTTGAGTGGTGAATAAATTAAATAAAAAAGAAAAAATGGAAATCATAAATGGGGTCCATTTTAATAATAGCCTGGAACCAATTACCAATGCCAGAAGAAGAGCAGATGGGCCATCCTGGGCCCCAGTGTTTGCCACTTTATCAAAGAAGTCATCATTCTTGGAAATAATTTATCATAATCAATATGTTTCTTTAATAATTAAATACAATTTTTCTGGGTATGATAGCCAATGCATGCCCTTGCCCTTGCCCTTGCCCTTACCCTTACCTTACGGTATTGTATATTGATTAATTCTGTGTCAGCAATTGTGTTTTTTATAATTATTTTATTTAATTTTTAACATTATCACACCATAACATACAGAAACAGTAAGAAAATACTAAAAAATAAACAGTAACAGTAGAGCTCGGTTTTCGAGGATTGAAAATCTTGATGGAATGGGTTAAGAAAGATACAGTAGTAGTGTTCGAGTAGTATAATATATAGTATGATTCTTCTTGCTCTGTAAAATGTGCTGATGGTCAGCATGCTTAGTGGGGGGCACAGCACAGCATATATTATATTAGACATTTGGGCTTATATTAGATATTTAGTTCGGCTACGTTTTAAAAATGTTTTTTTTTAAATGAAAAAAGTTATTTTTTTTAATTTTTATTAAATATTTTTGATATTTTTAGATCATTTTCATGTACTGATATCAAAAATGATTTAAAAATAAATCATTTTATTGTATTTCTAAACTTTTAAAAACAACCGCAACCACGTACCCAAACAGACAATTAATCATACAAACACGAGTTATATTATATTAGCACCACATTTTTGTGGAATTTAGTAAGCAATTGGTTGGCCTTGACCCAGGAAAATGAGCTTGAGGGTGTACGTGTACATGAACAACTTGGCCTGCATTTTGGTGAGTGGGAGAGCATATTCAAACCTGTGTGCAGTAAGCTTATGTTTGAAACCGAACAGCTATTCATGAGATAAAAAAATTAAAAAACCGATTAAATCTAGAAAATGAAAAAATCAAACCATTAAAAAAACTAATTAAAATATTTTAAAAAACTTTCAGTCCAATCCACTTTTGGTTTTTTAAGGTTGAAAGCAGTAAATCAAAACCAAACCGATTCAAATTAAAAATATATAATATAAAAAACCTTTTATTTTTCCGGTTTGGTTCAAATTTTTTGGCCCAATTCCGTTTCGGTGAAATGGGAGAGGAGAAAGACCGGTTAAAGTAAAAAAGCCTAAAAAATCAAAAATTATTTTTCAATTTTTTACATAAAAAACCAAATCAAATCGGTTAGTTTATACCTGTTATATATATATATATATATAATTTTGATTTAATTGTTTTTATAGATAAAAACCGAACCAAACATAAAATGATCACCCCTACAATCAGCTATGGCACCCTATCATTACCTGGCTCGGCTTATGACTCAATTCAAAGTTCGAGTCACAAGCTAGACTGTGAAATCCAGGTGATATGGATTAATTCAAAAGGATATTATTTCAATATTTGTAAGAAAAATAAAATATTTATTTTACTAGATGACTACATGACTTATCAGGCCAATCAAATTTGGTTGTATCAAGTTTGGTTTAACTATAGTAGATAGTTCAGTGATACGAGCTCGAGACTAAAAGATTTATACTTTTTGTGGTTTCAAATTTAAGCTTTGTGGTTGTTAATATGATAAGCACTGGAAACTTGCACCGTGAGATTAGTGCAAGTTGACCCAGACATCCACATTATTAATAATAAAAAATTGGTTGTATCAAACTACCATCTTGCCAAACCTGGTTGGTGTCCCTGGATCTGAGGTCATTAGTTTGATTGGCAGGGCTTAAAAAGATTGCTTTCAGTTTTTCAATTTTTTGAACTGGCTAAGGTGAGCCCACTGGATTATAGATTCTGATCCAAGATCTAACACCACAAGCCCGTCTGCGTTTGTGAACTGATACAAATAGAACTTTTTTTTTTAATGCAAGAAAACCCTACTTTGAGTTACTCCTTTATGAGTCCGGTAAATCTCTATTTCTTAAAAAATATATTTTATAAATCCAAATAAATAAATAAAATTTTATCTATCTTAAGTTTTTATAATGGATACATGTTTAGACTCGAACTCAAGTCCTGTTATGTAGATCACAAGTTTTTTATCATCACATCAAGACTCACCGTTGCATGCCATTGTTAACCAGGATGGCAGCAAGTAGCTTTCTCATGGACCAAAAGATGACGTCAATTTATTCATTCTGCCATTAACAACCACCCCTCCTTGCAGTAGCAAGCCTGGTTTGCGGTTGAGGGTTGATGAAATTATTGTAAATTTCAAAGCAGCTTTATCAATAGGACGAGGTGAAAAGAACTACGTCCTCCATAGAATTTAAGCATCTAATTTCATGTTTTCCATTCTAGTAGGAAAATTTCTTTTATTTGCCCTTGCTATAAATGTTTAATTTCACAGACCATTCATCACTACAAACACGTATACTTAGAGCCTGTTTAGGAGGGCGGTTGCGGTAGTTTT
Organism: Salix arbutifolia; assembly: GCA_025169955.1. Classification (NCBI taxonomy): domain Eukaryota; kingdom Viridiplantae; phylum Streptophyta; class Magnoliopsida; order Malpighiales; family Salicaceae; genus Salix; species Salix arbutifolia. Next base: position 1,580,466 of record CM045908.1, read on the forward strand.
TTAAAGTGATTTTCGTGCCGAAATACATCAAAATGATATTTTTTTATTTTTTAAAAATTATTTTTGACATCAGCACATCAAAATGATCTAAAAACACCAAAACATATTCATTTAAAATGAAAAAAAATTGAATTTCTGCGGCACTGCGGTTTGGCTGTAGCGCCAAACAGCTTCTTAGTTGAATCATTAGCTATATATAGTATTCATAAAATAGAAAATGAAAATAATCACTCTATGAACCAAGACCCTAATGAAATGAAATATATTTTCTTCCAGAAGCTGCAACGAGCATCTGGTATTTCTATTGATTAGATATAAGCATAATATCAAACACAAGCATGGGTGAACCATGAACTCCAGCGAATATTAGAAGCATTGCAAAAAGGCATTTTATCAAGAAGTCTAGCCTTTGTATGATTGATACTAGGTGGTCTTAGCTATCAGCCACTCACCTAACTAATCTTCAGAGTCACTGCCTCAGACCTTCAACAATGTAAGATGCATACAGATCCCTGGAAAAGAATACAAAAATCACAAGTAAGAATACTCTATTATACAAACCAGAAACCCATCATAGACTTTAAGTCCGATAAAAAAACACAGTGCAATTTTTTACATAAGATAGGAAAGAACTCACATGGAATACTTGATGGCATCAACTGCAGAGGCAGCTGGCAAGAAGTCTTCAACGTCAACTTTCTTGTTCTCATTCTTCTTATCTATTATTCATCATACGTGAAGGATAGACAGTGGAGATGTTGTAAATGGATAATATGCGTACATGCTATGCAATGGATTCGATAAGTTTTGCCCGCTTATTCAATGGAGGAACTAATTACTCGTTCTAACTTGTGACTACAAGTAAACCAAATTATGAACTTGTATGAATATGGATACAGTCCTCAAAAAAGCGGCGAATTTCAGCCAGGCGATGTGGAGGAAGTTCCTTGATGTCCTTGTAATGGACGAACTCAGGGTCATCAGCACACACTGCAATGATTTTGTCATCCTTTTCACCCTGCAATGCAATTCTAGTTAGTGATTGCTAATTCCTATCCTGCGCTTGAATGAGGTACAGATGAGGAGAAAAAATATGCAGTGAATTTCGCGTAATCAAATTTCTTCTAGAATATCATGGAGTAACAAACAAAGTTCCTTTGTTTTTTACATAACCAACTGCTTGTTCACTACTTAGAAATATGGCTGCATATCTATATAGTGATGTGAGGATGATGCATAATATGAAAATAGTTTTGTATACCAGTTTATGTTCAGACTCAATAGAGATAGCCAGAGCAGCAGAACAATTCACAGACTGAAATGTTCTCTAGGTACAATGCTCAATAAAATCTAATACAATATGAGAAAAAGGTGGAATCATTAGACAGTCCTTTCTTTTGTATCCCCAATGGTCCCAAAATCTGTTATCGGGATAATCTACTCAGAAAAGAAGATCAACAGTATGAAGAAAGGAACTTATGGGAAAAATCAAAAGTTGCACCTGATCAATCATGGGCATTAAGCCGATTGCACGAGCACGGAGGAAAGAACCGGGTAGCACAGGCTCCTATGGCGAGGAATAATCCAACAACTTGTTAAAGTAGTTGAGCTTTGAAATTCAAGTCAATATTTTTGAATGGACAAGTTTGTTTTAGCCAGAAGGACTACCTGCATCAGTACCAGAACATCCATAGGATCACTGTCCTCACAGAGAGTTCGTGGGATGAAACCATAGTTGTGTGGGTAAACAACTGATGAGTAGAGAACACGATCAACCTGTTCTTAAGAGGAGTAATAAGTTTTTTCTTCATGTAACATGACAGGGAGTAAAACCATACATATGGCAAAGCAGTAGTGCATGTTCATCTTAATAAAGGACATAAAACGAAGGAAAACATGACATATGCAGAAGTTGACTTTGCAGTATTGATTGCACTTAAAGAACTGAATTCACCATAATGCGACCTGAGAGGTGAATCCCAGAATTTTAGACCCTTGAGGAGGACCTGTAGTTCACGGGTTCATATTTCTGTCTGTGTTTTCTTTGTCTAACAGGACAACATATTCAATGCACATGACATTATTCAGTTGGATTTCCAGTCTATTCCCTACTAGGCATGACAACATGCAGAATGGAAAGATGAAAGGGGTAAAACCACATGGTTCTTGTTTTTCACTACCGATGTATTAGCAATCCTACTTTCTATCATGAGCAATAAGGTTAAAAAAACTCATCATCAGAAAGAAAACATTTGAAGTTACATTTCCTGTTAACGAAAATAAAACAAATATTAAATATCTAAAAGGGTAAAAAGCTAACAGAAGAAATGAAGAACAAGATCATACCTTTATAAGGCCACTTGCCTTGTCAAGCTCATACTTAACTTTGCTGCCTTTGCTGATCTCAATCACCTGTCATTCAAATCCACTATAAAATCTAATTCAAAGTATCTTAATGTAAAACAAGAGAAAAATACTATAAATCCAGACTTCATGGTCAAGAATACTTGTTCAATTAGCATTGGGGGGATATAACATTCCATAAATGTGACTATATACCAATTTTCTGCATCATCTCATAAGGCATATTTCTTCAATGCATCCATAACCAAACATAGTCTCAAACCTCACTAGTTCTCTTGAATGAAGATGAGAGTTAGTTACTCATGAAGATAAGAGATAAATGCATGCGTTCTCCATGACCATGGACCAAAATGAGAGGAAAAAAAAACTTACACAGTTGAAAACACTTGGGGCACCTGGTCCTGCATAAATTGAAACATATAGCATGATCAATGAAAAACGTAAGAATTGAAAAAACACAATGGGACCATGCCGACAGAAAAGTATCTGTATAGGCATACTCTACTTATACAGCTATGGTATGTTAAGCAACGAGATTTACCAATCTCCAAATCATGCCAGGGATGCGCAGCAATAGATCTTCGGGACATTGAAGAAAGGATCCTTTCATTGAGAACAGGAGGCCATCCTGCACGTTTCCCGAGCACTTCCCCATCGTTGTTAGCCATGTTTTCAGTGTTTCTGCGTAAAATAAAACACAACCGTAATCATCCGCCATAAAACACAACCATTTTGATTAGGAGGAGCCAAGAAGAAAAACAAAGGCATAAATACAATTATTCGATTAAGAAAAATATTTTTTTCATAATGAATGAAATGAGTAAATAAACAGGTCAAATAAAATTCAGCAAGGTGTTGACTAGGACAAATTGTACAAACACATGCATAACAAAGTTCAAATTGATACAAACTCGACCAACAAATACTAAAGCCAACCCATAAATCACAGAAAAGAGACAGAGCATTTTCTTTTACAGAGGAAAAGAAAACCTTAGTACAAAAAAACTTTTTGTTTGTTTTGCTGTATTTTCAGCTGAATATCTCTGAATCGTGCAAAAAATCACAACAAATATAGAAGCCACAAAACATATTAGTTTATAATCACCAGATGATTAAAGCTAATCACTCAAGACGAGAAAAAAAAAAACCAGTAAAAATTAACAAAAAACACAAAACAAAACCACAGTCTGCATGTGCAACAAAATCAAACAAAGAACAGGAAAACACTAAATATAGTTCTTGCAAACTCAAAAAAAGAAAGTATATGAAAACAGAAAAAGCCCACACACAAAACCATCAAAATACACAAAACTAGAATGATCAAACAAAACCCTGAAACCACATGCAGCAGACACTAAAATATAAATGCTTAAAAAAAACCATTTGAAAATCTAACAGATACCCTTTATTTTTTATCACAAAAAAATCCAGATTCCATCAACAAAATGGAACCAGCTATTCAAACCAAACTTGAAACAAAAGAAGAAAAAAATGGAAAGTTTAAAACCATTACAAGAAGAGAGGCTTACAGAGAGAGATAGACGTTAAACACGAGAAGCTTGAAATCAAGAGAGCATAAAATACTGTGTACGTTAATGTGCGTGTGTGTGTGTATAAATGCAGAGAGAGAGAGAGAGAGAGAGAGAGCTTTTGGCTTTATTGAAGGAGGGTGAAGAAGACGTTAGTGTGAGTGTCGCTTTCCTTTTTTCAACAGCCAGTCTATGGTGAGTCTGAACCGTTGGATCTTGCATTAATTTAATCTTACGGATTATGGATTATAGGAGCAGTCAGTGCTTGATTTTCTAATTCTCTAATTGATCTCCGTTGACATTAGCAGTATAGTGTCTGTTTGCCTTTCCTTTAAAAAGTATTTTTAAAAAGAATTAAAGATTTTATTTTAAATAATTTTTTTAATGTTTTGAGATTATTTTGATATATTAATATTATTTAACTATATATATATTTAGTATTATTTGTTATAATTAGGATGGTTTGATCTGATGTTAGAAAATCTTCCAAAGATAACCCTAACCCTAACCCAAAGCCATAATTAATGTTCTTTTAACTTTCATAAAATTGAAGATTTAAATTAGATAAAAAAATATAAAATTGTTTTTATTTTTTATCATGCACTGAATTATTCAATCTAAACTCAATAATTTATATTTAATAAATATGCTTATTGAGGAACATGGTTTCTGTACGAGAAAAACCCTAACTTATAATATCGACAATAAAAATAATTCATATGCTAAATATGAAAGAATAATAAATCTTAATTAAATAATAATAAAATCTAAATAGTATGCGTCGTGGAGCTTGCCACGTTATCTGTGAACTTTCCTTTCTGTGCTATTTACTGAAGGGATATGCTCCCAGAATGTGCTATATTCTATTTTCTTGCTTCGATGAACAGAAAAGAAAACAGAAAAGTGCTGTCAACTTTTATCTGAAGATTCTTCCCAGATTTTCCTTCTTAGATATCTTTTTGTGGGTTTTCTCTGTATGATTTGTAGATCTCATAACTATAATCTTCCAAGAAAAATTCTATTAAAACCAGGATTGATCATTAAATTCAAAGATAGTTACAATGAATATATAAACTTGGCTGGCGATTTTCAATCTACATGACCGGGTACTGTCAAAGTCTAATCGAGCTGATCCCAGATCTGATTTTAGAATTTAGTTTCTGCATGAAAAGTATCTACCTTCCATTGATGCGGATCTTCTTCGACCCTCCACCAAACCAATGCGGAGTTACGTGTTCCTGCTCCTCCATCTTCACTGAGTGGCTGACACAGCTTCATTAAAGGAAATCCAAGCTGTGGAATTACGCCACTTGGAACCAAGCTGGTAAATTCTATTATATGGAGCAAAGCACTTTGGCGTATTTTGGTTCTGCTACAATCCATCTGATCATTATGAGCCGAGGATCAAATTTGAGAGGTCATCCCTTGTGAATAATGATCTGTGGATGGAATTCATTTACGCAGATGCTTGACCATCTTGCACTTGTTGAAAGGCCCTTGTGAGCTCTGCCACTGTGCGCGTTGACTGGTGGTTTGGCTAGATGGTTAGAGTGCAAGGACACTGTTCTTCATTGGAAGGCAACTGTCTGGATAATTTCATCTTATCTGAGATTTGATCGGGGAATTAACTTTGGAATAATTGATACAATGAATTTGCAGAGTCTTGCAAATATGGGAGTGCTGTTGCAAAAGAAATGGATGGGAATCTGGGATTCCCCATTCTAGAGGAAAGGAATCGCATTCTCTTGAAAGGTGTTCAGATTCGTGACGATCTGATATTTCATTTGAGATTTGAGATCAAGATTTCCCCTGCTAATTATTAATTTTATTTTTTATTTTAAATTAATAAAATTTAATGTTTTTATATTATTTTTATTCATTGATATCAAAAATAATTTTAAAAAAATAAAAATATTATTTTAATATATTTCTGAATAAAAAACTTTAAAAAACAGCCATAAACTTTAATTATCTTGCAATGGTTTTTTTTATTATTCTCGAGTGGGGGGTCAAGGATAATTAGATAAAATAATATTTTATAAATATTATTTGATTGTGAAAATAGTTGGCTTGGGCCCAGTGCTAGTAAATGGACGTCACCTATATCTTTAGAGTGACACGTGGAAAGCCATAACAGATTCAAGTATGGTTGTCCCATTCAAAGCGGCTCACCTCCTCTGGATTGAGCTCTTGTCATATTTTTTCCTCCTCTCTCTCTTGAATCACTCCCTTGTTAGAAAAATGTATTGGCCTTAAAAAAAAAAAGTATGATTATTTGTTTGTTTTGTCAAATTATATTTTTTATCCATTTGATTATAATGCATTTGGCCTTTAATTATTTATTGAGTTAATTTTATTTTTTAATTTTTTTCGTTGGTATTTGATTTTTATATCAGACTTAATTCGATTGTTATTTTATTATTTTCTTAATTGGAATTGTTTTTTAATTTTATCATTATGATACAGAGTTTAGGGAATTTATTTTGTTCATCAGTTCAAGTCCTTACTTGTGTGCTTTGCAGGCTTCAAGAGCCATGATTGCTTTTCTCAGGTTCTGTTTTGATTTTTGGCAGCGATCTTAGCTAAGAAGTTCATCGGTAGATCAAACTCTTCTTTCTGTTAAGGAACCATCTCACCTAAAAGCTTAAGCTTGTAGGTGAGGCCTCAGAATATGATTTATATTATTCTCTAACACACCCCCTAAGTGAAAGTCCTTTGGGCTTGAAACTTGCACACAAGCCCACACTGCCTTGTGTTTAATTTTTATCAAATAGAATGGTGGTGGTGAGATTCGAACTCATGATCGCTGCGTCAACCAGACTCTGATACCATGTAAAATTCAGAGCAATCTACTCTGTTCCATGTTTCTGTATTACAGTAGGTGTATATATATACACGAGGAAGGAATCACGATCCTATACATTAGCTAATGATCCCCGAATATCTGCTAATATTTATGCTAATAACGGTACAATAATCTATATAAGGAAAGCAAAGATTCTGCTGTCAATACTCCCCCTCAAGTTGGAGCATGGAGATCCGTAATGCCCAACTTGCGCGATAATGCTTGGAAGTGATCTCGACCTAAAGCTTTGGTGAAAATATCAGCAAGCTGATTGGAGGTTGAGATTTGTCTGGTGGTGATGAGGCCGGATTGTAACTTCTCACGAACAACATGACAATCAATTTCTATATGTTTTGTACGCTCGTGGAAAACAGGATTCTGAGCAATGTGAAGAGCCGTCTGGTTGTCACAATATAGTAGCATGGGTTTGGTATGGTGAACATCGAGATCATGCAGGAGTGTTTTAAGCCATGTGAGTTCACAAGTGGTGGAAGCAAGAGCCCGATACTCAGCTTCAGCAGAAGAACGTGAGACATTCTGTTGCTTCTTAGTGCGCCAGGAAATGGGACTGGTGCCAAGCTGAATGAAAAAACCTGTGGTGGATCTGCGAGTGAGTGGACAACTGGCCCAATCGGAATCAGAGTAAGTTGAAACTTGAAGATTGCTGGAAATAGGAAAGAATAAACCCTGTCCTGGAGTGCATTTAATATAACGAAGAACATGGACAGCAGCATCATAATGGGACTGTCACGGTTGATGCATAAATTGACTCAGAATGTTGACTGGAAATACAATGTCAGGACGAGTGATGGTGAGATAAATGAGACGCCCAACAAGTCGTCGAAAGGAGCTTGGATCAGGAAGGAGATCACCATCAACATTGTTAAGCTTCAGATTTTGTTCCATGGGAAAAGTAGCAGGACGAGTACCAAGATAACCACTGTCAGCAAGGATGTCAAGAGCATATTTGCGTTGATTCAGGAATATACTAGTGGGAGAATGAGCAACCTCAAGTCCAAGAAAGTATTTTAATTTGCCAAGATCCTTTATTTGAAAATGATGAGCGAGCATTGTCTTGAAGTTGTTAATGGCAGATAGATCATTGCCTGTTACAAGAATGTCATCAACATAAATCAAGATGAAAATGGAAGACTGACCCTGAAAGAGTTTGAAGAGTGAGTGATCAGCTTGAGATTGGATGAAACCCGCAGCAAGCAAAACAGAACATAATTTAAAGAACCAATTGCGAGATGCTTGCTTGAGTCCATAGATGGATTTCTGGAGACGACAAACATGAGTTGCTGTTGGTGTGGAATAGCCTGGTGGAGGGGACATATAAACTTCCTCATCAAGATTGCCATGTAAGAAGGCATTGTTAACGTCTAACTGGAAAATGTGCCATTGTCGAGCTGCAGCAACTGCAAGAATGCATCTAACAGTAACAAGTTTAGCAACGGGAGCAAAAGTATCATGATAATCCAAACCTTCTATTTGAGTATATCCCTTGGCCACTAAGCGAGCTTTATGGCGCTCTATGGATCCATCAGCCCGAAATTTGGTTTTGAACACCCATTTACAGCCAATGGGTTTTTTGTCAGGTGGAAGAGGTTGAAGAATCCAAGTATGATTGGCTTCTAAGGCTTGAATTTCAGCTGCCATGGCTTTGCGCCAATGGAGGTGACGCACGGCTTGAGAATATGAGGTGAGATCAGGATGTTGAGATAATGCAGAGAGGAAAGCTAGATGATGATTAGAAAAACGATGATAAGATAAAAAAGAAGAGAGACAATGAGCAGTACCTGAGGAAGATCGTAGAACAGGAGATGCCGTGAGGGACTTTGGGAGGGAAGAGCAGATGTAATCAGTAAGGTAAGTTGGTCGTGATGCAGTTCGTTTTGGTCGTGAAATGGGATCTGGAGGTGGTAAAGGAGGGGAAGGTGGTGAGGGAGGAGGAATGGAAGGTGGTGAGGGAGGAGAAGGGGAAGGTGGTGATGTTGGTATACTGGATGAAGAGGGTATATCAGAAATTGGGAGCGGAAGGACTGGAGCAGTTGCAGAAGCCGGAGGTATGAGATGATAAGGAAAATTATTTTCTTCAAAAGTAACGTCACGGGAGATTAGCATCTTGTGATTTTCTAGATCATAGACACGATAGGCTTTATGGTTGGTAGGATAACCTAAAAAAACACAACGTGAAGAACGAGGAGAGAATTTATCTCGATGTTGACGAGGAGTTTGGGCATAGCATAAACAACCAAACACTCTTAAATAGATTATTGTACTGTTATTAGCATAAATATTAGCAGATATTCGGGGATCATTAGCTAATGTATAGGATCGTGATTCCTTCCTCATGTATATATATACACCTACTGTAATACAGAAACATAGAACATAGTAGATTGCTCTGATGCCATGTTAAGGAACCATCTCACCTAAAAGCTTAAGCTTGTAATACAGTGTTATATTATTCTCTAACACTTTCCTTGCTATCTGAAAGAGAACCTCCATGATTTTAAATGGAACATTCTTACCTCATGAGTCACAGGAGCATCAACTTTTATAACTTTGCACCGATTTTTTACGATTCCAGAATGTCTGAATCATCTTCACAGCAGAGAATGAGTTTATAAGCATCTGTGTAACAGTCCATGATCCATTTTATCAAGGGATGGATGTTCTCTGGTGCTATGTCAACCTCATAAAGAACTAAAACTGAAATAGAGAAGACAGAAGATTTAGATTCGAGTGGATGAATGAAACTGTTGAGCAGGGCAATCGTGCTCATGTTTCTAGAGTCCACCTTTATAATCTGGCTTAAAATTGACATTGCTAACATCAGGGGTAATAGCATAAGTGTTCATTATTTCCTTCACTAAACCCATCAATGCTTTTTTAGCATTTTGCTCCGAATTTACATTGATCTGTACATGATGAGCACTGGATGTTATTGGAACCGCTACCTGTGGTGCTCCCCTTTGTTCCTGTCCACAAGAAAGCATGAAACACTTAACCCCTAAGTTCTCCAGAAAAATAAAAACGAGTTAAATGTAATTGTTGAATCTTCAACATTCCACCACCTTCATTTTAAAATATAAATAATAAAGAGATATCGAGCTTTTAAAAATTTCAGCTCTGCTGATATGAGATGGAAAATCTATAAGAGTGCTCATATATATAATCGGACCTGGAAATATCTCAAATCATGTTTTTTCTGCAAGAAAAACATTGAATTAAGTTAACTTAATCATCCAAAGAAACTGTTCAAGAGAGAAAGACTTTAATGTTACTGTTTCTGATAACCAAGGGCATCCATTCCAGCATGCATCACCAAATATTTCGCCCATCAGAGCCATTGCTAGCGTTTTTTTGCCAGAACCGGATGGTCCCTTCAACAAAATGTGAGGAATGCTGTCATGTGATACCTATGGCAATACGTAAATTGAGTTAACAAGAACAGACTGGAAATAGTGAACTACACGGCATAGTTAATGAATTAGTTTGTAGAAGCCTGAATGCAAGTGATCCTCAAACATATTCATCTTGAGTTAAGCATATAAATGGGAAAACAATTACTCAATCCTGAAATAACTTACGAGTTGGCCGAGGATTTGAGCTTCATGTTTGTGGCATGTAAATCCATTCAATGAATTGGGTTGATGCTTATCAGCCCAGAACTGTCTCAAGCTTTCAACCACAAATGGCTTCTCGATGAATGATGTTTCATCAAAACGTTTTTTTTCCAGGTTATTTTGAGGTCTTGCAAGGTCCCTTCCTCATACAAGAAAACCAAGCTTCTGTTTGTTTTTTCTTCCTGTTTTCTGCGAACTTCTTCAAGCTCCCACTTGTCCTACCGCTTGCACCACTTATCTTACTACTGTCCCTGCTAAGTTTGCTACTGCTCTTCCTACTTGCAGCAAAGGCTGACGTCATAGTCATTCGTGAACCAGAACTTGTAGGGAGAAACTTGTATTCTCTGGTCTGGTTTTGACATGGGACTTGCATTTCCCTGGATTGATTCAGGTGAAACATCACCACCTTCTTCTCTTTGTGCCTTGTAAGGAGAAACTTGTCTTCTTACAAGGGATTGACATTTCTCTGATTTGGGATACGTTCAGAATTACCATCATCTCTTCGTGGCTTGTAGGGTGACTTGCTGTCGTGCCTCCTTCGAGGAGGACTGGAAACAGAGTCCTTTGGAGAATAATCATCAAATCTTTAAGAAAATTTCCTGCTGTTTTTCAAAGGGCTGACATTTCTTGGTAAATCTAACTGAATTGGACTCTCAGGACCAAAAGCCCCATTTTTCTGATCACGCATTGGACTGTATTGCCAATCGGTTTCTGTATCTGATGGCTCATAACCACCTCGCCTTTGCTTAGGGACATTAACAAGGCGAGGATGAGGTGCTCTATATCTACTCGAACCATTCTCCTTTCTGCTCATTGTTTGCGAACAAGAATTCAAGAGCTTTCAGCTTGGAAAAAAAATGTCTCCCTTCGAAATAGCCTTGGAAAGTGTAGAAATCAAGAAAGAACAATGCGAGATTCCTAAGAACAAGAAGGATTTCGATGCTGAGACAGATAAAAAGGTATGGAATCTAAGGAGGAGACTGACACTAAGAAATGCAGAAAGGTGCTTAAATTTAAGAAACGATGATTACAAAGCTGGAACATCGGTAAGGACAATGCTTGGTGGCGTTCTGTTGATTTCTGGAAGCAGTGTTGATTTCAGCTGCTGAAATAGAAAAAAGTTTTATGTTAAGGACAGGAAACAAAGTTCAAATCCATTTCAAACCTGTCTCTCCTCACCATTCGCTTTGTAGCATTGACTACCATTGGATTTCATCTCCATCATTTTCTTTGAGGATTTCCTTCAGATTGCAACATCATATTCTTTGTCAAGCATCTTCTGTGATTTCTACTTAATTTCCAATATGTTAATTTTGCTTAGATTAGTTGATGAATGTGATGGCTCAGATATCCCAAGAAAATAAAACGGTGAAACTATCTTTGGTTTTATCTGCACAAACTTAAGCTATTATTATCGCATCAATTTGGATCTTACACCAAATGCATGAACTGCCTGTCAAAAATCTGGCACAGGACACTGTACAGGCACTTCACTCTTGAAACAAGGTAACAAAAAAATGTAATTCTGCTTCATCCAGCAAATTGCCAGAGCAACACTGTTGTAGCTGGTGAGAAATGGAAACCCAAAGTTTCTGGTTTTTGCTACAACATCATTCCTGTCAGCAGTTTGAGCAAAATTTGAATTGTAAAAGGTTTTTAGTAATCCTCAAGGCCGCATTCATTTACTTATAGGATATAACAATCAAAGAGTAGTTTATTTTAATCTTCATCTTGTTCGAACATGTAATGCCTCTGTCGGTTTCTTGGGCTTCCATTACAAAATTCAAACTATCTTCCTGGTTAGCCCTCGACCCTGTACTGCCTAGTGCTGTTGCCACAATCCTCCGTATCTTCGCGCCATCCGCTGACAAAAATACTAATTTAATTGAGTTTAATATTTTTTTCTTTAAAATTTGTGTTCAACTTAAAAAATGTTAAAAAGAGTCGGTTTCCCAAATTTATGGCCTGACACATTTGGGACATTCAAAAGAAGATTCAGAGCACTGGTGGGCCTTACTAATAAATGTCTGTTGCAGTTTGGCAAATAAAAAGTCAGACAAAGCCCCCATTCTTTTTCAAAAATCCACCCCTCACCCAAGCCAGATTTTCAGCCATGGAAGCTCATGTAAGGGTCATCAATCGCAGTCTCTTCTCTAATAAATCAACATCAACGACTGCAAATTTTCTAAAACCCATTTCAATAATCCATCGATCGATACCCTCACAACGACAAAGTCTCCAGACCCACATCATTTCATTACCCAGATTTTGTCATTCTCGCACTCACTCTTCATTCTCACCGTTCTCTCACTCACCCGTTACTCCTAACCCAAACCCCATTAATTTCTTCCTCTCGCTTTCCTCTTCTCATCTCTCAAACCCCACCAAGAACTCTGATTTTAACTTCAAATCTAATCAAAATGAGAGGCCTTTTACGTGGAACAAAGCACCAGAGAGTGTTGTTCGCGGTAAAGTTAGTGTCTTTAGTGATGAAAAACCAGTTGTGACTGTGGTTCTGCTTGGTTGGCTTGGAGCTAGAGAGAAACATCTAAGAAAGTACGTGGAATGGTATAATTCAAGAGGGATTCATGCTGTGACGTTTGTTGTTGATATGAGAGAATTGCTTTGTTTTGATTTTGGGAAGGGAGTGGAGAAGAGGATTGCTGAATTGGCTAATCAGCTTGTTTCGTGGGTTTCTGAGAGAGAAGATGATGGTAGAGAGAGGTGTTTGGTTTTTCACACCTTTAGTAACACTGGTTGGCTTGTGTAGGTTGATTTATTGCAATTGTTTTCTATAATTTGTTGTGCTTTTTTGGGTTTGTAACTGGATTCGTAATTGTTGTGGTGTGTTGCTGTTTACAGGTATGGTTATATCCTTAGACTCTTGCAAGAGAGGGAGGAACTAATGGAGAAGATTAAAGGGTGTGTTTCTGATTCTGGAGGTGGCAATCAGTTTAATCCTAAGGTTTGTTGAGTTATGGTCTTGTTGAAGTCAATGATTGTTGTGATAAATTTGTGCAAATCTTCTTGTGTGGTGTCGAAGTGTATGAATGTTGTAGTGGTGCAAATTCTTGTGTTCCCATAATGAATGTCTTAGTTGATGATAAATTGTTATTAGCTTGGTCTTCCAGGAGAAACTAAATGTTAGGTTTTTTACATCTATGGATCATGATTGGCTATGTCTCGAATGGAACCATTTTCATGCTTTTATTTGAGAGTTGCAGTCTTCCTAGTTGTTCTACTCTGCCAGACTTCCCTATCTTCTTATTTCATGGTCCTGGTATATAATGCTTTTCAATTTCTTTACTTAAGCGTCTTAATGACTTGTGTAGGATCCATTGATTTGAAGCAAATTTGAATGGCTTCTAAATCCTTTCTCATTAAAGCTTATTCAACTGGGTTAGATACTCCAAGGTTGATAACATAGATCATACATGAGCTCAATGTTGTGTGACGAGCTCAGTGTGAGCCTAGGCTTTGCAGAATAATATACAATTTGAATTAGCATAGCAACCTCATTGTGTAAGTGCATTAAAGCTGCAATTTATGTTACATTTTGTTTACTTTATTCTGGCTGCATTGCTTCTCAGACAACCATTATAGTCGCTTGATGCAATGAAAACAAAGTTAAACTTCAGCAGGATACTTAACTTTATGAACCTAACCATGAATGGACTTGAACTGGTTGTGGAACAAGTTTCTCACTTTCCAAGAACAGAATTAAGGAAGTGCTTATCTGTGTCGTGGTATGAACAGGGTGACTGATGGAAAGTTTTGAGCATGTTGCTATTAAACTTAATTATTAGCTCAGTTATGGTGGAATTCGGCAGTAGTGTAGAACAGTTATTATTGTAAGGTTTCAAATAGGCATATAATCATGGTTTGGAGTGCTAATGTCATCTTGAATTGAGGATTCTGCTCTAATTGGCATCTGGCTGTTATTGATGTTTGGTGTCAGTTTTTGGATATTTTTTGTATATATATCCACTGATGCATGTGTATCTCTTTGAAATGCTGCTCATTTTGAAGGGGTGCTAATGGCTGATTTTCTTCCATCTTGGCAGGTCTGGGCTGGTGGGTTCTCCACTGCCTTGCTGAAGAAAAGCAGCTCTTCCGTGCAAGTTATTGCGACTAAAGAAATAAATGGATTAGAAAATCAAGCCAGTGAATCAAAAGAGAAAGAAAATGAACCTTCAATGATCGAAGCCATGGTGCTACATGTATTTGAAAAGCTATTCTCTGTAATTCTGAAGTTGCCAGAAGTGGATCAGTAAGTGCTCTGTTGTTTCTCGCACCTTTGAATGTTGCATTACACCTTGGTGGGAACTAATTTTTTTAATCTAAATAATGGTCAGCACATGTATCATCTGTAAAAAATTCATGCATGATAGTGTCTCTTGCTATTTTTGCAGGAAGTTAACGGAAATTGTGTCCATGCTCTCAGAAAAGCAGCCTTCTTGTCCCCACCTTTTTTTATACAGCACAGCAGATAAACTTGTTCCATTTCACTTAATAGAGTTAGAGATCCAGGATCAGAGGAGAATGGGGAGAAAGGTGATTTCCTATAATTTTGAGTCATCCCCCCATGTGGACCACTTCAGAACTTTCCCAGATATGTATTCATCACTGCTTCATAATTTCTTGAAGGAGTGTTTTCCAGTAACTAAACAGATTTGAATTCTGAAACGCATGTTATCTCCTTAGCCACCATTGATGTTGTTGTACCGGAAGCTTTTTGATAAATAAAAATCTTAAGGGAGGGTGTCTCTCTAATAGACAACAAAAAATGCATGTTATTTCTATCAAACAGTCATGTGTTCCTTAGCCACCATTGATGTTGTTGTATTGGAAGCTTATTGATAAATAAAAATCTCTCCCCACTACACAACAAACTTCAATAATGTGATTTTTCTTCAAGTTTCAGAATTCCAAGTATGTTTTCTTTGATGAAAAGAGATTACTAGTGCATATATTCTGAAGCTCAACACATTTTTTTCTTTTCTTGCCAAACCCGTATGGTGAAGGAATGCTGTCGAGGTCTTTTTTCTCGGTTATTGATCCTTGTTTGCTAAGCTTGGAGTAGTTATGACACGAAGGCAGGATTGTGCTTGTGATGGAATCCTGTGAAATGGGTTCAAGTCTTTATTAGTAAAAGTTCTAAAGCCTTATAAGGATTGGACTGCTGATGATGTTAATGCTCTTAGCACCTGTTTGGCACCTGTTTGGCTGGGCGGTGCAACCCGTTTTTTGCCAAATTTCAATTTTTTTTTTTTTTGTATTTTAAATGAAATTTTTTTTGTGCGTTTATATCATTTTGATGTGCTGATATCAAAAATGATTTTAAAAAAATAAAAAAACATCATTTTGATGTATTTCGGCA
This sequence comes from Salix arbutifolia, assembly GCA_025169955.1. NCBI lineage: Eukaryota > Viridiplantae > Streptophyta > Magnoliopsida > Malpighiales > Salicaceae > Salix > Salix arbutifolia. Next base: position 1,596,216 of record CM045908.1, read on the forward strand.
TGAAAAGTACTTTGAAAAGCTACCGCAACCGCTCTCCCAAACAGGCGCTTACTTGTTAGGTCAACCCGTGAGATTTGTTGTTAGGTGTTTTAAATATAGAGAACAACCACTCATTATGTCAAGGATTCCCTCTGATTTGGTGAGTTGGCATTTAAAATACATATTGTTTTCTACAAAAAAGATATTTAGATATTGAAATGAGACTAAAAGAGAACATACAAACCAAATTAAGATAAATTTGTAAGGTTGGCTAGTTAAGGCTAAGATAACATTGTGTATTTTTGAATTACATGTGCCATTGTTAATTGAAGAGGAGACACTGAAGAATAAAATTATAAAGTACAAATCTATTTTTGATCACTAGAAATTGCTGCAGACGTTGTTCAAAGTGCATGGTGATCCTAACGTGACAATAACTTTTTATAATTTAAATATCAAATTATATTATTATTTTTAATTAAATCTATAGTTATCATAATAAAACCGAGAATAAAAAATTATAATACTTGATCCCAATTATTAACATTAATTGGATTCGGCGTGCATGTATAATTTAACTATTTATAAAAATTAAAAATACTGATTGCCTAGAAATTAGAATTTCACGGTATCGAGAATTGATGTTTGGCTTCACAAAATAAAAATCAATGTTACTAATTTAAAACAATCAAGGCTTGAGTGATCAAATTTGAAGCTGAAACAAAAGCAAGGACGAGATTGAACAGTAGTAAAGAGGAATGGCTAGAATGTGCGAGGAGATAAAATTGAATGTAGTCGGTTTGATTAATCAACTGCCATCTCATGACCTTAGGAAGGAACTGCACCGTCTCAGCAATATTAACGGCTACTATTTCCATACAACTGATTTTTGAAAATTTTATAACTGTATAAAGAGGAGTTGACATAACAGAAAGATCACTACCCCTCTTCTCTATCTCTCTCATCATCTTTACAAAAAAAATAAAAATATTTCAAGTGCTTCTTGATCTTCACTTCACAACTCCAAGAACACGTATCGGAAGTGAGAGAGCGATTGAAGGAGAAAGAGAGACAGAGAAAGGATTCATTTTTCTCTTTTGTAGAAAGCAGAGAGAGTCTCCAAGGTTTTAACCAAACCCCACTTTTGTTCTTTTTTGTTAGAATCGGAGAATCGTCACGGCTTTGTAGAATTTGATAGCCGTTGTTTAACTTTTATGTACTGTTCATAATGGACACGAACTGTTGAGGGTTTCCTTGCCATGATTTCTCAAAATAGTTTCTTTGATGGTTTCTTAAAATTGTTTCTCCTTTCCAGAAAACCTTTTTTTTAAAATCAGTGAATTTTCTTGGTTTTGTAGAATTTCATACCACTGAATATCTTGTGTACTGTTCTTCATGTGTTTGCTTTTCGCGCGTGTCTACCTTTGTCACTGTTATTGTATATTTCTCGGAGAACATGATAAATTTATCTAAAAATAGATGATTTCATACTTCATTTATATCTCTTGGAGGAAGAATTCTTCAGAATCTCAAGATTTTTTTAAGCTTAATCGAATATTGAATCCATTTAGGATGTATACAGCGTTTTCTTTGGCGTTCTTGATCAGTAGATATTCAGATTCCTGCATCACTTATACTTGTCTGAAAAAGAAGTTTATTGCAGGTGGTTTTTGCAAAATTCTTGCAAAGATGAATGATCTAATGACAAGATCGTTCTTAAGTTATGTAGAACTGAAGAAACAATCCCAAGAGGACCATAAAGCCGACCTCGACATTGAGTTAGGCCAACTAAACCCCACGGATGAACCAAACCTCTCTCAGTTCTTCCGAGAAGTCGATGAAATCAAGATCGAAATGGAAGAGATTACCAATCTCTTGTTTGATCTTCAAGCCCTTAATGAAGAGTCAAAGTCTACTCACAGTGCCAAAGTTCTTCGTGGCATAAGAGACAGAATGGAATCAGACATAGTTGCAGTTCTTAGAAAGGCGAAGATTGTGAAGGAAAGACTAGAATCACTAGACAGATCCAATAAATCGAATCGCAAAGCCTCAGAATTATATAGAGAAGGCAGTCCTGTTGATAGGACAAGGATATCAGTCACCAATGGCTTGAGAGTTAAACTTAGGGAGATTATGAATGAGTTTCAGATCCTGAGAGAGAAGATTTTGTCAGATTACAAAGATGATCTGAAAAGAAGATACTACACCGCAGCTGGAGAGGAACCAAGTGCAGAAGTGATCGAAAGGATGATTTCAGGAGGAGAGGGAGTTCAGATGTTTGAAGGGAAAGGATCGATGGACTTGAGGAGTAAAGAGAAACATGAGGCTGTGATGGATGTACAGAGAAGCTTGAAAAACCTGCATCAGGTGTTTCTTGATATGGCTGTTCTTATTGAAACACAGGGAGAGAAAATGGATGATATTGAAGAGAATGTGGCCAAAGCTGGTAATTTTGTGAGTGGTGGAACAAACAGTCTTTACTATGCCAATCAGATGAAGAAGACAAGGAAGACATGGTGTTTATGGGTTTTGGCTGTGATGGTGATCATAATTTTGGTTTGCATTGTATCAACATTAGCTTCTTGAGAGATCAGGGAGGGGAACTATACGAGGACTGTCTACTGATAGTTGTGTTTATTTCTAGTTTCTTGCCTGTAAATTCATGTGTAGTAGATTTTTAAATAGTTCAGAAGGGATCTCTTACAACTTTTTGAGTAATTGAATCGTGAATGTGTAGTAGATTTTGACTGTCATTTAGCTTGATAGATTCTGAGGCTCTGTATGTTTCATTAAGAAAAATTTATGAGAAACATCTTATGAATGGCGTGTCTACTTATTCCTGTGTTGTTCTTCCCTTGATTGTTGATATATGAGTGCTTTGAGCGATGAGCAATGGATTCTGAAATTAATTCTTGAGAAATGCTGGGATTTAGCATCTCATGAATGGAACAGATCAATGCTCCTGTTGCTTTTTAGCCTTCTAAATCAAATTCTTTCGGCAAGCTGTGATACTAATCCAGCAGATCACATATACATTTTAGCCTTTTGAATCAATCTCTTCTTGTGTGTTACAGTTTGGCAAAGATTTTCTGCTGGGATTCAAATTGTTACACGGATGGTACGTGTTGCATGAACTCCAACTATGATCACACATTATCCAGGCTTTTTAAGCCTAGAGTTGCATGAACTCCAACTATGATCACACAACCAAAGTTGTTTATATCATTTTATGCCTCTGGACGAGTCTGGACTCTTGTAAATGGTTTTTATCAATCAATCAATAATTTTGGATCAAGAACAAAATTATTAGCCACAGGCTAAATTGAGCAGCGAAACCTTCATCTGAAAATCATGCTTGGTTGTAGTATAGCAAAAGCCATAACCTAACAAGTAAAATCTGCATTTTTTGACAACAGCAGCTCTTGAACGGGCTGAAACTTGATTTTGATGAAATAGCTAGTTAAAATTGATAATCAAAATGGCAACCAGCCAAAAGCATGGCGCATCACCCACTGGAGGCAATAATAATAATAATAATAATAAATTCCATCATGCGTTATGACCTTTGTCAAGATTGTTAGAAGAAAAGTTGTCAATATTGTTTTGGTTGGTGTTTTGTTTTTTCAATTGAAACGAAATGTTTTGATTTTGGAGCGTTTCAGCGCGTCATTTCAAGGTTGTACTGTTTATGTATATATATAATTAATTAAATATATTAATTAAAAAAATAGTTCAAATTCAAAAAAAAAAATTATTTAGAATTGTGCAGTTTAATCTAAAAAAAAGACAATAAAATAATTTTTCTGAACAAAATTATGAACATATATAACATTACGAGAATGTCATCATCAATCTCGCAAGGTCATTATATTTCCTGATTGCTCTGAAATTTTAACATGATATTTATAAATATATCAAGAGACTCCTCGTAAAATTTCATCTCAATCTGACGATCGGATTAAAAGATATGATTGATATTGTAAAATTATTTATTATTTAAAAAAAACACTATTTGGCTGAAACAGAACGGGCTGAAACAGAACCGGAACGTTTCAGCTGGTATTTGACCGAAAAATCCAAAACGGGCTAGAATTTAAACCGAGATAAAAACGATGCCGTTTTTTCTCTTTTTTTAACTGGTACAAAACGTTTCAGCTGTTTCAGTCGAAATAGACAACTGTGGCTAGAAGACAATCTAGAGCCAAGCCTGTGGTTCTGACAAAATAAACTGACTGAACAAGAACATTGTCACAGGATATGCTAACGGAAGTGAACAATGGAATGCCGACATCATGTACCATTGCATTAGGATGTGCTGCTATTCATTTCAGCAAAATGTTAACGCCCTTCATTGATGTATGTATTCTGATGGGGAAAGAGTGAGGGACAAGGACTACAAAAGCCACTGCGTTTAGGCCTTTCATTTACATAACCTTATATATGACATTGCAGAGAAAACTAAACACCGTTATTGCTTTATAGTGGAAAGTTTGGCAAAACTGGAAACAGGAATAAAATGAAAAAAAGTAGGACGATGGTATTATTCTACAAAAGCTGAAAACAAAAGGCGGCTATCCTTCAGTCAATGCTAAGATGCTGCTTAGCTGTCCAGGACTGCTGAGGCTCGAGCTGGACATTTCCAATCTGCAGTTAACAAGTGAAGAACACAATCCCCTTTTTCAGAAAAATTCACCACTCCACACAAATATTCATCAGGAAAGGCAACTAGAAGATTTTTGGTGTATCACATTGCTAGATAGAGGAATTTAGTACGCAGTTAATCATAAAGATAAAACTCAACTTTCATGATGCTTGGCAATTATGGAAGCTGGCAATTATATCACAAGAAGGTAATATCTCAATACCTGTGCATTTTCAACACAAACAAAATCTTTGTAGCATGCTTCCATTTGCAGATGAGGGTTCCACAAAACAGCATCTGACCAACTGCAGGGGTCAAAAGGACAGCATAGTAAAATACATGAATTTGCAAGGTGAAATGAGAGAAATCATGGGGATAGCAAAACAAGAAAATGAAATGAGCTTCCAATTCATACTTTGTATTCTTCACGGTTATTACATCGCCCAAGCCATTGTCGAGGTGCAACTCACTTGGAGCATCAAGATAAACACGGTCTACAAATCCAGGGAAAGTCACCACATCCCTGCATTATTTACAGGACAATTAGAAAGTGCAGATATATCTCCCTATATTGAGGAGCCACTCACTTTCAACAGGCCAATGACAGCCATAAGTTATTTTCAAAGAGAAACCAAAATCAATTTCATAATAGGTTTTCTGTATGAAAACTGTGTATAGAATGTTACTGACCTTTCTTCCTTGCTCTCCACTGGATTGGTAGGATCCAGCTCCTTGTCCAGGGTTTTGCAACCTTTCAAACCTTTCACAGATGCTCCTGTTACAGATGCCTGCATGATATCATCTTATCATTTACAATAAAGTCCTGTATAGTTCACCAGGCTATCGGATTTTGCATAATTTTCAGTTCACAAGTATCTTTCTATCATTGAACAACCAATAATCTCCTTTCTACAACACAAAACTAACAATACTTAATCATAGAATGCCTGCTCCATTCCTCCAAATTCAAGGAGTTTTTCCAAATCATTCCCTCATATCAACAACTCCTCATTGAACACAATTCAGAGTCCGACACTTTCATTATGAACAATGAAATTTACAAATTTGGTCAGACCAGCAGGATAGCAGTTTGCTAAGCATGGAAATAACCACACTTACACTTTAGTATGTGTGCAAAGAACTAGTGGATGAAAATGACACTTACACTGAAGTATGTGTGCAAAGCACTGGTGAATGAAAATGGCTTGTTATCGGTGTTTGTGATTATTAGTTCTGTGGAAATGCTCTTTGAATTTAGAATGACCTGAAAAAAATTAAATGACAAGTAGATGTTCAGTTGCAAATACATAAACCACAATGATTTTACACGATGCTGTCCAAAAGCTTATTAAAATAGCTGGATGACACCAGATGCCTGCTAGCACTACTATAAACTCGAATATATTTGTTATATATGAGGTACATGAAACAGGATCAATAAATATATTTTCTGTAGCCAAGCTTATTAATGTTGAAGGCTAAAGGGAAATAATTGACTACCTTATATAGAGCTTGAAAACCGAAGTCCCACATGGAACGACTATAAGGACCATCCTTGAGCAAAAGGGTTACCACAGGATTGCCATCGGCATTATCAGAATCAATAACTGACCAATCCAAATTCCTTGCAAATCCATGCTATTAAGTAAAGGCAACACACCCCCAAAGTTCAACAATATAGTAAAGGAACATAAACAAAAGATGGAAACATGAATTTCATAAAACAAAAGGGCATCGTACCTGCTGAATAGCACCGGGGCCAAACTGTGGGAAACAATGCGGCACACCTCCACTGACCCAATAGCGAAGTAACAGTCAATACATATTGAGCCAACTGGGTCCTTTAAATGCTTAAAAAGAACACAAAATTATGAACCTGATTGGTTTTTTCTTGTTAAACACAGCATCTGGCCTAACAAAAAGAAGGTCTTTTCCACTGGGAACTTTCCAAGATGTAATGCAACCTCCAAATAAATATATCTCTGCCTCACTGAATAACCCAATAAACAAAAACAATAAATCCACAAACTTCATACCACAAATTCACAATATGTATTGAGAATGGTGTGTAGCTATATATACTTACCTACCATGAGGAGAAGTGAGGACAACCTTGGGCAAGTTACCTTCACCTTCTGTGACTCTCACTCCTACAGTTGTACTAGTTTCTTTATTTAAACTTGCAAATGCCATACCAGAGTATCTGTGTCACATAAATTTAAAAGAGAACCCATTAGAACTTGATTAATAAATCAAACAAATAAACACAGAAATCACGAATATTAAGCAACCCATCGATTATAAAGCCAAAGTGGATTAATTAATTATGCAAGAAGTGAAAAGATTGATGACAGAATGAGGGAGAAGAGGGAAGAATATAGAGAGAAAATACTCACCGGTTGACTCGGCGTAGGTTAAGGTTAGGAAGAGAAAATGGCAAAGAGACAATCGCCATTGCTTCGTTTTCTTAATCAGTTAAAACTGCGATGCAATGCAGTGCTACCACTTGAAACTTTTAGCCACACAAATGGAAAACAGAACAGTGTCAGTGACTGGATGTCTCTTCAACTGTCGAAGGAGTTATTTTTGGCTCCTCAATTATCAGCATACGTCATGTGATCGTTTACGCCGTCATCTGTACTCTTCTTCTACATTCGGATATTCCCTTTTCATTTTCATTTTTACATCCGGATAATCCTTTTATCATAATATTTGCGGTGTTTACTTCTTCTTCTTTTTTCAATTTTTAACTATATTTTGATATTTCAGACCACTTCGTTCAAATATCCGGTTGAATCATAATTCATTTTGATTGAAAACCCATGAATTATTATAGTTTATTTATTTATTTAACTATAGAGTTTTTTTTATTAATACCTATTATTTTATATTTCATTAAGTTTCTTTGTTAATAATTTAAGAGTTACATTAAAAAAATCAAACACAGATTTTAAGAGATCTCCATCCATTTTTCTTTGTATTGTATAAACTTATCTAAAAATATTATCCATTTGGTAAAGAGAAATTTCTTTTAGACTATGCACCTAAGTCTATTTATCATAGCAAACATATCCTAGAAATATTAATAAACATCAACGCTATAGCAATCATAAGATAAACCAAAACATCAAGCAAATTACTTTAGATAAGACGTACTAGGGGTGCTAAAACCTTTCATTCACGCAATCAGTTCAATGCCTTATAATCTTTAAAAAACTAATTAGATTTTCTAGTAACTATAATAATAGGTGACAACTCTTTTTTTTTACAGAACAAAAAAAAAAACCCAACAGCAATCTTTGCTCCCAAGGAGGGTCGTCGCGACGTCGCGCTCTCGCGGAGGATGCGACAAACATCTTAATTTTTAGATTTATAATAAATATTTTATTTTTATTAATTTAGTTTATTTTTATTAATTTATACTTTTGTTTAATAGATTTGTAAAAAAAATTATTGAGGGTCTTAGTGATGACTTAAATCAATCAATTTATTCCAAATAGTTAGAAAATAATTATTGAAAATGCCATTGTGTCTCAATTTAATCGTTGATTATTTCATTTTGTCAATGATCTATTATATTTACTAATGGTAATATCGATGGAATAAAAAAAATCATCGATGAAATTATATATGGTGTTTTTGTTGATGATATGTTATATTCACCAATAAAAATACTAAAAAATTAAAATGGGTAGTTTTTTAATCTAGCTTATATAAATCCATTGGTAATTTTATTATTGATGAACTCACTAACAAACCATAAATTACCAATAATATATTTTTCAACAAAGTATTCTTGTTTGTGAGATCGTCGGTAAAAGTCGTGTTGACATAATCAATGTATATATACCGATAAAATATTCCATTTGAAAATTAAAAAGTTTTGTTAGTGTTACACATGTTTTCTTATAAATAATTTTTAAAAAATAAAAAATGCTCAAAATATTTTTGAAAACCAACCTCCAACCACCATCATATATATATATATATATATATATATATATATATAATTGATTTTTAAATCAATTAGAACTTTGAATATCAGATTTTATATTGAAAAAATAATACTCAAACATTTTTTTTATCACTTGACTTTTTCTATACTCAATCTAATCCTTTTATATTAAGTTGACTTGGGATTGAGTTTGATGTTTTGTTTTGGTTGGTTTAATGAGTCTTTTGTAGTGTAAAAAATAAGTTTTGTCATTGAGTCAATACTCAATTCGGAAAAATAAAAATCAAATTTATTGATTTAAATCAATTATAACTTTAAGGATCAGATTTTATATTGAAAAATAATACTAAGCCTCTTTTTTTTTATATATAAAAAATAGTATATTTACTGTAGTTTTTTTTATGCAATCTTTAGTTGGAATCAATATATTTTTATTATTTATTAGCACATATACTAATTGATTTATTTTATTAAACACACCTATAAAATATTTAATTTATAATCTAAATTTCTCTTAATTATATAAAAAAAAACCCGTTAACAATGTGTTAATTTTGTTTCTTACTTTAAAAACAAAATCCTCCATTCTAAAACATAACGCAAGGAATCAAACTAATATTGGGGTAAAAACTTTTAACCTTAAATATAAACTTTAGTATTTGTTTTAAGAAAAAACATGTAAGACTTTCATTTGAATCGATCAAAATATGGCCTATAATTTAAGGGTGTTTGTATGTTTTAGTCCATATTTTATATAGAAAAAAATGTACTACTCACATATTCATTAACAGAAAATTAGATAAAATATAATAAAAGAATGTCAATCAAACATTCTATAATTCAAAGTTTCAAATAAAAGAAAAATAATAGTTCATATCTTGATCAAAGGTACCTGAAGTTGAGGACAACATGACTTGATTAAAAAGATCTACATGTCTATTTGATAGTATGGTTACAGTTATTTTTTAAAGTATTTTTCATTTAGAAATATATTAAAATGATATTTTTTTTTATTTTTTAAAATTATTTCTGATATCAACACATAAAAATAATTTAAAAACATTAAAAAATTTAATTTAATATAAAAAATATAAAAAATCAATTTTTTTCAAAAATATTTTTAAAACACAGTAACAAACCACGACTAGATGGGAGTATAGTCCGGTCTCTAATGCAATTTTTCACTTTTGTTTCTATCAATTTGCCCCAAAGCATGACGGGCTAAATTAAAAGAAAGGCACACATGGTTTGTTTTAAAAGCAACTTTAATGTATTCCGAAAAATACCTTATTATCATACATTTGTGGAGTTTCTTGAATTTACATTTTGTGTCTCAAGTAAAACCTTACATTTATTACTCAAACTTTGTCCTCAACAAACATCCCACAGCTTTTGCAGGAAGCAGCGTAAGGGGATTTACATCTTCAAATGGCATGTCAGATTTTACAGTAGCTTCAAAATATCTAGCAAGGTGGAAGATCCTTAGGAGGCGGCAGAACAGATTGATCGGATCCAGGCCCTTCTTCTACCACGAATGCTGTTTTTAATCCCCACCCAGTATGCAGCTCCAAATGACAATGCATAAACCAAACACCTACACACAATCAAATATGAAAAAAAGAAGAACCAGTTAACACTTTAATATAAACTGTGTTCTACTTTATGCATTTTGATTAAGAGTTAGATCATCATACCTGGATTATCTGCTCTAAACCGAATAGCAGTCCAGCCCCCAGTAGGGACACCAACTGTATTTCTCTCCACGGGATCAACCAGATTATATTTAGCTGGATCTTTAGCAGGATCGAAGTTTCCAATTCCTGTGCCAACAACAAAGAAGTTATAGCCGTGAAGATGGAATGGATGAGACTCAACTGTCAGCAAGTTGGTGTCTTGAAGAACAAGTTCCACAGTAGAATTAAACGCAATCTTGCTAAGCCTTGTCCCATGCACTGTTCCGAGACTTGATGTAAGCGGTACACCGGTGTAGTTGAAAGGGGTGGGAGGCTTGTCGGGAAAATTGGTCTTAAATACTCCATTAATGTTGAAGTAATGAGCTTGAAGAAGTCCAATCTGAGGCATAACAAAAGATATATTGTTCAAAGAAGCTAGGAGTCGCGTTCCGTTTACGCATGTGGGGCATGAATCTTTTCCGAAACCAATTGTGTAGAAGAGATTTCTATCAACTTTAAGGGGTACATTTGCTGGAAACAGCGGTGTGTTCAGGCTTCTAAGCTTTCGGCTGTAGCCCAACGCGAATTTCGTATCATTATATGCAGGCAATTGAGGCAACGACGGGAGGACTGTGGTCGGGATGCCTTTGTATTGCAGAATTGCGGTGGCTGTTCTATTGTCTATAGGGAGTGGAGCATCCATGAAAGCCCTGGTAGCCATGAAATATCTGCCTGGAACTTGGTTGGCTTGGACCAGAACATTTGTGGTCTGGCCAGGTGCAATTAGTATAGTTTGAGTAGTGAATGGCTTCGTATAAACTGCATCAACCTCCACTACTGTCATGTTGTGACCAGCTATGCCAAAGAAAAGCTCATCGTTGAGGGCAGCATTGATGATTCTCAGGAGGTATGTCTTCCCTGATTCAATCTCCATTGCAAAAGTATCTAAAACAAGCATCAAATGAAAAATGAATGTCTTATGATTAGTACCGATAAATAACTATCTCACCTAAAAGCTTAAGTTTGTAAGTAAAGTCTCAGAATATGATTTATATCATTCTCTAACACGTTCCTTTAAGTGAAAACTCTTTGGACTTGAAACTTAACTATCTCACCTAAAAGTTTAAGTTTGTAAGTAAAGTCTCAGAATATGATTTATATCGTTCTTTAACACGCTCCTTTAAGTGAAATCTCTTTGGACTTGAAACTTACACAGACTTACACTATCTTGTACTTCATTTTTATCAAATAGAATAAGACTGATAAGATTCAAACTCGTGATCGCTGGATTAACAAGATTCTGATATCATGTTAATGAACTATTTTACTTAAAAATTTAAGTTTTTAGATAAGATCCTAGAATATATTTATATTATTCTGTAACAATTACTTCATAAATAGAAAACCAACTTTGGCTTTAAGCATTCCCTAGTCGTACTGCTATATTATACTATGGCTTTAAGCATTCCTCAGATTATTTTGCTTACGTTTATCAGAACATGGAAAGAGAGGTCCTGGCTTCCCGTTAATGGTGTGCGCATCTGACATATTTGGTGGCAAACCCATTTGAGTCCCTTGCTTTTCAACCTCCTCCACATCCGAGTTCCACCATTCACCTAGAGCACACAGTACCAGCAAAAACACATTTGTAATCAACGAGGCGACTATACATCACCGGAAACATCAAAAACTAATTTGGATACGAAATAAATTTCACACAGAATCCTACCTAAGAGAATAGGGACTTCCATTTTTGGTTGTGGGAAAGGATATAGAGTTCCTTGTTTAGGCATAATTACAATTGCACCATAAACTGTAGCCCTCAACCAGAGAATATGTGCGTGCCACCACAGGGTTCCTCTTTGTCCTGTTACATTGAAGTCATAAGTGTAGCTACTTCCGGTCTGGATTGGACACTGTGTTATATAAGCTGGCCCATCTGCCCAGCCATTGCGATATTGCTTCAATCCATGCCTACAATGACAAGCAATCAAACTTATTTCAACTGGGATTAATCCATGAAAATATGTAGAATATCAGCATGTCGTACCAGTGAATAGACATGTTATATTGTGCATAATTTGTAACATTGATCATAACTCTATCATCTTCTCTAACATAAATAGTTGGCCCTGGAAACCTCCCATTTACAGTTACAATAGGTTTTGCATGGCACAATCTGCTCACATTCTTCACTTGAATCTGAGGGGAGAAAACACCAAATTGTTTATATAAAAGTTGAGTTTAATAATCATCCAAAAGAAGGTGCATGATTTAACTCACATCAAACTGATATTTCTTTACAGCAGCTTCTGCTGGAAAAGAAATGAATCCTAGAATTCCAATGAAAACAAAGATTAACCCTGACAAGAAACTTCCACCGCTAGCCATTTTTTCCCAGGATTTTTGCTGTGTTATTTCAAGGATGAGGCATACATAGAAGCGACAATATGAAGAATTTATATGGCTGTATAGATGATTAGGTAGAAAAGAAGAAGAGGTTGGCCTCCAAACCTTGTAAGCAAAATACTGAAAAAGACCTCGAGAGCCATTGACTGACGTAGAGGCTGGGATTCTTAGCCAGTAGTGTAGGAGATTATGGAAGAAGCATCAAATCGATGAGATTATTATTGCCAATTTATGTTCATATATTTTCTCTTTTACTTTTAGTTCGTATAGCAATGGAGATTGAGAGGTACATAAGGCCAACCGAGTCCCAAAATGAGCGCATGCTTTAGAGTTAAGGGAAAGGAATAGCTTTCTTGGTGATAATTTTGCCAGGAATTCCTTCTAGCATTCAATGATTTAATTACAAGGTGATTTTTTTCCATGGAAAGGCTCCATTATTATCATTTTGTTATGCAAGTAGGTTAGATATCATTCTCTATGATGTTGGTGGTTTTGCTCAATCATATGCTATGTGGATAGCACATTGCCACACTATCTAAATATGGATCGATGGAGTATCTAGGGTTAAGTCAATTCAATAATTAACCTAACGAAAAGGGCACATAACATTCAATACAATAATTGGATCATGCTTAAATATTCTTGTATAGATCAGGTTTTACATCCAATTCTATAAATTGATGTTGTTTAAGATAGTTTTGTTATTTTTTCTTATTATTTTATACTTAATTTAGTACTTTTTATGTTAAAGTTTATTTAGGATGATTTTAGGTTTATTTAAAGAGTACATAAAACTAAAGTTTGTGTATAATGACTATTATGTAGAATTATGTGTGTTTTTTTTAATATATGCCATTATCTCAATCTTTTTATTTTTTGTTTAAACTCAAATGAGAGATGGATATTTTTGAGCATTTTATATTATATAGAGACTAATAATAAATAGAATGTTTTTTCAATGAAAATTAATTCTTAATTTGTTAAATTTTTAATTTTGGTCCTTCAATTCATTTTCTCTTATTTTTTAAAATATTAAAAGAACAACACAATTAAAAAAAATTAAATAACATAGTTTATACATATCTTGATTAAAAGAATATGATATTCAAGCTTGATATTCAAAAACTTGACATTTTAAAAACAAATTATAAAATGGGCTACACATGTGGAAAGAGAAGAGAGGAGAGGGGAAAATAAAGAAAAATAATTAGAGACACACCAAAACTCTGACTACAACATTATAAGCAACATCAGAAAGATCTTGATGAGAGGAATCAAATGATACTAAAAAAGACAATTAATTGTGACCTAAGTGTGCCACACTTATTGTTTAAAGGTGGAAGGTAACTCATCAAGTGTGGCTTACATTATTCATCATTGGTGATCTGTAATCAGAGTCTATGAGATCTTTCTCTCTCTCTCACACTCTCTCTCACTCTCTTCACAAATAATCTAACCTCAATCCAGAGTAATCCAAGCCTCAAACTCTAACACTAACTCCACTCCTAACATTCAAGTTACATAACCATTAAAAACTTGTATTAATCTAAACACCATCCTTACTTAAACATAAATTTTCTGTCTTGGTGTCATTTGATTAGTTTCGTTGAAATCTTTTTAATTGTATTGATGAAGTCGTAATCATAGCTTTCAATGTGTCTATAAAATCTTGTTTTTTCCTCTATTTCTTTCTTCTCTCTCTTCACAAACAACCTAGCCCCAATTTATTGTAACTCAAACCTCAGACTCTAACCCTAATTCCACCCCTAACATGCAAGTTACGTAACCATTAAAAACTAACATTAATCCAAACACTAAACTCTAACTTAAACACTAAACCTAATTCAAATTCCAGACCCTAACCCTAACTAATCTATAACCCAGACTGTTAACCACAAAACCAATCCTAATCCAAAACCCATAACCAAAAAAATTACTCTTAACTAAGTCAAACTATAATCCAAACATCAAATATCAAACATTAACCTAAAATACAAACTCTAAACCTCAACCCTTGAAAATTAATAAACTACCTCTAAATCCAAACTCAAAACCCCTAATCCTAAAAATTTAAATTTCTTATTGATGTGAAATTAAAGAATACTGGCCCTATTTAGAAAAGAAATTCAGGCACCTTGTCATCAAAATTCCTTTCGGATTTAGGGTGAAATATATCAAACTATAATTTATTTTTGCAACGTTTCTTTCTTATAATTTCTGTGACTCTCAATTTCTATCTCGTTTTCTTTTCTTGTAATTATTTTTTTATCAAACAGATTATACTTAGACTTTCTTTTTGATTTCGAGTTAGGTGCATAATAACTATATTTTTTTACCCCGTTTTATTTTCTTTGGCTTATAACACTTGTTTAATGGTTATTGATTTGTTAATAATGCCATATATCAATTTCCACTCCATTCACCTGCAGATACAATTACTCAATAGTATTCAAATTAAAACTAAACTCAATACAATATTTTAATTTTAATTTCTAGTATTCCAAAATAATTAAAAAAAAAATCTGACTCTCAACCTAATATATACGTATAAAGAATATCACGAATATAGTAAAATACATGTAAAATAAATTACAAGCTAACAATTAATGCAATTGTGCCAATTGGAGAAGAGAGATGTCTTCAAAGCTTCTGTGGTCACGTCCAGGCTGGGAAAAAAATTTTGGACTGCCAAAATTAGATGCTTAGTAAAGAAACTTCCTTTTGCTTTGAAGACAACCCTAACTGAGATCAAATATTTAACGGTATATCAATCTTAAAGTAAGGAAATAAAGGCAGGCATCAAGCTTGGTGTATAACCTAGTCTTTAATTTGGCCCCTAACGCTGTCAGTTTCTACTACAAAAAAAAAAAAAAAAAAGTTAACAGGAATTGTTAAAGGATTATCACATACACGAACCCTAATTCATATTTTATTTTTTTGTAGTCCGTTTCTTTTCTCCTCGATCATAGGTTTACCACTGGCTGCAAACTAACATTCAAGATGATTGTTGTCTGTTCAAAATGTAACTGAGTTGTTTTTTAAAGTGATTTTTGTTCAGAAATATATTAAAATAATATTTTTTTTGAGAATTTTTCTTCAAGAAAATGTAATTCTTTTGTTTTTTCAATTAATCATAAATAGAAGCTGATGGATGTCGGTTAACGTACTTTTTCTTCAATTGATTTTCGATTTTTCGATGCCTTAATTAAAGAGATTGAAAGTGGCTATGGAAGCAGCTGAGGCCCTCACCATAGCAGAGGTTGCAAATTAAAGACTTGAAGGCCCTGGCCAATTGAGGCTTGGCCCAATAGTATCTTATCTTGCTTTTTTTTGTTGCCACAGAATAAGGAGCCTAGAAAAGATTTCTGTGTTTTTCTTTAGGATACTTTAATTTATTCGATAGATTCTTGATGTTTTATTTTTTTAATAATAATAATAATAATAATCTAGGGTTTAATTAAAGGTTCATCAAGAGAATGACCATAAAAAAGGACATTTTTGTTGCGGTGAGTATAAAAAAGAAGAAGATATTTTCTTCTCTTGAGAGATAAGAATAATAATAATCTAAAACTCAAAGATATTTTTGGTGAGTATCATTAGATTGAATCCTCATTGTTGTGTGGAGATGATGGATTTGTAATCTATCATGTCAAAGTTTTTCCAAGATGTTGAAAAAAAAAAGGAAATTCCAATAGAGTTCTATAATAATTTCTAGAACTCAATAAATATTTGGCACTAAAAAAAATGGCATGGGAGTTCCATATTATTTATTTTGAATTCGAGAAAACTCTATCTATTTTTAGATTCTTTTTGTGAACCCGAGTCAAGTGAGTAAAATCATGATTGTCATAAACTCTTATAAGATGATCATGCTCTGACACGAACCCGAAATCTGCAAGGTAGATCTTAAGTTTTTTGTCACCACGCCACGTTCTTGGACAAGTTTCATATTATTATCTCCTGTAATTATTGTTGAAATGTTAAGTGTATAGTTTAGTTTAGATAGAGATTTACTTCAAACCAATTTCATTAGCAAAACCGGCCCTTAATCCACGTATTGGAGTAAGTCAGCTTTCGAGTTGGGTCTATAATGTAACCTGCCAAAATCAATCATACCCTCTGATGAACGAGTCTGAGTGGCATCGACCTCGTCAAACGAACGAAAACAATGCACCTACCGAGTCCACCAATGTCACAGTTGCGAGGAAGATGAAAGAAAACATCAGACCAGCACGAAAAAAAACAAGAAAATGCGAACAAAACCTAACTAAATTAGCTGGAAAAAGAAGAAGAAAGTGTTTTGCTCCTTGTTCAATCACTCGGTCCAAAAGTACAATGATTTAGGGCTAAAGTTTTTTCTGTACACGAAGATACCATTCTGGTTTGCTGCAAGTTGGCTTTTGATATGCCATTTTCCAACCCTAAATGCTGCTGCTGCTGGGTAGGTAGGAAAACAAAATCAGAATCAGTTCATCGTCAAAAGTCATTGATTTTTCAAAAGTTTCAATAATTAGTCTATCAGTAGTTGCCACCAAAAGAGGCGGTGTGCTAACTTTCTGAGTAGAATGAATCAGGAATTCTCATGGAATTAATCAATCAGAGATGAATAAGCCTGTAAAGTAGCCGAGCTCGAGGCATAAACAATGAGCTGACGGTTCACGATGCTTTCATAAAGCAAGAGTAGTTAGCTTTATTATCTAATTCCAACTCTCTCTTCATCTTTTTAGTCCAAATTAAAAAGATATTAGCTTTCGTGCATTAAAATTATATGAAATTCTTTATTATGGTTGATGTTATGTGTTGGATCATTTATGATGATAGGTTAAAAAATTCATTAAAAAAACCCTAGTTCTCAATTATGTAACTTAAAGCTTTTATTTTGATAATAAAAACATAAAGGAATATCTATTTTGTATGTCATTCACAAGACTATAATCATTCTCAAGAGATAAATAATCATGATAGAGACTACCGACATGAGATCCTAACACAGTGATTCTCAGAAGATCATATATCCTAGTAATGCTCAAACCCAAATATGTTTAGCATCAGAATTCTCATGGGATTCAGTGCATTGAACTAGATACTGAATGATTAAATTTTAGGGTTAATGGCTTAAAATAAGGTAATTTTCTAATATGTTGTAAATGTATGATATAGTCTACTTTAAAATTGAATATAACAAGATTTTCAGGGTAAACTATCGAATTCAGTCATATAATTTGTATATGATTACTTTTTTATTTATAGAATTATCATGCAGACTAGATAAACAAAAGGTTTTTAGGTGCAAGTGACTAATATGGATGGTTTAACTTAAAATCTTGCTCGAAAGATAAATTACAAACTTAAAATATATTTAATGCTCAGTTAAAAATATAAAAATAGATTGGAAAACTAATTACCCTATTATCTAAGAAAGGATTCAGCCATGAACGCGAGATTTTAATAAAAAAAAATACTTCGACTAATCTTCATTAGATTTGGCTTTTGATATGACGATCGTTAATAACGATTACATTAAAGCTAGAACTTGCTCAAAAGAATTCATTCTTGGTGCTTGATATATCCTTCTCAAGCCTGAACCAAGTGGGCAAAAAGGTTGAATGGCTTGCCCGATCTTATCAATATTGCCAGCCAAGTGTTTTGCACACACAATGAGAGAAGAGAAGCCTCGAGTTGTCCCCATCCTCCAACTCATGCAAGAAGAACTTGAACAAAATAAGAACACAAAATGTAGTGATGGGTTCCACAATCAGCCGAGCAAGTAGGCAAACAAGCGTGGAAACCAATGATTCCTTAACATGCAGCGAACCAAAATCGTTGATTATCTCTAATATTTCACTCTCAAGTGAATGGCATGGTATTATTTTTTTGAATTCAAGGAAACTCTATTTAATATAAAATATATTTTGTGGGCTTAGATGAATAGGTAAAATCCTGACTATCTCAAACTCTTATAGAAGATACACGTTCTAACTCGAATTCAAAATTTGTTGGGCAGATCTCAAGCCTTTAATGGCATGGCATATTGACAGCTCTTTTTTATTTTTCTGTCCCACAATTGCCTGAACCTAGCAAGCATAGGAGAGTATTATTGCCTTGGCTTCGCGTTCACTTCAAATTATTAGTGTACTCGAACGAGTGAGAGATATCACCTAACATCAACGGGTCGGGGGGAGGTACCCTAAAATTCTGCTTTTCATTACTAGTTGCTCATTTTTATATCACAACTCGCGAGCCATGGAGCATCATGTGATATCATATCCACCATGGGACCATTTGTGGATTTCACTGTTTAAACTGTTCGATCTGTTTTCCGATGAGATCTTAAGGGCTTAGTCGACAGAACAGATTTTACTATTAATCCCATGATTTTCATCCTCGTTCTTCTTTTCTTTTAATTATGGCAGCGTTATTCTCACATCTTCATTTATTATTTCCCCTTTATTGATTTTTTTTAGTGGTTCATTTAAGGTCTGTTTAGTCCTGCTGTCTTTATAAGTTCATATATACATTTAATTTCGGCTCCAACTTCATATTGGTATTCCCTACAAGACAAGTTCTCTATCATAAGAAAGGATCCTGTATGCTAAAATTGGTAGAAGTATAAGAGAGAAGAGAGAAATAATGTATAGGAAAAGGAATGAGAGTGAAGAACGTATAGTTTTTCTGTGAAGTTATTTTTTCCTATAGTATTTATACATCTTGATTACATGAAACTACTTCAAGGAAAATAAAATAATGAGAGAATAATTGATTTCACTTGAAGATAATCTTAAAAGACGAGTTGTTAATTATTGTGTTTTGTTATTATCAAATAACTATCTCATCTAAAAATTTAGGTTGTTAGGTCAGACTCCAAAATATTATTTATATTATTTTTTATCACACTCATTCAAATGAAAGCATGTTAGCCTTGAAACTTGTACAGACTCACACTATCTTGTACTTGATTTTTTATCATATAGAATGAGGGTGGTGAGATTTGAACTCGTAATCACTGGATCAGCAAGTTTCAAATATTATATAAAAAATTATTTTATTTAACAACTTAAATTGTTAAATAAATATTAAAATATAATTTATATTATTTTTTAAATAGTTGTTTCCGTAGGAAAAGATTAGCGCTGACGAGTGATTGACGAGAAATGTTGGCGTCCATTTAGTAAACAAGTCGATTAGAGATAATTATTGACGAGAAAGGATCGTACTGTCAATTCTTTGAAATAGTAAGTCTGCATTATGATGTGTTTTAGTTAATAAGCTTCCTGGAAAGTTGCACGAGAGATCTTGTTTCAAGGTCTGGGATGAGGTCCAGTTCGGAGCAATTGCTAGGGTTGGAGAGCGGTCAAGTGCAATCACTTGAGCTGGCACGATTTCTTGGACTAAAAATGGCTCATTAGGTTGAACAACGCGCAATTCATTTCACTTTTATTTTCCCATTTCTTCTGATAATTTAGTTTTAGAATAAATTTGAGTAAAGGAAATAGGTACTGAAATAGAGGGAAGGAAAAGACTGGTTGGCTTACCCCTAGCTCCGACGATGGACTTTCTTGGTTCATCTCGGCAATTTCTTCTCAACCCCGCACTAGTTTCTTTTTCTTCATGCATCACGGTACATGATGTCATATTCATAATAGAGTATCATTTAAGAAATTAAATGTTTTTTTCTTATGAAGTATATAATGGTGGAAAACCAAATTTGAGCTGTTATAAAGTGCAGAGGTTTGAAGCTTTTTATAAAGTTTTTGATCCACAAATAAAAAAATTAGAGCTCAAAGATATTAAGAGTGTTTTTGTTGGTTATACTTAAGATTCAATAGCTTATAAGCTTTTGGATTTAGAAATTTATATGATTGTTGAATTTGTACATATTTATCAAAAATAATTTATAAGTGATTTAAATATGCAAGAATCATATCTAACAATGATGGCTACCAATTTAACTTTAAGTAAAAACTGTTAAGGAATCATCTCACCTAAAAGTTTAAGTTGTTAGGTGAGGTTTCAAAATATAATTTATATTATTCTCTAACACACATCCTCAATTGAAAGTCATTTGGGCTTGAAACTTGCACAGACTCATACTACCTTGTGCTTGATTTTTATCAAATAGAATGGGGGTGGTGAGATTCAAACTCGTGACCACTGAGTCAACAAGACTCTGATACCATGTCTAGGAATCATCTCAACTAAAAGTTTAAGTTGTTAAGTGAGGCTCCAAAATATTATTTATATTATTTTCTAAAAAAAACATTCATTACAAATTGGGGGGGTGGGGGGTGGGGGGTGGGGGGGTGAACAAATACAAAAAATCTATATTTTTTATTGGAAAGAAACACTCTCTCGTAAGTGTTTATAATGTGACTTTCTATTTTGTAGTAATTTGGGTGAAAATCATAGTGGATAAGTTCTTATAGTGGACCTTCTAATGTTATTATATAATATTAATGATATCAAAAAATGATACTTGACACTTGGGAGTATAATGTCTTGTTAATATTCATATAATTACATTATAATATTTCAAGTCTATATAAACATGTTACCACATAGAGAAAAAAACATATACAAAATTATTATTTTTTTATTTTTATTCTTTTAGAGGACTTAATTATATTCAGAAGGTATTGTTTCTGAGTAGGATAAATAAACACAAGTTTAGTTGTATCCTGAAAGTTTTATTTTGTAAGAGATAAATAAATACCTTAACGACGGTGTTTTCACGCCTCTATACCATATGATTTCACTCTTTATTTGTTTCCATACCAAACATTTAACTACTAGTATCAAATGTTTTTGGAGTAATATTTAGAAATATATTAATATTTTAGAATTTCATCATTTTGTTTTAGAGTTATTTTATATACCAACTACATTATCCTTCAAATCTTATTGAATAATTTAAAATCAAATGAAAATTCCAAATCTATCTTTGTGTAATACCATGTTTAAGGACTTCTTTTAATATTTTACATAAAAAATATCAGATCCACTCATTAAATTGGCAAATAAAATAATGAAACATTCATCACAAATACTATTGTAACTAAAAATACCACATCATCTTTCGAGAGAAATAGAGAACAACTTAATAAATACAGTAATATTTATCTTAGTTCCAAGACCGGCCTAGAAACACCGATGTAATGATTCCAGCTTTGGACAGCTGAAACAAGTTGGGTTTTTTTATATTAAAACTATATTGTTTATATATAAATATATATATGTATTGAATTCACCTGTTGAGAACCCAGTTGGGATCTTATAACTATTATGATATTTATGACAGAAAACGTAGGAGCAGATCTTGACAAGTAGTATGAACATAGTAATTCTCTTGGCTGGACATATATGGAGAAGAGATGAAACTACGTGCGCAACTCTGGTCCACCTGAAATAAACTGAGGATAGAGGTAGTGTCTAGGTGGCTGGCATGCGTCCAGAAACCCTAATAGGGTGTGTGGACTGTGTTTATGTGTTTTTAGATCAATTTTATATGCTAATGTTTTTAGATATTTTTATATATTGATGTTATTAAATTATTTTTATATATTAATATCAAAATAATTTAAAAAATATATCATTTTAATATATTTAAAACATATATTTTACAAAACAACTTCGAATAGTTCAGAAATAGTTGCTCCCCACCACCGATGCCAGCAGTCGAGGAGGAGAGTGGTATAGATAGAGATGTAGGCTCGCTGAGCTGGGACCCATCTGAGATAGGTTCGAAGATGAACTCTTCCACCACAAAACTGTATTCTATGGTCGCTCATATCGAAAAGTAGACAGGATTGGATGAGAGATGCCATCCTTCATTGGTTTTCGTATTTAGCATATGCACATGGATATGAAATAAGGAAAACAGTGTGTGTGTTTGTTTGACGATCGACAAAAATATAAGAAAGCTATATATATATATATATATATATATATATATATAGAAAAATTAAACCAAATATTTAACTTGAACACTTTCCTCGAGATTAAGAAATGTTTTTCTATTTATTTTTACTGTCTTCATCTTATCTGTTTTAAGATAAAAAAACGAGAGCATATTTAAAAATCATATGGGAAAAGCATTGTAGCTCTTTCCGCATAAAAACTTTTGTTCTTAATATTTTTTATTTTTTATCTTATTTTTTAAATCGTATTACTTAAGAATTTAATTTGAATGTGCTGAAAAACTGATTCACTGTCTGGGAGTCGTCCCCTCTACTTGGAGGCTCCATCTCTAGGCAAGCAGATAGAACGAATATCGCTGATGAAAAGACAACTAGTTTGAGCCCTCCAGCTCATCCGATCGATTGTTTTCAACTTTGTGGTGCTCTGTTTCGGTGCTCGTTGAAACGATTCTGTCATTCAGAAAGCTGAACCGGTTAAATAGTTATTTAAAAATATAATTATTTGAAAAGAAAAATAATAATAATAGAAAACAAGATATATTAAATAATCCATGTAGTTATCGGTAAGGATAGGTTTAAATTGTAATAAGATTTAATGAGTAAGCTCCTCATTTCAAATAAATAATATGTACAGGATTATAATTGGATGTTTATATGAAGCCCAGACATTATACAAAAATAAATAGGGCATCCAGTTACTTAAAAAGATAATCAAATTCACATGTGCTATTTATCTTTAAAATTCTATTAATCTATGTTTTTAGTGTTGCTTTAATTGTTTTATTTTACAAGTATTTTCTTACCTTCCTTGTTTATTTAATTTCTTGTTATTATTATTTTTTACCTATTCTTGTTTTGTTTGGAATTAAATGTGACAAACTTATCTTTTTAGAAAGTTTTCAGTCTTAAAACACTCATACTTGTTTTTGGCTTTGCAAGGCTTCTATATGCACTTTCTTTAAATTAAGTTTATAACTATAGTTTCTTCTCGAGTTGAAAAGGAAAAAAAATAACAAATAAATAATTGATCAGGAAAATATAATTAGTTAGCTAATTCGACAATGATTTATCCATATAATTGCATGCAAGATCATTGTCACAACATTTGATGACTAATCAGTTTAGGCAATAAATAAATATCATATGTTTGATCATAATGAACATGATAATTCTTTAACCACAACAAGTTCATGATAATCCTTTATCATTATATATCCCTATCAAACAACTTATATTAAAGGAGACACAAGATGGCACTTCATCATCTTATTCATCACAGAAACAAAGAATTGTATTAGAATATAACTTTGGTGTCCCTATACAAGCTTTTATATTCCCACCTTTCTTGATGTTTTTGGCTATACAATTGTTTTGTGTAAGCATGGTCATGCCCCAATCACAACCTATGTTCACCCTTTCTATGGTCCAAAAAATGGTTAGGTGGACACAATCAACTTTACTAGATTTTAGTTAACTAGTAAGGCCTTTTCTTGAGGAAGCTTTTATCAATTTTAAACTTATCTAATATTGATATTTGTATCTACAACATGAAAGATTAGAAAATCTTCTAGGATATTCAAATATTTTAAGAATTTATTTGTCTTCTTATTGAAGCAAATTAGCAAAATGTCAAGTTCATATACTCAAACATGAAACAAATAATTAATATTCAATTGTTTTCCAACTTAGTAAAAACTTCATATGGTTGAATCAAGTAAAAAACCTCTTAATATTTTATATTGTTAATTAATGCACTGTTGTATTTCGTCCAACTAGTTCATGGTCATAATACATGACCATGAAAAAATAATCTATTCTAAGTAATGAGGTTCATATAATTGTCTTGATAAAGAAGCTTCTTTCATCCTTAAGAAATATTTATTGGTATAAATTAAAAGGTTTTTCAAACATATTTGTTGGAGCATTATTTAGGATATACCGGTTTATAAAAAGGAATATGATTATTATGAGGAGGAGGGGAGTTTAAATGTATCATCTCCACAAGAGTATAGGATTTTTTGCTCATATATTTTCTAAAAAAAAATTATGATCTATGCTAAAAAAAAAATGTGTAAGTTTTATTAAGAAGACAGTAAGTTGGATATTAATTACAACTTTTACAAGTTGATGATAAAATAAACTTGTAGTTTTTAAAAGCATAATCATTGCATCTAAAATTGCCAAAGCATAATTGTTTAAAATGATTTAATTGTATAAAGTGTCAATATTACACTAAAAAGCATGGTTGATATTTGTTTTTTTAGTAAGGAGTTCTTATTATCTACATCATAAATGATTCATTTGTTTGATCAAATACATCATTAGCATGATGAGGAATATTTCTGTATTTGGTTTATTAAACTAATCAAGCATTATAGATTAGTTAAGATTCATATAACTATCAACAAGGAGGAATTTATATAGTATTAGAATTCAATATTTAAGTTTATTATATGATATAGAAGTCTATATAACATTAGAATTTAACGTTTATAAGAAACTCAAATATTGTATCAATATAAATAGGTCATTTAGCTAATGGGAAAGATGATTAACCTCACATATATATATTTTTTCTATAACTTATTTAATCTCTTTTTATTATTGATTTTATTTATTTCTTTTTACAAGTATTCTTTGACCTTCTAGCTTTATTTACTTAGTTTTTTTTTTTATTCTTTCATTTGTTATCGTTTTGGTTGGAATTGAGGGAGATAAGACTTTTTCAAAACTATAAAATCTTAAGATGCCAAAAATCTTCAGCATTTGATTTAATTAAAGATTGAGCTCTGTTATTTTTTAATTTTCTTTTATAGTATTTTCACTATTTTGCAAATAGCTTAGGTTATTTCAGATCTTTTTATTTGTCTTTCTTTATTATATTTAGCTTTTAAAAAATAAATTTGGTTTTTAATTAAACTAAATGAATTGCTTAAATATAAGCACAATACGTTCACTTCATGATATTTTTGCTTTCTTAAATACATCTTATTTGGGTCTTTTTTCAATTAAATGTTTTTTTTTAGCCTTCAATATTTGGTTTATTAGAGTTTGAGCTTTTAATTTTGTTTTGATTTGGGTTCTATAAGGTATCATGATATTATGCCCTGGAACACAGTATAATTATAGTTGGCCCGAGTCAAGTCAATATGGCGTCGTTTCAATATTTTTCTTTAAAACAATATATTATGTAATATGTTATCATCTCAATATTTTAAAAGTATTTTGTCTAATTTGCCTAAGTTTTTTCACTTTCTAACATCTTTAAACTTTATTTTATGATTTAAAAAAAATGATCTAACTTATGGTGTAATGCAAGCTAATAATCTAGTATTATCTAAAAAAAAGATTTTATTTTATTTTCTAATAGGAATTTGTTTTTTGAATTTGTAGCAGTAAAAGAAAAGAGAGAAAATGGGTAGGTGAATAGTCAAATAAAATTCAAGAATTTTATATTTACAAGCATGTATACATATTTGTATATTTGAATTTTAACTTAATAAGTTGAACAAGTCATCAACCAAATATAGTAAACCGATATATATTTTTGAAATTTAACTTGATACATTGAACAAGTTATGAACCATGTAATTGATCCAAGTGATTTTATTAGACTATGTTGGTCTTATAGTTTTCTACTCATTAAGTGATGATTGGTAATGTAAACTATTTATTTTACTAGAACATGTAAAATTGTTATGAGTTGCGCTTGAGTTTTTTTAATATGTGTTACTCATGTAGATAATCCACATATATGTACTTTTTCCATTTTCTTTGTAAATAACTAACAAAGCTCTTTCTCAATATTAATAAACTCGCAACTAAGCATAAGCATGAAACAAAATGTCTATCTAAAATGAAATTAAGAGGAACTTTATGTACACGAGTAAAACTCACTAAATCTTGACCCATACTACATCGCGGTTCTGATTATTTTTTACTAAAGATAATTTTTTTTGTAAAGACAATAAGAGGTAAGAAATTTTGTACATATTGTGTGATATATTTAAAAACAAATATTGAGACAATGACATATTGACTTGAGCTGGGCTAACCATGGTTAACTCGCAAAACTTGCAATATGAGGCATGATACCTTGGTAACTACATGAAACTCAAATCAAAACAGGGAGTCTAATTCTAATCAATCAAATATTAAGGTCAAGAATGAAAAGAACAAGATGACATTCAATTATATATATATATATAAAATAAGCTATATATAAACAAACAAAAATATCATGAAATGAGCATAACATTCTTATAGTTAAGCAATTGATTTAATTTAATTCAAAATCATTTTTTAAAAAAGCTAAATTTGAAAGAAAGAGGCAAAAAAAACCTGGGATAACCCGAACAATTTTTAAAATTAGTGAAAATATTATTAGAAGGAAATAAAATAAATAAAAAGAGCTCAATATCTAATTAAATTATTTTTTAAGGAAAAAACTAAAAAAAAAATCTTCTTAATCAAGGTTGATATCCAAAATTTGCAACATGCTAAATTGTAAACCTGGGTTTAATCAAGCAGCTCCTTTCAATATTGAAAGGTAAAATTATAAAAAATATATCTGATTAAAAAATTAATTTAAATAAAAAATAGCAATAAAAATAAAAAAGGTTGGAATCATAAAAAAACAATTTGAAAAACTATCTTAAATAAATTAAATAATAATCAAAAAAATTGAAGCCAAATATGACAAATTAAAAAAATAATAGAGGATGAGATTGAAAAAAAAATTCATATAAAAATATATTAATTAAAAGAAAAAAGATGATGCTATGAAATTTATAATGTCTTGTTTAGAAATAAAGGAGGAAAGAGAAAATATAAAACAAGTTGATGTCAAACTATAGAAAAAACACTTAAATAGATATGGCCAATTACGATGAATAAAGAAATATTAAGAAAGATTGTTGTAAGTCATCATTCAAACATTGCAATGTGACTTACTTGTTGATGCATTTTACACATGCAACATCAACTTTTATTTTATTTTTATATGTTTTAAATTACTAATTTGGCATTTTTTCTATTTATAAGAAAAAAACATGATAAAATTAGAAAACATTCTAATCTCTAGCATGTAGTTAAAGAAAATTTATTTTTAAGGTTGATTTAATATTATATAAAAATAAAAATTCAAAAATATTCTTGTTAGTTATTTGATTTTTTTAAGGACAATATTATCATTTTACTATATAAAAAAATAAATTATTTTTATAATGATAAATAAATCATCCACATGTTCAACTTCGATACCAGGCAAATGAGTTTCATGATAAGGACAATTTAGTCAAACATGTTTTTATGAACAATGTTTTCTCTGTTGTCCTATGGGTTTTTTTGTGTTGTCAATACTGTTTTATTCCGATCAGAACGGCTAGAATATTTCGTGTTGTTAAAAAAATTGAGATAAAATAGTATTGTTTTTGTCTCGATTTTAATTTCGGTCCGTTCCGGAAATACCGGATAAGTACTGGCCGGAACGTCTCGGTACTGTTCAGGGTGTGCCGTTTCGGCCTTAAAATCCTCTTTATTTTGATTAACTTGTGGTTGTGTTTCTAATTTTGAAATTATGTTTGTTTGACTTTATGTTTGTATTGTATAATTTAAAGTTAATTTATCTTAAATTTTAATTATGCTTGTTAAATTAATAGTTTAATTATATATATATATATATATATAATTAATTATATATGAACAGTACAATCCTAAAACGGCACGCTGTAACGCTCCAAAATCAAAATATTCCGTAACAATAGAAAAACCAGAACGACGACCGGAACAGTATTGACAACCTTGATTTTTTGGCCACGTAAATTAGTTTTTATTAATATTGTTACATAATAAAAAAAAAACTTACTGAAAAATGTCCTATCACCCATGACATGTGTGCAAAGATAAAGCATGGGCAGTTTACGAGTAAGCAGACGCCAGACAGTATATAATCCATATAATACTTTTATATTCCTAGTTTTTTTAACGGATTATTAATTATGTCTATTTGTTTCTCCTTTCTTTATTATTAAACCAAGCAAAAATGTGAAAACAAAAAGATGAGCTAGCTAGCTGGATCCGTGACAAGGGAGCAAATTTCGGTGCTCTATTTTGAAAGTTTGCTCTAAACCACCAAGCCGCTCTTCCTGGAGGCGGTGGTGGTTGTGCCGGTGGCTCCCTTCTTCAACGGTGGCGGTGTTACTACACATGGCAAAGTAATCAAAACATGGTCTTAGTTGCTGATCTTGGATTTTGAAAGTTCAAAGTTTTGATTTTTATGAAATTTGAGTTTGGTTCATTTGAACCCGTTTCTGGATTACCTGTTTTAAGGTTTGTTGGTTTTGTCTTTTGGTATAGAAAATGTGTTTTTGATGTCTTTTTGGATCTCAAAATTGCCATTTTGCTTTCATTTGCTGTTGGATTCTTTTACTAGACGTAGTGATGTGGATGTTTTGGTAAAAAGTGAGGTCTTGGATGAATGTTTGATGCTAATCAAGAAAGTTATGATTTTTCTGTGTATTTGGATCCTTTGTGTTGCCATAGCTTGTTAATCTTCCTTGATTTGGAGTTTCAGATGGGTTTGTGTATATTTGATTCGGATTCCTTTTAAGCATTATGGTTTTTAGGCCTGGGATAAAAGACTCCACTAATAACAGGTAACAAATGGAACTGCAGTCTCATATTTGCATACCCATTAAACAAGTTGGGTTCTTTTGTTTTGTTTCGCTGTTGTTTATTTGAAATGAAGGAATTATGTTTTGATTTTATTGATTTTTCCTTGTTTTTATGTTGTTATAGTTGAATATTGAATGAGCGGGTTGATGAGCTTTTTGTAAGTTAAGATGTCCTTCAAAAGCATCGTGCGTGAGTTGAGAGAGATGAAAGATGGGATTGGAAACATATCAAGGCGCGGACTTGAAGGGAAACATTGGCGTGGCAGGGCAAGGTCACATATTGCACCAGATGAAACACCAGCAGAAACTGATCAGATTGAACAGGGTCGGTGGGCGAATCTACCGCAAGAATTGCTTTTGGATATCGTCAGGAGGGTAGAAGAGAGTGAAACCTCATGGCCTGATAGGGCAGTTGTTGTTCATTGTGCTTCAGTCTGTAGGTCATGGAGAGAAATTACAAAGGAGATTGTAAAAACTCCTGAGCAATGTGGGCGGCTGACATTTCCCATATCATTGAAGCAGGTATTGGTATTTTCCTTCTTTCTCCAAGTGCCTTTTGGTCTAGTTTTTTTATCCAGGATGCCTCTTGTTTACTTGTTTTTCTTGCCTGAAAATAGCCGGGTCATCGAGAGTCGCCCATACAGTGCTTTATAAAAAGGGATACTGCAACCTCTACATTTCTGCTGTACTATGGTCTGGTGCCTTGTAAGTCGTTTTCTTCTCTTGATCTTAAAAAAAAAAGACATTTACCTTTGTGGCTTGGGATGAAATGATCAAGGAAATCTTCAGTAATTATTTCTCATTGCATCTGGACCAAGTCAGAAACCCCCAGCCCTCTTCATTGATCATAGTAAGAACAACGTTGCAATGGTTGGAAATTTGGGAGCATAATGTAGCCTTGCTTTTAATAGGAAGTACAGTACCGAACTTTCCAATGATATAATTGTAAGCAACTAGCTGATTGGATTATATGCTACTGGCCTGTAGAAATCTCAGCTTGGAGAGCTCCATTGAGGGTTTATTGACTTGAAATGTTGTTAGTTACTACTTTTGTTTTTTTAATTTACACTACTATCAATTGGCAGCTGAGGGTGAGAATGATAAGTTGCTCTTAGCGGCCAGAAAGATCAGAAGGGCAACATGCACAGACTTCATAGTATCTTTGGTTTCAGATGATTTTTCTCGGGCCAGCAACACATATGTTGGTAAATTGAGGCAAGTCTTGGATGTGAGCAGTCTTTATTTAATCTTGCCTAAATTGTTTTCTGTTCTTGTTCCTAACAACTCATTGAACAATTTAATGCCAGGTCCAACTTTTTGGGAACCAAGTTCACTATGTATGATAGTGAACCTACATTTGAAGTGCCAATGCAAACACAACATGCTAACCGGATGAGTCGCAGATTCCATTCTAGGCAGGTGTCTCCTAGATTACCTGCATGTAACTATAGTATAGGCACTGTCACCTACGAGCTCAATGTTCTTCGCTCAAGAGGACCGAGGAGAATGCATTGCATAATGCACTCTATTCCAATGTCTTCCATTGAGGAGGGGGGCACTGTCCCAACACTAACTTCATTAACAGAGACATTTGGTGGCCAGTGTCCTCAACTGTCAACTTCAAAAGGGAAGGAATCAGTCTCAGATATTAGTTCCCCAAGCCCCGCCCAATCACCAGTACTAGCCCAAGGTTCAGAAGAGCCCCTGGTTCTTAAAAACAAGGCCCCTAGATGGCATGAGCAGCTACAGTGCTGGTGCTTAAATTTCAGAGGTCGTGTCACTGTTGCTTCTGTTAAGAACTTCCAACTTGTCGCCGCTGTTGAATCGTTTCACAATGTGTCTTCTGCAGATCAAGAAAGGGTAATTTTACAATTTGGGAAAATTGGAAAAGACATCTTCACCATGGATTATCGCTATCCACTTTCAGCCTTCCAAGCTTTTGCAATCTGCCTGAGCAGCTTTGATACCAAACCGGCTTGTGAATGACAACCATGGCGCTTGGAGATGGTTACTGTGTAATCTAAAATGTTTCCCTAAATTTGGAAGCGTATCTTCATTACATACCGAGCTCATCAAGCAAGACCATCACAGCTGATCCTGGTGGTGCAATCAGTGCCTTTTTGTGATCATGGAATTTGACTCATTTCTTGTTTTATCATCCCGACACTACAGAAGTATGAGAAATTCAGTGCATTGTATCCAAACAGCCCTGCAGTATTCCCTGAACAATTGTGTAATGGCGAGAGCCAGCGTTTTAATTCTAATTGTTAGAACCACTTGTTTAGCTGTTAAAATTGCCATCTAGTGTGAACTTTAGGCTTATATGCTTGATATCAATATCTGGTCCAGCAAATTCCATGGTTGAGCTGCAGTTTGCCATCGGGATTTTACATGATGTCTCACGGTCTCCCTGAACTACATTTTGTGGCCGGATAACAGGTTACCTTTTGTCTATGCATGTCTTGAACTAGTTGTATTTCTTGACGTGCAATTTGAAACTGATTCTTTCATCGCTTGCCTGGGGTCTTTTTACCAGTTCTTGTAAGCTCGGTGCTCCCAGTGTCGGCAGCCCTATAGATTGCTGCGTTTAGGTTTGTGTTTGGTTATATAGTGAAGAAGATTGACGCCCTGACCAGCAATTGAGAAATTAAGACAACCCAAAAGGCTACAAGGATACAGTAAATTGTGAGCGTAGAAGATACGGTTACTTTATAGTATAAACTACTCTTGATATCTGAAATTATTCTCAAAAAGTTTCAGGTCCAACAATCTATAATTTAAATGCAAGATACAGCATCAACTAAAAGATTGGATTTTTATTTGCAAGA